>CM055895.1:87011623-87614123 GCA_029582155.1 Panopea generosa
TTGAGTTTCTAAATTTCCGCACTGTCACTCCACATCTCCACCAACAAAAAGTTCTTAACAATAGAATATCAAATATACATGATACAAAAGACATCTCCTCTTGTCTATCCAAGTACCCTGACATCTCCTCATTAAGGTGTTATACCCACAACATAAAAACATGGAATTATCCTGTCTGTCCCACAATTCCTAGCACTCTTATGCATTTACCAAACTGTGAGGTGATTCAACTTCCACTGAAACAACTGACCAATCAGCATACTTGTATGTCACTGCTATGTCATGGTTCCTAGAGGAGATGGCTAGAAACATTACTACAGTCTATATCTTATCTCACCTGAGCTTTTCTTCTATTTTCCTCCACCTCCTGTGTCGTCCTTTTCTTCCTAACTTTAGCATCTGTAGGTCCATCCCCTGACACAGTGCTCACAGTACTTCCACAATCAAACATGTGCTGGCTATTTTCACGATGCACATGCATTTGTGCCTTATATGTCAAATTATCAGTTGAAGAAGATTTAGTCAATGATTGTATAGAGTTAGTTGAACTACCAGTAGATGTTTTATTTATACTGAAACCATTAGTGTAACAATTCAACATTTTTTGGTGGACAGGACTAGATATAATTTGAGATAATGTCTGCTTTTCATTTTCAT
Source organism: Panopea generosa (assembly GCA_029582155.1). Classification (NCBI taxonomy): domain Eukaryota; kingdom Metazoa; phylum Mollusca; class Bivalvia; order Adapedonta; family Hiatellidae; genus Panopea; species Panopea generosa. The sequence continues at coordinate 87,012,281 of CM055895.1, forward strand.
CCTCGAAACTGTCACTAAAATCTGGTGTTTGTTTCGATGGCACGGGTGATAGAGTAGACCTTAGTCTACTCTCACAAGCAATGTTCCTTACCACATTTTCTGATAATACCAAACTTGAACTTCCATCAACTTCATCTGAGGAGACAAATGATGCTTTGCCTGCCTGGAGTTGCCTTTTCTTGACCAAGCGTTCGCGTAAACTTTCCATCTGGGGTAGACATTCTTCATCACTTGAGCCATCAGATATGAAATCGTTCCTACTGCTTTGTTTCTTCATTCCTTTTGACAACCCCTTTACAAATAAACTATGATTTTTCACTGTCTTTACCCGCAATCTTTCAACCTGTATAATAGAAGTTATACTAGTTTTGATCATGCAAGAAGTGTACAAGAAGTAAGTTCAATACATTTTCAAGATCCTCTAGTCGAGTTGCACTGTCTCATTTACCCATCACCGTAACATTGTATGTTCAGGTCGCACTAGCTCCAAAAATTTTGTTAGAAAGTTTGCCATTTACATATAGAAAGAAAGTGGTTCTAATCAGATAAAACTGGATATCCCATATATAACCTAAAATGTGTTGAAAATGGTGTTAAACTCCATTAAAACAGAGAGAAAAATTCAATGCATTACAATTTTTTTTTTAATAAAATCTTATCATTCTAAACAAAACTATAAACAAGAACAGTCTTCTAGCCACTTTAGCCAAAAAATTAAAAAAACTGCTTGTTTGCTCTCATCGTAATCATTAAAAAAAGTTGCTTACTCAAAATATTTCATTCAGATTTTCGTAACATATTTTTATTTGTCATTATTAATGACAATATAAACATGTATTTATTAAAACCACGTCAATTGAAGTATTTGTCACAAGACTCCTTCCTGCATTAAGCAGGTAAATTGTCTCGTACATGTTATTGTTAAGATGAGAGAAAATGCCTCCAATATATGAAGAATAAAAATTGAATGGGTAGCTCTCTTGATGGGTAAGAAGGGAGATGGCAAACAAAGATATTCTAATTTTTGTCTAATATAGTACAGTAAGCAAACTAAGCATATCCCAGGAAGCCAGAAACACCAATATACTGTTTGTGATAACTGACTTAACTGTTATATTTTATGATATCTGTGTCTCACCTTAATACAGTTGTCAAGGTCAATATCGCTATTCACATCTGTACTGCTCACATCTCCGTTTGGCACTGACCTCTCACCCAGTATTCCATTTTCAATGACAAAAGTGTCAAGGTCACTATCACTATTTATATCTGTGGAACTAAAATCTTCATTCAGCTCAGACATTAGCTGAAGATCTGCAGAGGATTTTCAAATCAAACACTGAATGGATCACCTAAAATAAAAATTATACATATACACACATACCTACATAATGTTTCCATATCATGGAGTTTTGATACAGACTAATGAAGTTGCCTTGGTTTAGTGGTTAGCCTGCTTACTCCAAGATCCAGAGGTCTCCTGTTCAGATCCTGGTGGGGTTTCATCATACTCCCATAATGCCATATTCGGGCATGCTATTCTTCAGAGGGGATTTAAAGCAGTTGACCCATGTACAGTCATACCCAGTGCACTTAAAAGATCTCACTGAACTTATATTTTAATCAGTGATGCAAATGCCCACAAACCTCCTGAAATGAGGCTTCCAATAATAATCTGAAATTGATCAGATTGCTGGAAGTAACGGAAGAAGAATACTGATGCCTTTAAATTCTTATTTTTTCCCGAGAACTAGTCCTCTTTGGAATAATCTCCCACCAACTACTGTTCCCACGACCACAGTAGATGGTTTCCAATCAACAATCTGGGCATCAGGTCAGCGGTTATGCACTGTGCATCCTCTGAAAATCATACCTTGTAAATAGGTTTGAGTGACTTAGTCATTAAATATATTTTAAGGGAAAGGTGGAGTAAATTTTTAATGCCAACACATTGCACGATATCAACAGAGCAGTTAATGAGAAATAGATAGATATACTTTTACTTCTACTTCCATACTACCCAGGGCTGACGCATCAAGCAGGTGACAACATCAAAAGTGTTAAAAGCTCCAGGCATATTTACAGTTAAAAAAACATAAACCTGTGTGTCTTGGCTATGTATTTCTGCCGACAAATACTAGTCATCTCCAAATGTGGACAGCATCAGGTTAGGGTATTCCAGTGTGATGTATAGGTTAAGGAAATATGGCAATTGGTAACTAGACATGCACACTGGTACCAATAAACATTTTATATCCCTGCGCAGACTACAACGGCTATAACTAGCCCCTCAGTGGCTCTGTGCCAGGTTGTCGACATGCACATGGAGAAGAAAGTGACAGTATCACGAGTATTAACTATCAAATATCTGTAGATGTTGTAAATACTACCTTCTAAACTGACCGGTTCATTCCAATAAGTATCACTACGGCTTTGAATTGTCGTAAATTATTAATCATGTTTGTTTACAAATACCCTACCTACTTTCATTTTGAGTTCCCGCCGCAAACCTACCCATCATCCTTCCACTTCCTGTGGCCACTCTAAAACGCTGACTTTCTATGCTGACGTCAGATATGGGCTGACCAAATTATGCTAACTTGCAAATAGTAGCCAGTTTATGTTCCTTGACTGTAACAATACAAAATAATAAAATAATATAAGACAAAGTGAAGTTAAACCATCATGTATATGTCTGACAGAGTGAATGTGAGACTGTACATACAGCATGCTTGAATGAATCATGACTTGACAGGATTGCAATATCTGGTTGTGATCTGTTTTACTGCCAAATGGTGAGGGGGAACAAACTGATTGTCCATTGGGTAATATTTAAAAAAAATGAATTGGTTTCTAATATTTAGCAAGTTTTGAAGGTGACTTGATACAATTATAAAAGGTCAAGTGAAAAAGTGTATAAATTAGCCATAAGCATGTATATTTTCATCCAATGGAAAGATGGAGTATAGCATAAATGGAATTTATATCTAACCTGTCCTGCAAATCTACACCACACAACTGGGATGTTATAGTAAAACAGTTGTACACATCCTTTGGAACCACCAGAACAGGTTTGTATATACCACTACAAATGAATGCAATTAATAAGTTTTGTATGACATTCTGTTGATTGTCACTGGGACACTTTATTTTGCTGGGTGCTTTATCTGTTAATGATTATTTCTGTGTGTATCTATAATCACAAATATCTTTTAACTGGAACATTTGTTTTACAGACTCAGTCAAAGCTTGCCAAAGAGTATATGAAAGAGAGACAAAATATTTGCGACAGATGTGTACTGTTGGTACAGGCAGATTCTGTTGAACTGCAGGGTGACAGGTTAGTATATAATAAATTATATTAAGTGTTTTTATAAATTCTTTATGGTGGTAGTTTGATGATGGAAGACTGTTGTTAATTGCAATTATAAATAAATTATGCTTTATACAACAACTACAAGCATTTTAATATTTCATGACCATTTTCCCTCACAATTGAATTATGACACTGGATACTTACACATTCTCAATTACCATCTACGAATAATGGTAGCATAGTGTTGAAATAAGTGTATGGAATATTTTTTTTATGGAATGCTAGTATAAATTCACTGTGACTGTTGTCTGTTGTAAACTTCTGGTTCAACGAAATGGTCTGTGAAACCACGTTTCAGACATTCACCAATTTTTGTTGAAAGCATTATTACATGAAGCACTCTTAATTTTGTTCAAACCATGGTCATTGGGACCCAATAAGGGGACTTTGTTTTTTTTACATAGGAATTAAAATGTAAACACAGGTAATTCTCAAAATTCAAATAGAAATGACAGGTGAAATCAGGTGTGAAACATTAGGCCAATTTCAGCACCCTTAACTTCATATGATCACCTTAAAACAACTATTATAGAAGGTTTTTAAAAACGTTACGATCAATCAGAACTGGTTCTACACTGTTTTCTACTCTATCAGAATAAAAGGGTAAAATGTATCTATTCATGGAAATTGACTATGTGGGCTTTTGAGTTTGGAAGAGTCCAGTTAAAATGCATATGGAGAAAAGAGTTAACCCTTTGCTCCATAAGCATTTTCTTGGACTCTTCCAAATTGAAAGTATTAATTCATTATGTATCAGCAGTGGGTGAATTATGCTTATATTAACTGACAGAGTGGAAAACAGTGCAGGAAGTGTTCAGATTGCTTGTTACAAGGCTTTCTGTGATTGGTGCAGGAAAACGCGTATCTATGGAGCAAAGGGTTAAAGGAGCCGTGAGATATTCATCATACCATAATGTGTTTATGTAATTTATATATGTAATTTCAGAAATATTTGTACTTTTTGTGGAAGAAGCAGCATACAACAGCAGCCACTGGTAAGTCAGTCTCCCATTGTTATATTATCTTAAAGTACAAGCCCATACTAACATAAATATTCAAAATTAATTTACTTACCATACCTGTTCATTAAATAATGGTTCCTAAGTGTTCTCTATGTGTTCTATAAGAAAAAGACAATATCGTTTCTTAAATTAAATACAGAAAAAAATAAAGTGATATACATGTATATGTAACTGTCAGTTTGTTTATAAATTGTTAACAGAGAGATGTGCTGCATGATGATGGTATATGCACTGCTGATGAACTGTGTCATATTCAAGTCATAGAAGGTAAAAACCACGCAAGTGTAAATTGAATCAAGTTATAGAATTTATATGAAAGGGATACTTTAATAAATGGGTGACCGTGGTAAAATATTTGAATGTTACTTTAAAAATAACTTTTCTTATTTAATTATACCTTTTTTTATTTTGTTATTCCCGCTGATAATTTTCAGAGGAGCCTATATAAATGGTACCAGACTGGTATGTTTTATAAATATAAATATATAAAATACATTTACAGAAAGGACCACAGCTACACAGTATCAGCAACTCCCATGTGTACAGCTTGACCATGGCTATGCAGGGATAGGTATTTAATCTTATTGTAAAAAAACAATAAATATTTGAAGAACACTGGTTCTAGTCAAATATCATTTCAGGGAGCATTCATTTGATTGACCTATTATCTTGTCTACTATTACCTGCCCCATAATACCTCATATAGGATGTTCATATAGCCATATATATTATTTTCTTGCAAGTTGAAACAATTTCACTCAAATTGTAATATCTATACCCATTACTCAACATATTGCAATTCTTAGATTTAAAGTTAATTTATGAATTGTTAACAGATACATTTAAGAAATGTAGAGATTATAAAATACATTTACATACCAGACCACTGTCCTGCACAATACACCTGCCACTTGCCAGCTCGACCATGGTTATGCCGGGAAAGGTAATTGTTCTTTTTTTGTTTTTGTGTCCTTGCTTTGTTTCAAGCTATTTAAATACTTAAACCCTTAACTAAGTATCGACTGGATATTTATTGCATCATGCAAACAATATTGAACTATATATTATTTTACTGGAAACAGTCTAAAATCATGATCACCTCACTGCTTTCCCTAGATTTAAGTATATGTTGATGAAACAAGAGGTTTTTATTCAACTAAGCATTGATTTACACAATGCATAACAATTTGCTTGTATAGAAATTTCACTAAATCGCAAATTAGTTATCCAGTATCCTTTAATATGATGTGTGTCTGTGTATTATTATGCTATTATTAAAATGAATATATCAAAATCATTTAATTGAAACATGTATTAACATTTATAAATGTATGCAATTACAAACATTGTAGAAAGCAGTGTAGTTATTACATTTCAATTGAAAATGAAAATGACAATTGATACTCATGTCTGAATACCTTACCTTTCAATGGTCTCCTTTTCCGAATTGTATTGACAATAAAGGTGAATTTGGCATCTTGTGTAAATTTTTTTTATATAGTTTCAGGTATCAAGCCCATAGTTGACAGTCAGAAGTCAGAGAATGATGAAAATGATCACGTGTATGCACAACTAAAACCAGTCAAATCGGGTATTGCAATATTGGATGATTTCATTCATTTCTCGTTTTCAAAGTAACACTATTTTCAAATTACCATGTTGTATATTACATCTATATTTTAATTTAATTCTAAGCTCTACTAATTAGTCAGTCAAGTTTGTTCATATTTTATATTACATAATTTTATAATAATTTTATTATATCATTTTATGTATGCGTTTTGTTTTTCAGGAGGTCATTTACAGGTTGTTTCATGTTGTTCTTTTCAAATGAAGGGTCTCTGGGATCAAAGATATGATGAAAGTAAAATAAATATAAGTATATTTTATCTCTACTGGCCAAATGCCAGAAGGGTTTATGGGATGGCTTGTTGTCTGTTGTCGGTAACATGTAATAGCACTTTTTCTGAAACCATTATGGTAATAAAACTCAAACTTCACTTGGATTTTTCTGTTGCATAAGAGATAATTGAATTTTTTATTCGATCTGAAATTCAAGATGGCTGCCATTACTAAAAATAGTAGAAACTTAAAATATTCTCATGAACCGCCCAACAGATTTTGAAAATAATTATGCAGTAATGATAAGCCACTGTAATACTATTTGATTTGTACAAATGGTGTCCATGGGGTTAAAAATCAAATAGGGGAGATATGTCATTATAATAAACATTAATAATTTTTTTTAAAATGAAAGGTAATCTTTACTGATTTTGCCTATATTTTCATATTTTTCCTATATGTGGTGTGGGTATTTATCCTTAAAGGGATACAGATGACACTGTGTGCAACTTGCAGTTTTAAATGAATCTTATGAAATGTATATAGTAGTTGCATTACCATGTTGTTGAATTAATGCCAGGGCTAGCTACCACCTGCATTTTTTATTGGGTCGTATGGGACTATAACATTATTTCTTTAACTTTCTAACATATAGACAATTAATTGCCTTTGAAAACGTGTTTATATCAGTTTTTTGCACTCTTGGAATAGTATTTTATCACCATATTTTCACAAAAGTGACATAATACCATTAGATTCTTGTATAACATTTTCAACAGTATTGAATTTGATAATAAATGTCGAAGTTGTCAATATACTGAATTTAATACAATGAATGGAAATAGTTTTCTTTTTAGATTACCATTTCTGTTGGATATTCTTTCTACTATAATGATAGGTGTAGAATTAAAACCCCAAGTGTTAACAATTAATGCTATTGCAATGAAAAGTAGGAATCAGATGATGTCTGCATGACATAAGATTATTACCAGTATGGCCATAAAGAGCAATCTTGATGATAATGTAAGTTTTTGTTGATACCTCTTACTTTTAAAATAATCAGTTAAAATAATCAGTATAATTAATGGAATTCTTTGTGACCATGTGGCTGAGGTCTAAGATCACTTACCTACAAGTGCTGAAGTACAATCCAATATTGGTACAAACTCTTTCAATTTAGGATTGCTATTGACATTCAGAATGACATTTGCTCTACTCAAATGTTCATCTTTGGTCATTAATAAAACCAAATTCCATAAAAAACATGACTGTAATATGTTTAAAAAAAGAAGATAGGCAATGTAATATTTATTTAATGATTAAGTATCATTTTAATGCCATCAAGGGCTAACAGATGACTAGTTTACCATAACTTCTCAATCCTAGAAGGTTAACCAGTGCTCAAGTACACACATCTCAGCAAGTAGTTAATGACTTTCCCACTTGAATCTACGATGAGAAATGAATGGTAATGAGATGCAATGTCATATATCAATCTTCAACCCCTGGACATGCTAACTACTGAACTAACTGGGCCTGATGTAATATTGGTATTAAATTCTGTTCACCTAGATCAACCATAGTCAGTTACTACTTAAAGCAATGCACTATTATTCAAAATGACTTTGAATATATGATATCTTCCACATATTAGGAAACACAGAGATGTACCAGAGATGTGTGTGTGTGGGGAGACCAGCTGACCAGAATTTGGTTACATGAAGCAAAGCAGTTGCGGTCACTGGCACTATTGAGGGGCAAGAGATTTGAAGATATTTCTCCTATTGTAATAGAATGGTGGCATAACAAACAAGTCTTTTTGGAGGTTTGTGTTTGCTTTTAAGTTATTGAATCTCTGAACTGAGTCTACCATATGGTAGTAATACATTCTTTACTTTTCTAATAACAGCTTTCATGTGGCAATTATATAATGAAGACTTGTTAAGGAAATTCTACAATTCTTGAATCAATAAATGTGCAGAACAACTGGAGAGTGTTTCTCACAAAATTCAGTGTTATATGTCAACTGTTTAAAAATAACAAAATCCTATTACAATTTAGGTAGTCTGCTTTTGAGCAAACAATAGAGAAATTATATATGCATGTATTGAACATACTATAATAATGTGCAATCATTGTATTTTTATTACAGAAGATCTACAAAAAACTCTACCATGTGAGGTCAACTACACAACCAGGCACACTCAGCTTCTTTAAATTCCTTCTAAGTGTAGATAGCTTGGATTGAAAAGTAAAAAAGAAAACCTACCAGTCTCACGCAAATTTACATACTGCTGTGGGGAAAGCTATGATTGTAGAACAATTCTTGGAATATTTTGGGATGGCTGACACCACTTCATAGACAACCTAAAATATTCCAGCGCATCAATCAAACAATATTTCTAGTAGACGAGATTTGACAGTTGATATGTTACAAAAATTTATGAAATACTTCAAATATGGTGAAATGTCAGGTTTAACTGATGGTTTACATGGTACCGATGATGAACTGTTCAATTACTCCTCCCAGTTATGTCACTGAGCACTGCACTTTATGCAACTTTGTGACACATCTAAAGCTAGAGATGGTGAACAGTTGGTCATCAGTGCAATATACAGTATTCCATTCTTTTACACATGGAGCCCAAGATCAAAATATATGGTGGAAAACATTGATTTTATTTTAAAGTCAAATCATATTTTGTCACCCTCCCACAGGGCATTGATATTAGACACTGCATTTGTTAACATGAAGGGGGGAACAAATCAAAATGTTGAGGCAGATTTAGTTAAGAACATTCTGTTAGAAATCAAAAAGCTCTTATTAAACAGCTTGGGGCAAACAAAAATGAAAAAGCAATAAAGCGTTGTACACAATCTGCAGATACAAATAATGATATTGTTTCTCATCTTGAAAGTTCTCTAAATATAAGGAAAAAGAATGGTCAGCATACAAAAGATCTTGCTGAAAAGGATGTTACAACCATTCCAGACAAAATATGACAGCTTTGACCATTCAGGATAGAAGCAGGAAGAAAATGTATTGGTTTCCCAAGTTACAAGGCGAGTCATATAACAGGGTTAAATGTACAAACACTTCATGATGTCTTACAACGTGTAATTCAAAGAGTTACATGGAATCATCATCACTATGATGTGCATGATGATGATCATGAAGTCAGTAGTGATGATAACGATGATGATGATGATGATGAATTATTGGCTGGATTGCCAGATATTTGAATTGCTATGAAGAGATTATATATTAATAACAGGCCCAACTGGGACAAAGTTGCTCACCTTATCTAACCTGTCACATATTTTCAATTTTGAATGGATACGATCAAAGTTCCTTAAAGGGCACTAATGATCCTCGATCCTTTTTTTTTGAAAATCTACACCAAATATGAACAGATTTGGATTAAATGTTTTCGAGAAATAAATGTTTGTAATTTCACAATATTATTTCTTTGGGTTCCTGCTGGCCCCATATTGATATTAAATAACATTTAAAAGATAACATCTCAACTGTTAAGACTAAACAATACCTCAGATGATTAAAATAATTCCTAAAATAGATGATTAAAAGAGAATATACTGATTTCCCACACTGAAAAGTTCTTTTCTGCAGCACTTTTAGACATTATATTAATGAGTTTAGTGCCATTTTCAACACATTTTAGGTTATATATGGCATGTCCAGTTTTATTAATTCAGAATAAATCTGAATAGAACCTTGTTTCTTCTGGAAATAACTGGCAAACATTCTCACATAAAATTTATTTAAATAGCAGGACTCTACAACCACAGTGGTAAGATCAGTGATCTTGAGATGATGCCTTAATACAACTGGGAACCATTGTCATTTAGGTGTAAGCCAACCATTGATTTTCCTTCATATTTCTATTGTAAGGGCTTGTAATTCATAAAAAGTGCTGTGTGTTTACATCATCAGTGTCAAAATATCAGTAGAAATGTTTTTAAGTTGTCAATTGGTCAGCAATTAGCACTGGGCTTTCAGTCTTATTTTGTAAATATTTAACATTCTGAAGAACAGAGGTAACCATATCAATATTAAAGTGCCTCCTATCCACCATATATTTGAAGAAATAGCCAAAAATACATTTATCAGCCATTTTGAAATGACATACTATTAATTGCAAGTCTGAAACATTCATCACACTCGCAGAGAGATCTGCACAAGGAACAGCACTGACAACCAGATACTGAATTACTAGAGTGACCAAATGAAGTCAATAATAAATCTCTCAAACATGTACTGGTTGTACAGTACTCTACAATATCTTTCTTAAGACCTTCTACATTACAAGCTATGTCAGAGGCACAAAACCATAAAACTGCCTCGGCCTTCTGGTCTATCCTACCAGCCCTGCCAATTTCCTGAAAATATTGAGACAGAGACCTTGGTGGACATGTGTGGACAACACGGGTCACACTAACAGGATCAAAGCCCATTCCTACAAATGATGTAGTAAGCACCAAGCGAATGGTTTGTGTTTCTCTTTTCATTTCCTTTAAAGTCTCTGACACAAGTTCAGGATCTTGATTGCTATAAATAGCAGAGTAGAATCGTTTTGAAAAATTCTCATTGCCAAATACAAAATAAATATATGAAATGGCCTCTGACATGGATGACATTGGTAGAAATAAAATGGTGATAGGGTAGAGGTGTTTCAACTTATTAAAATTATCAATTTCTTGACAAAATATTTCTCTTACAGCTTCTCTTCTGTTTCCTTTTCCTTTCTTCTGCCGGATAAGGAATATGTTCGGCTGATCAGGGTTTACAGATATAATCTTACAATCTGGGTATCTGTCTAAGATTTTCTTCTGACATGGTCCCACTTAAACTAACAAATGGTGCCTCGGGGTACATAGTTAGTATATCAGCTATTTTTCCAAAACTGGTTCGAAACTTCTTCATCCTGAATATATAAAATGTATATATTTTGTAAACAATAAAATATAACATTTCTAACAATTTTTTAAAAACATTTTTCTTTCTAAATTCACAAATGCTTAAAATATGCTCCGGATAAGCAAAAAAAAAAAAACTCAGTAAAAAAAACAGAGATAATTATTCAAGATAAAGTTATGGTCTTCCATCAGTCCTTTAGGAGTAGTGTTCCAGAAACAAATTCTGATGACTAGACAGACAGACAGACAGACAGACAGACAGACAGACAGACAGACAGACAGACAGACAGACAGACAGACAGACAGACAGACAGACAGACAGACAGACAGACAGGCAGGCAGGCAGGCAGGCAGGCAGGCAGGCAGACAGACAATCCTCAAGGAAGTAAATATTAACTGTTTGCTATACAAAGTGATGGGAAAATTAAACTTGAACTGATGGAAGTCTATCATTTTGTCATAGGCCAGACTTGAACTGACATCTACTCCCAGAAGGAGTGTGTACTTTCTTGTACTACTAAGAATAGCATGTTTTAATGGAAAAAGGCTATATCAATGCCTAACCGATTGTCTGTTAGCAATCAAAGGCATAAAATGATGCTTAATAATAAAAAATTACTAAATTCAATGTCCAAGTAACCAAACTTTTGTAATGGTAAGAATCTTACCAGTAAATATTTCTGATAGAGCCAAATTTTGAAATCATTCTTAGTTCTGCTTTAGTGAATTAATAAAACAGTTTTAAAAAGTTTTAAAATGAAAACACATTAAACAGTGTTTTCAAACTGAACACAACTGGTAACAAAACATGAGCATGAATGTTACCATTCTTCAACAACATAGCATGCATCAATAAATACAGCTGATATACAGTTTCTTTCAAAAGCCCTCTGTTACTGAAAATGCTTTCTGGATGACAGAATATCAGTTTCTGTTCTTCCATGTTATGCACCCGAGTTCCATCTTCACATACAGCTATGCCTAAATAACAGAATGAAATGATTATTTATGAGCAAAATATTTTATGAAAACAAAACAACAAACTGAATGGCATTTTCATTAAAATCAGATCAACTTTAAGCTTCCATACTCATAAAATTGATAAAAAGCGTCTCATTATAATAAATAAATAAAATCCAAATGGTTTGGTATGTCAAATTCACCAAAGTGTGACAAAATCTATATTTGAATTGAAGTGGTAAACTTAAAACGAAATCCCCATTCAAAAAATAAACATCACTTAAAAAAACACTGATAAACATTATTCAGACTCTTTCCAAGATGAATTCATTTTAACTTTGTGAAAGCCATATTCATATTTTGGGGGCACCTCTAAACTAAAATCCTGAAATATATTTGTCTAAACTAGATGCATAGCCCAAGTTAGGAAATCCCTTTTCATCATATTATTGGGCATGTTTAAAGAGATATCCTTTTGGTAATATGGTGTCAGAGAGTATATATAGGCATAATATATTGGGAAAATATGTTTTTAGCGAATTTTAAAAGTGTAAAATACTGATAAATTTGCTTTAATAGATGAAATCTAAGACGAAGTAGTTAAAATCTAAATTTGCTGCTAATCAGCTTGTGGCCATATGTGCGAGTGTGTTTGAACTTTGTTTGATTTCATTATATCTCTTTCTATTGATTCATATATGTGTGACTGCATTAGTTTTTGCCTTTTTTTATTTAGACATTTTAAATTGTTAGTATTATAATGAATAATACAGCTACACTGCTAACCACTGATGTCATCAGCTGGGGGTCACCAGTCATCACTTGTTTCGCTCCTTTAATCCAAGGACAAGCTCATGGTGGTGAACTAAAGCATCAGACAAAACTATTGTGCATGAAACAATCTACAGTTCCAGCACAATAAATATTCCTATGAGTTTCAAACACAAGCTTTCCCAAAGTTTATTGCTTGAAAGAATTTTGTCGCAGTGCACTCTCCTCCAAAAACAATTAAGCTCCTCCTCCAAGATTTCAAGTACACTGTGACACTGAAAATCTCAAGCAAACTTCTTGCTGTGATGAAAATAGCTAAAAATATGGTATCACTTTATTATGAAGCAATAAACCATCCCTGTCTGAACCATGATTACTCTGACTTTTATATCCAGAAAAACGCCTGTTTTAAATATGAATAATATTATAATATTTAAATCATTGATTATAATTATGTCATTCACCTTTTTATGATGAATTATCTTTTAAAACTTATATCTGGTATAATATTGTATAATAATAGCAAAAAAAAAGTTAATTTAAATAGTTTATTACCTATTCTTATAATAATTGCTATATACAGACTTTTATGCTATAAAACAAGGGAAGTAATTTGACATAAAACTAACCCCACCCCCTGGCTGCCATGTTTTTTGACGAATCAAGATGGCTTGAACAAACTTGGTAGAGAGTTACCCAAGGAACATTTCTGTGAAATTATTTTATAATCGAGCCAGTAGTTTCTGACAAGAAGATTTTTTAAGTTTTTATGATAGCTTATATAGTAAACTAACCCCACCCCCTGCCCGCCATGTTTTTTGACAAATCAAGATGGCTTGAACAAACTTGGTAGAGGGTCACCCAAGGAACATTTCTGTGAAATTATTTTAAAATCCAGCCAGTAGTTTTGACAAGAAGATTTTTAAGTTTTTACTAATTAAACTTGCCCCGCCCCCTGGTGGCCATGTTTTTTGATGAATCAAGATGACTTGAACAAACTTGGTAGAGTGTCACCCAAGGAACATTTCTGTGAAGTTATATTAAAATTGGCCTGGTGGTTTCAGAGGAGAAGTTGTTAGAAGCTAAAAGTTAAGGACGGACGACAGACACCAGGCGATCACAAAAGCTCACCTGTGAGCCTTTGGCTCAGGTGAGCTAAAAATAGCCTTATCTGTATTTCATATACATGTCACAAATTTAAAATGAATTTTTTTATCTTACCATTAGTTATTGTTTTCTTTTATAACAAACCATAGAAATGAAATACCAAAGTCCCATCTAATCAAATGCTGATTAATAATTTCCAATTAATACAAAACCACAAAATTGTCTCAATATTATCTTAAGTTTAGTCTTTTAGTAACCATATATATGGTTATAAAGGCAGCCATAAAAGCAAAATTGTTCAAAAGGAGTACATCCCATGGATTAATGACTTCATAACATTTCTGTATGGAACCTATCATCCGCTAAGTCACGATGTGATTGGGCAGTGCTAACAAATGACTTATATTTACTCCCTTTGCAGTAAAAGTTGACGATTTAAGTAATATGCAGATGACTAATTGCGATGAAAGTTCAGAGCTTAAATGAATCACTCTCGAGTCTACTTCCTAGGTAAAAGCAGTACCGAGTGTCGTTTTATGAAAGGCATCAAACCAGCAACCTCTAGTGTGAGGGACCAACACTCGGAGTCTCCAATAATTACACTACCGGGTACTGTTCCGCTTCAGAAACTTTTATTAAGTATTAAAACAAGAGGGCCTGAGGATGCTCTACTGACTCATAGTGGCCATAGTACTTTTTGAAATTCTACTATGCAATAGAAACATTGGCCATCTTGAATTTTAGATAGAAAAAAGAAATCTTTTGTATAGTCTCCTATGCAATAGAAACATCCATGTGAAGTTTCAGTTTAATTGGCATAGTGGTTTTAAAATAAATGAAAAAAAAAAGAGATTTTTCTGTTTTCCCATAGTATCCCTATGTAAAATTCTAAGTCCCCTTACAGGGCCCCTATAAATTTTAGCCCCTAAATTCTTATCTGCAATCAAACCCCTACACTTAGGGATAATTTATATCAAATATGTACAAATCTGACATACCGGTTCTTAAGAAAACAATTTTATTAATTACCAATTTGTACCCTTTTGGGGCCCCTCCTGACCCCTTAAGACATAGGAACCCAGTCATTTTTATAAATCTTAACCTCCTTCACCTAACAATGCTTTAGTGAAAATATAGGCAAAATCATTTCAATTTAAAAAAAAAAAAAAAAAAAATATTATATTGACATGTGTCCCCTAATTGAACTGTCGGGGCAGGGTCATTTTAACCCTAGGGACACCATTTGAACAAATCTAACAGAACTATAGTTGGTCATCATTACTACTTAAACATTTTGAATATCTGTTCATGAGAAGAATATTTTTTAAGTTTTGGACTATTTTTAATACAGTGGCCATCTTGAATTTCAGATCGAAAAAAAAAATCTTTGGTATAATCTCCTATGCAATAGAAACACCCATGTGAAGTTTAAGTTTAACTGGCCTGTGGTTTCAATACAGATGAAAGAAAAAGAGAATTTTCTGTTTTCCCATAGTATCCCTATGTAAAATTCTAAGTCCCCTTACAGAGCCCCTATAAATTTTAGCCCCTAAATTCTTATCTGCAATCAAATTCCTACACATAGGGATAATTTATGCATAATGTGAATAAATCTAACATACCGGTTCTTAAGAAAACGAATTTAGTAATTCCCAATGTTTACCCTTTTGGGGCCCCTCCTGACCCCTTAAGACAGTGGAATCCAGTCATTTTTATAAATCTTAACCTCCTTCACCTAACAATGCTTTAGTGAAAATATAGGCAAAATCATTTCCATTTAAAAAAAAAAAATAAAAATATTATATTGACATGTGTCCCCTAATTGAACTCTCGGGGCAGGGTCATTTTAACCCTAGGGACACCATTTGAACAAATCTAACAGAACTATAGTTGGTCATCATTACTACTTAAACATTTTGAAAATCTGTTGGGCCGTTCATGAGAAGAAGATTTTTTAAGTTTTGGACTATTTTTAGTAACAGCGGCCATCTTGAATTTCAGATCGAAAATAAAAATCTTCTGTATAGTCTCCTATGCAAGAGAAACACCCATGTGAAGTTTCAGTTTAATTGGCCTAGTGGTTTCAGAGAAAGTGCTGCTAACAGATGACAAACGACAGACGTCAGACGACAGAGGACAGACGACGGACAACAGACAACACGCCATCACATAAGCACTTCTGGCCTTTGGCCAGTGGAGCTAAAAACTGACAAAACCCAAAGTTCTTGGTTATGTAAAGTATTAATGTAGTGTCTTTAAACTGTAGAAACATGTTTTATTAATGTATTGAATGTTCATACTCACTTACTACTGCCTCGCTGTTAAGCTAGCTTTTATATATAGACATAGTTAAGCAAAGAAGTATGGGTTAGTACTTGGATTGCTGACTGCCGTCACTTTATTTAATTAACAATATTTGATAGAGACACCCACAATATACAGTTAAGCTATAATAATACGAACAACATACAATGATATACTAACTATAAATACTATAAAGAAAATAATTTAAAAAAAGAGTGGAGCGGTAGTCCAGTGGATAAAGTGATCATGAATCGTTTGAAGCCAAGTTAATATTATGTTTTCAGATGAATGTGAATTCAGGAGTAATTGTGTTGATGCGATATATAGCTAAACTACTGATTACTTTATCGTTTACACAATACCTTCAAAGGTTATCCGACATGCTGGTATGTCTGCCTTTTTTAAGATTACAAGCTGGTCGTTTTGTATTGTGTTCAGCGGAGACACAACTAAACAAGAACCTTCCCTCAATATTGAATATAGCATATAAATAAGACTTTTTCCAAACCCAACCAATAAATTAATAATCATGTCCAGTTTTTGTATCATTAAATCATCTAAGCAGGCAGCTTGTTCGGGCTTGAGATGGTTAATGTGAGGAAAATGTTTACGCAAGCTTAACTGGGGACCAGTTTGTAATTGTTCTGCGTGCTTTTCAATTGGAGGTACAGAAAACATACAATTTTATAGTCCCGATCATTGGGTGCTTACATTTGAATTAAAAGCAAATACTATGCCGAATGAATACCGGTACGAAAAAATACAAGAAAGAGGGGAAAACAAGAGTAAGATAACATGTTTTTTTAGTTTATAAACAATGAATCAAAATATTGACCTATTCGAATTAGTGATATCACCTATTCGAATAAGTGATATTTAATAAGGGATATCATCTAATTTCCTATTTGAAACTAATGTATGGGGTGCTGTTTTACTATTCAACCTCGATAAGTTGAATCACTTATTCAAATAGGTGATATCACTCATTTGAAAAGGTGATGTCACTCAATTGAATAAGTGATATTACTAATTAAAATGAGTGATATCACCTATTCGAGTAAGTGATATCACTCATTCGTTTTGAATAGGTGATATGACTTATTCGATTAAGTGATATCACTCAATTGAATAGATGATAACACTCATTCAAATAAGTGATATCACTTATTGGATTGAGTGATATCGTCTATTCAATTGAGTAATATCACCCTTTCAAATGAGTGATATCACTTTATTTAATAGGTGATATCACTTATTTGAGTAGGTGATATCACTCATTCAAATAAGTGATATCACCTATTCAATAAAGTGATATCACCTATTCAAATAAGTGATATTTAATAAGGGATATCATCTAATTTCCTATTTGAAACTAGTGTATGTGGTGCTGTTTTACTATTTAACCTCTATAAGCGGTATCACTCAATTGAATAGATAATATCACCTATTTGAATAATTGATATCACTTATTCAGTTGAGTGATATCACCTATTCAAAATGAATAAGTGATATCACCTATTCAAAATGACTAAGTGATATCACTTATTTGAATGAGTGATATCACCTATTTGAATGAATGATATCACCTATTCAAAACAAATCAGTGATATAACTTATTCAAATAGGTGATATCGCTTATTTGATTTATCAAGTAAGAAAAAACGATGGATCCCTGCTTAAATGATTCAGCAGATATATGTGATTCAGCAGTGAATATATGACCCTCAGCCCAAAAATAAATGGTCTTATAAAATGATTAAAGAATAAACCAATATATATTCTACATTCACAATAATATTTTATAACACAATATTTTTGATATTTACATTTTATTCTCGTTATAATCTACATCTATATTTTATTAGATATATTAACATCCTTGGGAGAAATCATTGTCTATATTCATTTCAAATAAGTGATATCACCTATTCAAATAAGTGATATCATTCATACGTTTCGAATAGGTGATATCATTTATTTAGGTTAAATAGTAAAACGGCACCCCATACTAATGATGATATTACTTATTCGAAAAGTTGGTATCACTTATTATTTTAAATAGATGATAAGCCTATAACTTATTCAAATACTTAAGCCGGGTGCGATTAGCTCAGTCGGTTACATATCTGACGATCAATCCAGGGGTTGTGAGTTTGAATACCCGCCCGGCAACAGCCTCCATGATGATTGATATACAACATTGTGTCTAATTATCATTTGTCTCTCACCACTGATTCAAGTGGGAAGGTTATCAGTTACTTGCAGAGATGGGGTGTGCTCGAGTACTGGTTAACCTTTCAGGTTCCCAGGAAATAGTGGTTAGGTTAGCCCTTGATGGCATAAAATGACACTAAATAATCAATCACTCAATTCAATCAATTGGATATTTAATATGATATATTTGAATAAATAATATAATCTATTTGAAATAATTTAATGAGTGATATCAACTATTTGGATAAGTGATATCATTCATTATTCTAAAAGGTGATATCACTTATTCAAAATGGGTGATAATTAAAAATAACCATTTATTTGAATAGGTGATATCATTAATATGGTTAAATAGTAAAATGGTACCTCACATGTATCACTTATTTGAATAATTGATATCACTAATTCATTGATTTAGGTTATATCACTTATTTGATTAGGTGATATCAGTTATTATGGTTAAAAAGTAAAATTAAACCCCATAGTTATCATCTTTTTGAATAAGTGAGATCACTTATTCATTGATTTAGGTTACATTACTTATTCATTTATGTGATATATGTTGTTTAAAAAAAGTTATATCACCTATTTGAATATGTCATATAATTTTTAAAATAGATTATATCACTTATTTGAAAAGGTGACATCACCTATTTGATTGGGATATATTAAAATATTTCTCACCAGGATATAAATATATATATTAATAGAGCTGAAATGTTATTTTGTTAGCCTCAGTACTAACAAACTGTTAGAGGCTGATAGAGGCCATATTATTGATACTACTTAGTCTCAGTACTAATGGACTGTTAGAGGCTGATATAGGACATATTGTGGATACTACTCAGCCTCAGTACTAATGAACTGTTAAAGGCTGATAGAGGCCATATTACAGATACTACTAAGCCTCAGTACTAATGAACTGTTAAAGGCTGATAGAGGTCATATTATGGATACTACTAAGCCTCAGTACTAACGGACTGTTAGAGGCTGATAGAAGCCATACTATGGATACTACTTAGCCTCAGTACTAATGAATGGTTAGAAGCTGATAGAGGCCATATTGCGGATACTACTTAGCCTCAGTACTAATGAACTGTTAAAGGCTGATAGAGGTCATATTATGAATACTACTTAGCATCAGTACTAATGAACTGTTAGAGGCTGATAGAGGCCATATTACAAATACTACTAAGCCTCAGTACTAATGAACTGTTAGAGGCTGATAGAGGCCATATTATGGATACTACTTAGTCTCAGTACTAATGAACGGTTAGAGGCTGATAGAGGTCATATTATGAATATTACTCAGCCTCAGTACTAATTAACTGTTAGAGGCTGATAGAGGCCATATTGTGGATACTACTTAGCCTCAGTACTTATGAATGGTTAGAGGCTGATAGAGGCCATATTGTGGATACTACTTAGCCTCAGTACTAATGGACTGTTAGAGGCTGATAGAGGCCATATTATGGATACTACTTAGCCTCAGTACTAATGGACTGTAAGAGGCTGATAGAGGTCATATTATGGATACTACTTAGTCTCAGTACTAATGAACTGTTAAAGGCTGATAGAGGCCATATTATGAATACTACTAAGCCTCAGTACTAATGAACTGTTAAAGGCTGATAGAGGTCATATTATGGATACTAGTTAGCCTCAGTACTAATAGACTGTTAGAGGCTGATAGAAGCCATACTATGGATACTACATAGCCTCAGTACTAATGAACGGTTAGAGGCTGATAGAGGCCATATTGTGGATACTACTTAGTCTCAGTACCAATGGACTGTTGGAGGCCAATAGAGGCCATATTATGGATACTACTCAGCCTCAGTACTAATGAACTGTTAGAGGCTGATAGAGGCCATATTGTGGATACTACTTAGCCTCAGTACTAATGGACTGTTAGAGGCTGATAGAGGCCATATTGTGGATACTACTTAGCCTCAATACTAATGGACTGTTAGAGGCTGATATAGGCCATATTGTGGATACTACTCAGCTTCAGTACTAATGAACTGTTAAAGGCTGATAGAGGTCATATTATGGATACTACTTAGCCTCAGTACTAATGGACTGTTAGAGGCTGATAGAAGCCATACTATGGAAGCTACATAGCCTCAGTACTAATGAACGGTTAGAGGCTGATAGAGGCCATATTGTGGATACTACTTAGTCTCAGTACCAATGGACTGTTGGAGGTTGATAGAGGCCATATTATGGATACTACTCAGCCTCAGTACTAATGAACTGTTAGAGGCTGATAGAGGCCATATTGTGGATACTACTTAGCCTCAGTACTAAAGGACTGTTAGAGGCTGATATAGGCCATATTGTGGATACTACTCAGCTTCAGTACTAATGAACTGTTAAAGGCTGATAGAGGTCATATTATGGATACTACTTAGCCTCAGTACTAATGGACTGTTAGAGGCTGATAGAAGCCATACTATGGATACTACTTAGCCTCAGTACTTAAGAACAGTTAGAGGCTGATAGAGGCTATACTGTGGATACTACTTAGTCTCAGTACTAATGAACTGTTAAAGGCTGATAGAGGTCATATTATGGATACTACTAAGCCTCAGTACTAATGGACTGTAAGAGGCTGATAGAGGCCATATTATGTATACTACTAAGCCTTAGTACTAATGGACTGTTAGAGACTGATAGAGGTCATATTATGGATACTACTTAGTCTTAGTACCAATGGACTGTTGGAGGCCAATAGAGGCCATATTATGGATACTACTTAGTCTCAGTACCAATGGACTGTTGGAGGCCAATAGAGGCCATATTATGGATACTATATAGTCTAAGTACCAATGGACTGTTAAAGGCTGATAGAGACCATACTATGAATACTACTCAGCCTCAGTACTAATGGACTGTTAGTGGCTGATAGAGGTCATATTATCGACAATACTTAGCCTCAGTACAAATGGACTGTTAGAGGCTGATATAGGCCATATTATGGATACTACTTGGCCTCAGTACTAATGGACTGTTGAAGGCTGATAGAGGCCATATTATGGATACTACTTAGCCTCAGTACTAATGAACTGTTTGAGGTTGATAGAGGCCATATACTGGATACCACTTAGTCTCTGTAAAAAGAGACTGTTAGAGGCTGATAAAGGCCATATTATGGATATTACTTAGCCTCAGTACTAATGGAATGTTAGAGGCTGATAGAGGCCATATTGTTTATACTACTTAGCCGCAGTACTAATGAACTGTTAGAGGCCGATAGAGGCCATATTATGGATACTACTTAGTCTCAGTACTAATGAACTGTTAGAGGCTGATAGAGGCCATATTATGGATACTACTTAGCCTCAGTACTAATGAACTGTAAGAGGCTGATAGAGGTCATATTGTTGATACTACTTAGCCACAATACTTATGTTTTTAGAGGCTGATAGAGGCCATATTATGGATACTACTTAGCCTCAGTACTAATGGACTGTTAGAGGCTAATAGAGACCATATCATGGATATTTCTAAGCCTCAGTACTAATGGACTGTTAAAGGCTGATAGAGGTCATATTACAGATACTGCTAAGCCTCAGTACTAATGGACTGTTAGAGGCTGATAGAGGCCATATTACAGATACTACTAAGCCTCAGTACTAATGGACTGTTAGAGGCTGATAGAGGCCATATTACAGATACTACTAAGCCTCAGTACTAATGGACTGTTAGAGGCTGATAGAGGCCATATTACAGATACTACTAAGACTCAGTACTAATGGACTGTTAGAGGCTGATAGAAGCCATATCATGGATACTACTAAGCCTCAGTACTAATGGACTGTTAGAGGCTGATAGAGGCCATATTACAGATACTACTAAGCCTCAGTACTAATGGACTGTTAGAGGCTGATAGAGGCCATATTACAGATACTACTTAGCCTCAGTACTAATGGACAGTTAAAGACTGATAGAGGCCATATTACAGATACTACTAAGCCTCAGTACTAATGGACTGTTAGAGGCTGATAGAGGCCATATCATGGATACTACTAAGCCTCAGTACTAATGGACTGTTAGAGGCTGATAGAGGCCATATTACAGATACTACTAAGCCTCAGTACTAATGGACTGTTAGAGGCTGATAGTTGCTATGCTTTGTATACTACTTAGCCTCAGTACTAACAAAAGTCATCATATCTAATGATTTTTATTTTAAGCATTTCAATGAGAAAATATATGCAAAGAAAAATAATGATTAAGAAGAAAGTAAGGTTTTGCAAAATTCTGTTAAATAATGTAAGTGCTAGGTGAATACCATTTCTGATAGTCAAATGCAGGGGTGCCCCTGTCACGCCTGCTAAACGCACTAATGGTACCGACGCCTGTACCATACGTGCAACTTCCAGTTCAGCGTTAGATGTCATCAAAACAACACGTGGAAGGTAAGAAATATGTGATTTTTCAATATCAAAATTGTTTTTAAAAAATCTAAATCAATAGTTCGACCCGTTTTTTAAGCTTTAACTTGTAGACGATGCCTCATAAACATCGGGAGTACCGTTTATTTGGAAATCGTTTTCTCCTGTTCAGACATGAGGCGAGTTTGACATTTAGAGCTCTGCCTCACCTTCCAAATCGGCCTCTATCGTTGTTTTAATCCTGAATTCAACCCTTATACCTACATATATATTGACATATAACATATAAACGTATAATAAGACTAAATTCTCCGACGATAAAAAACATGGTAATAAGAAATATGCCAAAGTGTGATCTGTACAGAGAGTGAGGAGGCAGTACAGAACACTTAAAATAAGAACGAAATAATTATATGAGTTGTGTACAACAGAATTGTCGAAACGCATTGAGCATTGTTTCCATCCCGCTGAAAAATTTGAATGCCACAACATACTCGTCAAAAACAAATCAATAAACTAACAGAAAATGTTTTGTCAGTTTGAAAATAATGTGGATGGACTTTTATATACAATAGGCCTACACAACTTAAAAATGTCATACGTAGGCGACCCAATAACGAATAATTTCCGATGCAGAACTCGGCTGGCCTATTTGTTTTATTTGGTCCATATCAACATCTTGTATCTAGGCCTACTTACTGAGCAGTCAATTGTTGATTATTAGAGCCTTATCGAAAGTGAAGATTAATGAAAGGCGAATCCAAAATATTTTACCAGCTCAATGGTGTGTGGAATAGGAGATATTGTCATGAAGGTTGGATCCCTTGTTGCCCAAACACCAAATATATATAGCAGTGTTAACATAAAAATCAAGGCTCTCACAAACATCTGTTATGGTACATCTGATTATCTACACTACAGTGTACACACTGGTGTCTGCACTCGATCGATGAACAGTTTGTTGTTGCTTGATGGTTTTTAGCCTCATTTTACAAGCACGAGTCATTCTGTAGTAAACTTATGATGTCACATCATAGAAACATGATTTCACGTAGGGTATGACGTAAGAACTGTAGAAAAAGCTTATAGGAAAGTGTCTAATATAGACCTATATGCGTAACAGCTGAACTTTAAGTCTATTGTGATTTCAATATTCAACCGTATCGGGTGTTTTCATCGTGAACAAATGTATTAATCTACAATATCTCATCACACTGTGACCTCAAATCATAACCTCCAATTATTTTGATTTAAACTATGTTACATCTTTAAGGCATAGTGCCACCATTGCAAAAAGGAAGTGCTTCCGTGGGGTAGTCGCATAATGGCGGTTGTAAATAATCCTCAATTCTTCTTCTTTAAAAATGCATTTTCCTATTTTTAATGCTCATTTTTTTATTTGAATGGCATTATTGATGTATTTTGAACATTTTGATAGCATTGTCATGTTTGAATTGTGAATTTAGAAAAAAAAAATGATGCTTGGAAATTGGGGTATGAATTCATGATTTCGGAAGTCTACTTTCACTTTGTCACCAGTGTACACACTGAGCAGAAAAAAAATCTCTTATATGACACATGACCCCTACTTTTCTCATCATATTTTGATAGTGCAGAGGTTGACAAACAGTAAAATGTAGGTTTCACTTCTTTCATTTGGGACCCTCTATGAATGACAAGCCTTCAAACTTTTGTTATTTACTATAGAATAAAGAACAAAAATCAATGGTGGGGTTACACCTTAAATGTCGCAACCGTTTCATTTTTCATTTCTGTCATGAATCGTACAAATCTACCCCCAAATAATTTTCGGCCGACCCAAAATAGCTTCATGGTTTCTGGGAAATATCTCATTTGCCTTGTATCATGTGTATCAAACCATTCTACCAAATCACACCATAGTTGAAATGAAATGTTGTTCAAAGGGATGTTTTTTTCTTTTACTTGACTGAAGAATTTTCTTATCACATTCCCCTTACCCACTTGTTCATTTATTACTATAGGTAGACTGTAGATTTACGGACCAGCCAACTCCAAGTTTTGCCAACCCCCCCCCCCCCCCCCCCCAAAAAAAAATGAATTTTTCCAACTCGATTTTTTTGGAGCCGAAACCGCAAACCGCTGCATTGGAGCTGGCTTTTAAACGCGACATTAATTTAAGCGTTTACCGACATCGAGTCAGTATGTGACCGATGGAAGAGGCTATTTATCAAGAAGGTTCCCCTGTCACTGCGCATGATCAATATTTTTTCATATTTGCAATATCAATCTGATCACCTCGGCTTTTATGCTACGCAATAGTGTATTCTACAGAGGATACGGAAATACCCGATGTTTCACGATTGCGATCTTCATGCCAAATGTTTATATCATATATCAAAAAGCAATTATATGACATAGATGAAACAACATGTCACATGCCCTCGCTGGTCCTGTTTTTGTTTCTTTAATCTTTATCTGTTCACATATGTAGAATGCCACTTGTGGGATAGATTCTACGGATGTAGAGTATGCAGTAGAGCTGGGGGATGATCTGCTCTACAGTGAATCAGCGCACATAATTTAATCATCTTGGTGGTTCAAATTCACAAGTGTTTTTACGAAAAACGCGTTTTTAAATTATGATTTTGATTTATTAATGACACGTCTGTCTAATATATTACATAGATCAAAGTCACAATATGTATTACTTTTAATAGATAATCATAAAGTTAACAATGTTGATGATATCCTGTCACATTGAAACGAGTTGAAACACAGCATGGATGATAACCCCAATAAAAGTTGGTGGTTGGGTCTTGTGATTAATGATGGGAATTCTATCAGATGTGTAAAAAAATTTGTGAAGGTGACTTCTGGACAAACAGTTGGGGACAGTGTTCAGAAAAACTTGGGAAATGACTCAGAAATTAATTCTCTGTTTGCTACCAAATCACTTAATGATGAATCTGATTCCGTTTTTTATGACCCAACAATGCCATTGGACATTCTTGTGGAAAGTTGGTTGAAGTACATATGTACGTAACTTTTAAAACCATCGTATCGGATTCGGAGCCTGTTCATGCCAGATCAGCCGTCGATGTTCTTATGTCCATGTGAAGACAGTATTACCTGCCACCTGCCAGGTAAAGCATGCTCGTGACATTTTAGTAAACAATATAATCTGATAATTTTAGTAAAATATATTTGGTGTTTATTTTATTGTCCACCTAGCATTTGTTATGTTGTTTGAAAATAGATTACTATGCTTGTAAAAATGTATAAAAACACATTTGAAAGGGCCCTGACCCTTCAGTTTAAATATTGTTTGTAATGCAGTTGTTGTTTTATATTTGGCTTGTTTATAAGATGTGTAAAAACATGTTTGAAAGTGAACTGACCCCTTTCTGATATTAAATTAAACTTGGACAAAAAAATGCTGCCTACACTGGTGAAATTTGATTTGAAATGTTTAAAGATTTAGCTTTTAAAATTAATTTGGTTTGTATATTAAAATTTAAAAATGTATCACACTTTTGCAATATGGCATCCATGAAATGAGCTAAAGCGTGAATAATACATTATCTGTGTTTAAAATTTTTTAATTTTATTTATAAAGTATAATACATGTAGGAAAAAATCTTTTACAGGAATAACACAGACGTATGATGCAGTGTGCTACCATTGTGGGGATATTGAGGTCATTGCCAACGGTGAACTGAGACAATTGAGAGACTGTTTCAGTATTGAGAGACCAATCTGCCTCTCCTGCTTCAACAGCGGCTTAAAACCATCAACTCGGAATGCTTAAAAACAAAAAGCAAAAACGATGATGTTTGGATAATTATATAATATTAAAAGTGCTATAAAATTAAAACTGTGAACCTTACATTTTAAGAACTATACAGCAATACATGATGCTAAATTTAAGAATTGAATGTTATTTTTATGCATTTCATTGAGGTATAAAGGACTATACTGTAGTAACATATTAAATGGGTACTATTCGGTCAATATCATTTTTATCCCCCCTCCTCCTGCCCTCAACTTTTAGGAAAAAAATCCGTAAATCTATTAATAAAAAAAACTGGCCTGAGATTATCGATTATTTCTTCGTAAGATTGATTAAATAAACTCTTTTTACAAGATTTTTGTTCATGTTTTGGTGTCGAAATTTTCTTGATCACTGATTTTGTCAAAGGTATTGATGTTGAACATTTATATTGTTTATGTAAGGGAGATTCTGCAGATGTACAGCCAAGTCTCTTTCTTTTAAGGTATGTTATCTTTTTAACTCTAGATAATCTCAGTCCTCTTTTTCCAATAAACTCATTTAAAATCATTTGAAACCTCCAACATTGAAGATATAGTCTGTAAACAGTTGTTTAAGCCATTATGTATATAAATGTACAAATATCGGACATAATACCTTGTTAAATAAAGATACTTTTCTATCGATTCTTTCTAACAGACAAGTGTTCTGTTGAAAGTGCATTGCATTTAAGATTTAACATCAATCTCGCCATGATCACATTGCTGCTAAAATAAATGTGCGTACAGTTATTGAATTTAAAAGAGCATTTCATTAAGACTGTTGGCTTTTTTTTCGAGTTGATAACGGCATTGTAATACAGTTTAGTATATATTTATTTGATGTTGTGCACTGTTTACAACATATTATAATAATCAGTTATTATTACAGGAATAAACAATATGGAAACAATACACAACATAGTCTGTAGAATGGACCAACTCTCCAATTTGGTCTGTTTAAAAAGCAATATTGGGAAAGACACATTTGAGCACGTTGATTGGTCAGTTGCTTCAGCTGAAAGTTTGAATCACATCACAGTTTAAGCGTTTAATTGCTACGAATTGTGGGACAGGCATAGAATTCTCTGCTCACCAAAATGTCCATTTCAAAGCGCGGGGATAAATAAAAACTTAAACTTTACTCAATTCCCGCTTTTTTTCATTAAGGGTTAATACACCTGATTCGGGAGATACCAGGTTCTGAGATAGAATACGTGTCAACAGTTTTGTTGCACACAGCTTGACATGATTATTTCGTTCTTATTTTCATAGAACATGTTCTGTACTACCTCCCCGCTCTCTGTACCGATCACACTTTAGCGTATTTCTTATTACCATGTTTTTTATCGTCGGAGAATTAAGTCTTATTATACGTTTATATGTTATTTGTCAATATATAAGTATGTTTAAGGGTTGAACTCGGGATTAAAACAACGATAGAGGCCGATTTGGAAGGGGAGGCAGAGCTCTAAATGTCAAACTCACCTCACGTTTGAACAGAAGAAAACAATTTCCAATTAAACGGTACTCCCAATGTTTATGTTGCATCGTCTACAAGTTTAAGCTTATAAAACGGGTCGAACTATGGATTTAGATTTTTTAAAAACAATTTTGATATTGAAAAATCACATATTTCTTACTTCCACATGTTGTTTTGATGACATCTAACGCTGAACAGGAAGTTGCACGTATTGTACAGGCGTCTGTACCATTAGTACGTTTAGCAGGCGTGCCTGTGCTTAAATGACCTGTGGAGAAGCCTGAATATCTTATATCAATCATCAGAGAGACTGTTGCCGGAAGGTTGTAGTTGTTGTATGGGGTTTATTGTAGCTTTCAATTGCTTTTCAGTTATATCTTGACAGTGTCTACTTGAGACAGTATTCTGAGCTCTGCCACAATGGAGTATCATGCCACAGATACATGGTATGATATATATCCAGTTTAAATAATAAAACAATAAATGTTGTGGAAATTACTAAAAGTTGACATAATATTTAAATTAATCTGATGTACTGATTGATTTACAACAAAACTACTTTTCTGCACTTTGTTCCCCTACTCTTAGAAAAAATACAATGAAGAAATTGATGAATAAAAATATAACAAGCATTTCAATTTACAAATATATATCTAATAGTAAAATCAATGCTGACAGTGTAAATTTAGAAAAAAAAAACTATTGGTTAAAAAATTGAAGGGTTATACTCTCAAATATATTTCAAACACCACAAGTTCACAAGGGATATGTACCTGATATAACATATCTTATACTGATATCAATATTTACTATTCTAGAATTAAAACAAGAGGCCCAAGAGGGCCTGAGGACGCTCTACTGACTCATAGTGGACATAGCACTTTTTGAAATTCTCCTATGCCATAGAAATATCAGGGCAGGGTCATTTTTAACCCTAGGGACACCTTTTGAACAAATCTATCAAAGCTATAGTTGATCATCATTAGTACATAAACATTTTGAAACTCTGTTGGGCCATTCATGAAAAGAAGATTTTTTAAGTTTTGGACTAGTTTTAGTAACGGCGGCCATCTTGAATTTCAGATCGAAAAAAAGAAATCTTCTGTATAGTCTCCTATGCAGCAGAAACATGCATGTGAAGTTTCAGTTTAATTGGCCTAGTGGTTTCAGAATAGATGAAAGAAAAAGAGAATTTTCTGTTTTCCCATAGTATCCCTATGTAAAATTCTAAGTCCCCTTACAGGGCCCCTATAAATTTTAGCCCCTTAATTCTTATCTGCAATCAAACCCCTACACATAGGGATAATTTATGCCAAATATGAACAAATCTAACATACCGGTTCTTAAAAAAAGGATTTTAGTAATTTACAATTTTTACCCTTTTGGGGCCCCTCCTGACCCCTTAAGACAGTGGAACCCAGTCATTTTTACAAATCTGAACCTCCTTCACCAAACAATACTTCTGTGAAGATATAGGCAAAATCATTTCCATTCAAAAAAAATATTATAATGACATGTGTCCCCTAATTGAACCCTCGGGGCGGGATCATATTTAAGCCTAGGGACACCATTTGAACAAATCTAACAATACTACAAGTGGTCATCATTACTACATAGTACATAAACATTTTGAAAATTTGTTGGGCCGTTCATGAGAAGAAGATTTTTTAAGTTTTGGACTATTTTTGGCATAGTGCCACCATTGCAAAAAGGAAGTGCTTCCGTGGGGTAGTCGCATAATGGCGGTTGTAAATAATCCTCAATTCTTCTTCTTTAAAAATGCATTTTCCTATTTTTAATGCCCATTTTTTTATTTGAATGGCATTATTGATGTATTTTGAACATTTTGATAGCATTGTCATGTTTGAATTGTGAATTTAGAAAAAAAAAATGATGCTTGGAAATTGGGGTATGAATTCATGATTTTGGAAGTCTACTTTCACTTTGTCACCAGTGTACACACTGAGCAGAAAAAAAATCTCTTATATGACACATGATCCCTACTTTTCTCATCATATTTTGATAGTGCAGAGGTTGACAAACAGTAAAATGTAGGTTTCACTTCTTTCATTTGGGACCCTCTATGAATGACAAGCCTTCAAACTTTTGTTTTAGTAACGGCGGCCATCTTGAATTTCAGATCGAAAAAAAAAATCTTCTGTATAGTCTCCTATGCAACAGAAACATGCATGTGAAGTTTCAGTTCAATTGGCCTAGTAGTTTCAGAGAAAGTGCTGCTAGCAGACGACAGACGACGGACGACAGACAACGCGCCATCGCATAAGCACTTCTGGCCTTTGGCCAGTAGAGCTAAAAATCAATAGACGAGTATGGAAAATTATCAAGGCTACGAATTGACCAGGGCTAGGGTACACATTAACTAAGGTTAGGGTACGAATCGACCAGGGCTAAGGTATGAAATGTCAGGAAATTTACCTCTTGAACTTAATATGAAATAAGGCACTGCATAAAAGGGGATTTATCAATTTAAATCAATGTAGATTATTTAATATCAGTGTGTCAGGATAAGATTTATAACTGTCAAAATAATAAATTGCCATTAAGTTTAAAAGAAAATATAGCATTTTTATCGTTTCATATATGGCCCAAAATATGTTAGTCTGTTTGTATGTCCATGTGCAAGTCCGCTAAAAAGAAGTATAAAGAATATATGTAGGTTCTTGCTTGGATGTTGAGTATTTGCTTTTGTAACCATCAGTTACCAAAGATAAGGAAGGATTTGTTTAAACTTGTTTATTTTTACTTAGATTGTGAAACAAGTTCTTACAACTTAGACAAATCACGCTCAGAGACTTCCTGGTTAGAACCAGTATTAAGCATATGTGGGAATGTGTCTTGCTCAAGGACACCACACATAGCCATGGTGGAGGATCGAACCCACGACCCTCTGATCATGGGTTTGGTGCTCTACCACTGGACCACGCGTTCCGCACAAAGAAGGATAACCAAGTAACCAGAAATAAAGACATGTTTTTTTTAGTATTTCATAAATTTTGATGTTGTATATTTGCTGTAGTAATCTAAAGTGCCAAAAAGACAAAGAAGAATAACAAGTAACCAGGGATAGAGACATTTTTATATTTCTAATTTTAACAAATATGTGAAAAATTATCTAGCATAAATGTTTTTTCTAGGATACCAAAGACATATAACAAGTAACTTCAGTTACCAAAGGTATATAGCGGGATACAAATGGATTTTCTTGTGCAGAGGTGCAACTTTTGTGTCAAATCTATTTTTGTTTAGGGAATAAATTGCCACCAAATATTTTTTATGTGTTTAATTAATTATATATCAGTGTAACTGTCTTTTTAAGTGGTATACAGTAATACTTCATTTTTCAAATTCGGTTGAATCTGTAACATAAACCAGGAACTGGTTGAATAATCCACTTTTTGAAATATATCACCAAAAAGATTTTATGTATATGGGGTGCTGTTTTTCTATTTAACCATATTAATAAGAGATATCACTTATTCAAATAGTTGATATCACTTATTTGAATAGAGGATATCACTTATTCATATTCAAATAAGTGATATCACTTGTACTATAAATGATATCACCTATTTGATTAAGTAATATCACTTATTATGGCTAAATACCCGGTAGTAAAACAACAACCCATAGATGTACATATTTGGGTGCAGTCCTTAAAGAATTATTTGGTAAAATAATTTGTACAGAATGTTTTAAACAACACTTACATTCATATTGTAGTTCTGGTTGACAGAATCCAGTGTCTAGGTTGTGGCTGTTTACAACAAATTGTTACTTAATAAAGCCTTAAGGTGACCACTAACATAGGTTTAACTATATTGTCAGTGACTTAATGTATATGTCTCAGTTATTGTAAACAAACAGAACTTGTGGTATTTCTCTGTTAGCTTCCTCTCTTCTTTTTTACTTACTTTCATTACTACATGATTGTAACATTTTGAGACTGGTTTTGAGTCTAACCTGGTTATCTATATATGTATTCAGGTAATAGTTCTAGTTGCCACATTCTATAAGCATCATACAGCTCTAAGCCCATACCAATTGTATTGTCTTACATATATAATTATTACCTGTGTTAATTGGCTACGGGCACTCATGTGTACAGTCTTGGTAAAGAAAGGTCGTCATTGTATTTACACCATCTATTACACTTTTATTTAAATTTTGACAAATATAATGGAGTTTTTAATTTGTACAACTTCGTAAGGGTGTCAAGATCCCCATCAGGATTTGAACCTGGAGCTCTTTTCAAACAGAAAAGTGTGCTAGCTTACACTATAGAGATGTACCCCGACACCACATACCAAGTGTACATTATATTATCTGAATATGTGATAACTAAGACCACCCTTAAAAAATTGTTTGTTTGCCACTTCCAACCCATACCAGATAGGTGGGTAGGTAGGTAGGTAGGTAGGTAGGGGATTTTTTTAATTTGCAACCAATTTGAAAATCCTTTTAAAGGATATGGACAGAGAAAGGACAAGCAAAGAAGACCTAGAATATATCGAATGAACAACAATATTTTTTATTGGGGGGGGGGGGGGGGGGGGGGATAAAAAAAGTTTCCAACCAGCAGGATTGTTGTGGATCAACTGGAAATGTAGGACTGTAGCAATATATTGAAATCGCGTTATATCACAATATGGCATATCGTGTATAACATGCCTTAATCAACTGTATTTATCAAGTGTATTGCAATACAGCAAGTAACCAACTAAAATCATTTTCAAACACAGAAGTATGCATGTTCAGTACTGTGCTTGGTTTAACATACAATCGGTGCTGAAGAGGAGCTAGTTAAGTATTTACTGGAAATCCTCCATCCTGTAAAACCGCACTAGTGGTCTAGGGGCACAGCATCCGCCTCGCTTGTGGAAGATCATATATTCAATCCCCAGCCTAGTCATTACCATTTCTCAAGCAATACACAGCACTACAAAATATTTTAATTAAGCCTAAATGGCCAAAAGTATCAAATGAATGGCATGGTATTACAACTGTTTAATCTAAATGTTGCTTTTCAAGTATTTAAACAGTTCCAACTAAACTGTCTACTCTGCATTTTAAAGAAATTATAGTAACATAGGAGTATATGTATATAAAAAAAAGTAAGGAAATGTGTGGTTGCTAAATAGAGGTGATCACTTCATATGTTCTACTGTTGTAGCTATGAGAAATAACATGCTGTTCACTTTCATTTCGAATACAATGATTGAAAAAAGATCACTGTAAAATGTACTTAAGAAGCAAGATGCTGTTAGTTGCCTCGGTATTTTCATACAGATAAAAACAAACATTTCTATAGAGATATGTTTTCCCTGTCGTCAAGTCTGTTATTATGTTGTCAACTGGTGCATCACTAGCCGTCGTAATAGTCTGTCACTATGTTGCCAACCAGTGCATCTCTAGCTATTGCAATAGGTTGCTACCATGTTGTCAACAGGTGCACCACTCACTAGCTGTCACAAAAGTCTGATACTATATTGTCAACCAATGCATCACTAGCTGGCACAATAGTCTGAAACTATGTTGTCAACAGATATATCACCAGCTGTTGCAATAGTCTGATACTATGTTGTCAACTGATGCATCACTTGGCGGCATAATAGTCTGATACTATATTGTCAACCAGTGCATCACTAACTGGTACAAGTTTGATACTATGTTGTCAACCGGTGCATCACTAACTGGCACAATAGTCTGATACTATGTTGTCAACTGGTGCATCACTAGCTGGCACAATAGTCTGATATTATGTTGTTAACCGATGCATCACTAGGAGGCATAATAGTCTGATTCTATATTGTCAACCGGTGCATCACTAGCTGGCACAATATTTTGAAAATGAAGTAACGCGATATGCAACGCCGATGAAAAAACGCCAATGCACAGCCCCATCAGGCAGTAGGGAAAAAAACAGTTGCCATCTCCAGGCGCATTGTAAACCCTTATAAGTCTTCCTTTCTATCTTACTTACATTGCAACACCCTAACCCGAGGATAATGTGTAGGCACAAAGTGCACATGTTTACAAGTATTTTACAGGCACTTTAATTTCTTTACTGGATTATCCCCTTCGCCATCAGGTCGGGATGTCAAACTCATCTTGAATGCGATGGAAGCTTATTCCACTTATCAACATCACAGGAATGACTCTCCTTGGACACGGGACCAACTGTTTTAAATCCCCTTCAAAGGATTGCATGCTTTTAAAGTGACAGCAGTCACCCATCCGAGTACTAACCCTGTACTTCATTGCTTAACTTCCAACTTGCAGTCAGTGCACTTCAACCATGTTGCTACAAAAGCTAGCTTAACAGCGAGGCTGATGTAAGTGACCTATATACATTAACTACACTCCTCCCCTCTTTAACCTTTAGGGCTTAGCCCCCAACTGCACAGCCTGTGGCTTCCCGCAGTTCCTGGTTATATCCAGTCCCATCCCAAGGAAAGAGAGATTTGTGCAGGCACAGGTTCAAAAATTAATCCTCGTCGACAGCGGTCACCCATCCGAGTACTAACCCTGTACTTCATCACTCAACTTCCAATACAGTCAGTGCACTTCAACCACGACGCTATAATAGATAGCTAAACACGTTGTAAGTGACCTATGTACATTCACTACACTTTCATTTACTTGCCCGAATAAGGTACTGTGATGAAACCCAACCAGGCATGAAACTTAGAGACCCCTGGATCCTGAAGCAATAATGTATCCTAACAAGGGCGACACGATTTACACGATACTAACAAATAAAAAAATACCCCTGCTAACAACTAGCCTACTTTATCAATTTTAGCAGAGAAGATTATTTAAAACAACAGTGCAAGTCATGTTATAAATACAGTATTAGTTCTAATACTTTCAAAATTAGCACTGTATATGTAGACGACAAAATGCCTAGAGCAAAGCTGCGAGCTGCGACGGTAAACAAACATAGACTGACTGACTGACTGAACACATCATTTTTGTCAGTGGTAATAACGTCACATAATACAGTACAGATATGTCAACACAACTGTTACGGTGTCACGATCTGTAACGAAAACTACTTGTCCGCGAAGCATTATTTTGTAAGTGGCAATACTTCCAAGACCGTGCATCTACAATAACTGATTTATAGTACACCTATCGTAGCTGGCAAAATAACAAGTGTATCAGCCTTTATATATGTATAATTGTACTAAGATCCTGGACAACTATATGTTGGCTGGCGTCATGTTCGGATGGCAGATTCGAAACTGTTATTTATCAATTTCATTCACCAAGTATACATGAATTGTATATACATATATATTGTTAAATCATAAATACATCGTGTATGTAACGCAATAATGCGTATTACCATAACTTTCTTCATATACTTATCGGACTAGTTTTTGAAGTATGGAAAGAGCAAGTTATTTGGTCTAGCCAAACGTGCACTTTTTTCGTCAAGGGAGCTAACTCCTCCAGTTCATTTTTTGGTTGCCGTCCTGCACCATTTTTCACCAACCGTGAGAACCAGCCATTTAAGTTTTACGGGTGACAGTCCTCGACTCACCAGTGCATAAACCGGAAATACAAAAAATAAATAAGCATCACTTGTAATTTAACGGACGCGTGTACAATGCCGTTCTGGCAAAGCGCCGGTGATAAATCCTCTATATAAATTGAGTGGTCTATTCCAGCAGTTTCTGAACACTGTATCAATCTGTTGTATGATAGTCTCGAAATAAAACATCATGATCGCCTTCAGCTGTTCATGCTTTCTCCCATCAATTAACAGATTGTCGCGATTATCATTAAACATCACACAAAAACTACAGTTCCTACCGTAAGCCGCCATCGTTGTTGTTGTGTTGTTATCTCTTTCCGTCCACTGGACCGAAAGTTGTACCAATGGCTGGTATTTATCTCCGAGCTTAATAAGGATAATTGGCTTGGTCGTCCAGTGCGTTGAATGTTGGCACAATGTGTTCCCACGGTAGGAATGGGAGTGAAAACAGCTTTCTGGTGAACTGATACTTGTCCTTCCTCTGTATGTACGTCGTAGACCGGCGATATATTCTCTGTGACCAGTGGAAAACACACCCCTTTATCGTCACCTCTGGGAATACGGCACGTATTGCATGCCAAGCAGCTGAAAGTATAAAATAAATATTAATAAATATTTAAAAATCACTGTGGGTGAAGATAATAATGTGATGATTTGTTTATTATTATTATTGTTATTATTTCGTACATACCTGCCTCAAAATCCAACATGAATTCTTGGACAATTGGGTTGTCGAGAGTGTCCTGTTACCGCTGTAGTACTTATAATGATAAAATCAAAATGTAAATTATACTACATCATAGTGAAAAATGTAACTGGACTTATATTATATAATACTGGGATATTAATAGAATATATTATACTGAATGAGTTCTAGGTCACCAATATAGTATAAATGTACGTACCGTATTATTCAGTTATAAATATAGAATATAATAATAATATCAACCTCGATATAGTCTTTCTTTTGACGCCTTGACATAATACAAAATGCCAATGGCACTTGTTTGGTGTCTTCTCCTTTTTTTTCACAAAGGCATGTATATACATCAACTGGTAGAACGGATCTTTTGTAATCTTGAATGTACCGTTCATGTACCAACGCTTGGCCTTTGACAGTTGGGACAACTGTTCCGGTGTGGCCAATATCACGTGTCTGGCGCCGTCTACTGCTATATGTCATCTACCAAGAAACCATCAGCCTGGATGAAGTCACGATTGATCTGAAAATATAAAGACGAGCTACATGAAGACAGTTGTTGCTATTTGTTATCATATACGTAGTTAAAAATGTTAATCATTTTTCCATTGAAATATATAAAATGTTAAAATTATTTCTCTATTGAAATATATAAAATGTTAAAGGGTAACCAAAATGCTAATTTTTTTTTATATTATTTGAATAAAATCGATTGGTGGTTTATAAAAATGGTTTTATTTTCATGAAATTCGCTTTTGTTCATCAGTAAATCACGGAAACAGTAACGCACATTACACCTCTCACGGTAATACACGAAAGAATTAACGGAGTTACCCGAACGAGGTCCCCGATGACGTCATACCCATAACGCGATCTAATTCAAGATGGCTTCAATGGGCGAAAACATTTCACGAGAGTTATTTTAATGGGGATATCGACGTTAGTGACATTTTATTGGACT
Source organism: Panopea generosa (assembly GCA_029582155.1). NCBI lineage: Eukaryota > Metazoa > Mollusca > Bivalvia > Adapedonta > Hiatellidae > Panopea > Panopea generosa. The sequence goes on from CM055895.1 coordinate 87,049,709, forward strand.
TATCTGGCTCAAGCAGTGATGAAGAACAGGAAACCATAGATTATGGCATTCAACCATACCAGTTAGAACCGGTGGTACTCGATGGAGAAACAGATTATTTACAATAATAATTAAGGACTACCTTTACTACTAATAATAAATAATTTCTACCATAAATATAATTAATACAACTACTACATATTTATTATTAGATCTATTGTTATGAATAATTAATAACAATAATAGATAGTGGTAGTTTTAATTATACTAAATGTAGGTCTAGTAACAATTTATCCGTTAATATAACAGTAAAAATAGAAATGACTTATTATTATTCTATTATGTGTTCTTCCATTACCATGCTAAAATTTTACCTATGAAAAAAGAAAACAAACTCGTTTTATAACTTTCCCTTCTTGCGCATTATTAAAAAGAATCTATGTGCTATATGTTTACATGTAGATCTACATGTATGTAAATAAAAATCGGATCGGACATAAATTCAAAATTTATCTAAATCGGTAATGCGTATAATATTTATAAATGAATTAAAACGGGATCTTTCACAGACGAGCAGATAATTAAAAAAATAATTACTTTATTATAATGACCAGCAGACATCATGCTGATCTGCGACACCATATGGTTTTATTGCCCCCTTGATGGTATAAAAATTCCGGTCACAGGTGTCAGCTGTAAAAACAAATCAGTATTGTCGCATATTGGCGCGTGCATTTGATTAGACCATATACCCCAGGACAAATATCACGGCTTTGGTAAACTACCGAACTTTAAACTGACATGATTTACGACACCCCGTCCCCAACTTATAACCTCACGAGGCAATAACGGTAAGCCACATTAGCACACCGCACAGGATCCTATCCAATTAAAACATTGATTTATTACGGTGCCAATTATCACAACCGGCACGCATGATTTTTCAAAAATATAAAAATAGATCGGTGTACATTTTCGGAAAATAGAATTGACCTAGATCTTTCTAGAAAATTCCATGACCTCGCGTGATCACAGCCATGGGTATTTACGTTTAGACGCTATTTTCAAATGTAACCTATAGTGTCATGCATAATATTGCTGCAGACTGCTATGCCACGCGAATATAAACAACCGGTTCTTGAAAAATAAATGTATAAATATATAATATATATTTTGCGGTTGAAAATGGGGAGATTTTAATTATTCCCGCGTAAATCTGGACAATTCAATGACCTCGCGTGATCACTGATTAATTGAAATGTATTGTTTTAGCGATTGAAATTGTGGAGATTTGTGTTATTCCCGCGTATCAAGAGTGTCACAATTTCAATCCATGCACTTTCCAACAAGTTACTGTTAGGAGATTTATGCAAACTAACACTGTCATTACATTTTTATTTCCAACAATTTCTGATCGAATACTGTTTTCCCACATTGACGTGTGTAAGAGCTTAATTGCGGATTTCTTATAACCATAAACAAGCAGAACGATGCGATTAGCCATGTTTGTTTACAGCAAGTGACACGATGACAGGTTGGCGCGATATTTTAATCGGTTATTCTGATTGGTTGGTCCCCGGTGACGTCATTTCGCCATATATGGAATGGCGAATTTATTTCCAGTGCCGATAAGATTTTACTTGTATAACTGTGCTATATGGCAACTGGTGCTGGTGCGCACTGGCGGATTATATTAAGAATACCAATTTGAATTGATTAAGCAAAAATTATTTTTGCATTAAAGTTACCCTTTAAGATTATTATTCTTCTATTGAAATATATTACTTACGATTTACCTCAAAAGAAATATCTCGTGGTTCTGCTGGTCTCTGTTTTTGCCGATGCAATTTTGGGAAGACAGTGGTCTGTTTCTTTATCACCGTTTCAACTATATCTGCAGCTAGTCCGAAAATTTGTGAATGTGCCAGTTCTTTCACGTTTGTTGTTATCTTCACTTTGTTTTTCGCACCAGGATTGGCTGCATGTTCGTGTATGTTGGATCCTCTGATCACCAAACTGCTTCACAAATGCATGGAATCGCATTATCTTGTTCCTGACTGAGCACGTCCAATACGTGTATCCATCTTTGGAACGCTGAAAAAAAAGAGTTTCGTATGAGAATTACATATAGCAAAAACCAAGTATTTTAAGTGATGTAATATATTTAATATTTAATTCTAATTGTTATGTGATAGTTTTTATGGCATATTAAGTTGTTTTTTTATTATATCAAGGTATATTTTGTAAGAATGTATAGACAAAACACTATTTACCTTCACTGTGTATTTGAATCTGTCACTGCTGGCAAGCTTACGACCTCCTCTGTTTGAACCCATGACGAATTCATCAAACGTCACGACATCAACGGGTACATCGTTGTTCAATTCCACATCGGCTATTGACATGAAATATAGTATGTGATATATTAACATCATTATCATTCTCACAATTTATAAATATGCTAATTACTTATTAATTCATTATATATTATTTAAAATATATTGTGTAGAATACAGTTACTGTATTACTGATAATAGTATTGTATAAATATATTATAAATATTACTTACTCTTCCAAAATTGGTACTGGTCTAACGAAACTCCTGTTCGAAATGTGGTTTCCAGTTCAGTTTCCAACATCGTCATGTCCTCAGCACCATGGCGTGATTCCATTGCTGCCAATATGCTGTTTACTGTATCAGCGCCATGCGTGATGATACTTGGTATCTCCAAACTGGTGACCTTGGATACCGTGAAGGTCACATTCATCGTGTCTACTTCAGGGCAATTTGCGCAGCTCCATCTTCTTGTAATTTCTCCCTTCATCATTTGTCAGTACTCAGTATGAGAAATACCTGGGGGAAAATAAGAAATAAGTATTGTATTATACTGGTTTGTATCTACTTTCATTAATTCCAATTATATAATTGTTTTAATATGTTTCTCATCTCAATTTAATATAATTTCACTTTGTTATAGAAGGCACGATGTAAAACGCTGACGCTTAAGCTGACAATAAATATAGGTTTCCTTCTTTGTACATATCGTCAGCGGTTTCCTTCTTTACCTATATTGTCAGCTTAAGCAGTTGCATATATCGCACTGTAATGGATGCTGCCTCTTCGTAACATGACGCAAAGGTTATACAGGAATGTTCACTTTCTCCAAACCGGTCTAGCGTGATATTCTTCAGACCGTAAGATTCGTCAGACATCCGGTTTTGTCTTACGATTCTCACAGCGCTGGTCGTAAATAATGTCAGTCATGAGAATTGTAAGACAAATTTATATAATATTAATCTCAGTAAATTTACAGTTAATATTGCATACTGCTGATTACCTTTTTATACTCTGTCGTATATAGGAGTTATACAATGAATTTTAAGGCAGTTAGACGATGGTTAGCTTTTGTTTTATTTGAATTTCCAACGTGCTTGGGAGACGCAAAATAAAAAAGGACTCTTTGGAGAGACCTTCATTCAATATTAAATTAAATAATTTAAATTAATTCAAATAATAATGAAAATGATAATAATAAAAGTAAATGATAATCGAGATAAAATAATGAAAATGACACACTTATTTTCCTTTTTTGGCAGCTGTGCATTTCAAACATATTGGTATAAGTTACTACTACTACTTCTACTACTACTACTACTGCTGCTGCTGATGATGATACTAATAACAATATATAGTCATTTAAATTAAAGCAATAATGATAATAAAAAGAATCTGATAATAATAGGAATGAGAAAGTTCTCTTTTCTCATAGTGTCCTTATGTAAAATTCTAAGTCCCCTAACTATAAATATTAACTACTTAATACTTATCTTTAAGCCAAATATGACCAAATATGACACCGATTCTTCAGAAAAGATTTTTGTAATTTCCAATTTTTACCTTTTTGAGGACCCTCTGGACTAAGTCACGGCTAGATTTCTTGAATCTGCCAACCAATAAATGAAGTTATTCTCAGTATAGTGTATAATATGTAACTATAGGCCTTGTCTTACAGATCTCATGGCTAGATTTCTATATGTCTACCAATAAATGAAGTTATTACCAGTAAAGTGTCTAATATATAACAATAGACCCTGTCTTACAGATCTCGCGGCTAGATTTCTATATATATGTCAACCAATAAATGAAGATATTCTCAGTATAGCGTCTAGTATTTAACTAAAGGCCCTGTCTAAAACAGATCTCATGGCTAGATTTCTATATGTCAACCAATAAATGAAGATATTCTCAGTATATTGTCTAATATTTAATTATAGGACCTGTCTTATAGATCTCACGGCTAGATTTCTTGAATCAGCCAACCATAATGAAGATATTCTCAGTGTAGTGTCTAGTATTTAACTATAGGCCTTGTCTTACAGATCTCACAGCTAGATTTCTTGAATCTGCTAACCAATAAATGAAGATATTCTCAGTGTAGTGTCTAATATGTTACTATAGGCCTTGTCTTACGGATCTCACGGCTAGATTTCTATATGTCAACCAATAAATGAAGATATTCTCAGTGTAGTGTCTAATATTTAATTATAGGCCCTGTCTTACAGATCTCACAGCTAGATTTGTTTAATTTGCCCACCAATAAATGAAAATATTCTCAGTACATGTATATTGTCTAGTATGTAAATATAGGCCCTGTCTTACAGATCTCACTGCTAGATTTCTTGAATCTGCCAACCAATAAATGAAGATATTCTCAGTGTAGAATCTAGTATTTAACTATAGGCCTTGTCTTACTGATCTCACGGCTACATTTCTTGAATCTACAAACCAGTAAATGAGGATATTCTCAGTATATTGTCTAATATGTAACTATAGGCCTTGTCTTACAGATCTCACGGCTAGATTTCTTCAATCTGCCAACCAATCAATGAAGATATTCTCAGTATAGTGTTAAATATGTAACTATAGGCCTTGTCTATAGATATCACGGCTAGATTTCTATTTGTCAACCAATAAATGAAGATATTCTCAGTGTAGTGTCTAATATTTAACTATAGGCCGTCTTACAGATCTCACGGCTAGATTTCTTGAATCTGTCCACCAGTAAATGAAGATAGTCCCTGTATAGTGTCTTATATTTAACTATAAACCCTGTCTTACAGATCTCACGGCTAGATTTCTATATGTCAACCAATAAATGAAGATATTCTCAGTGTAGTGTCTAACATGTAACTATAGGCCCTGTCTTAATGATCTCACGGCTAGATTTCTTGAATCTGTGAACCATTTAATGATATTCTCAGTATAGTATCTAATTTGTAACTATAGGCCCTGTCTTACAGATCTCATGGCTAGATTTCTTGAATCTGCCAACCAATAAATGAAGATATTCTCAGTGTAGTGTCAAATATGTTACTATAGGCCTTGTCTTACGGATCTCACGGCTAGATTTCTATATGTCAACTAATAAATGAAGATATTCTCAGTATAGTGTTAAATATGTAACTATAGGCCTTGTCTTACAGATCTCACGGCTAGATTTCTTGAGTCTGCCCACCAATAAATGAAGATATTCTCAGTATATTGTCTAGTATTTAACTATAGGCCCTGTCTTACAGATCTCACGGCTAGATTTCTTCAATCTGCAAACCAATAAATGAAGATATTCTCAGTGCAGTGTCTAATATGTATATTTAGGCCTTGTCTTACAGATCTCATGGCTAGATTTCTTCAATCTGTCAACCAATAAATGAAGATATTCTCAGTGTAGTGTCTAATATGTAACTATAGGCCCTGTCTTACAGTTTTAAGTTTGAATTAATGACGATAGCTATACCTTTGCTATAATTCAATTAATTGTTCCAGATGGTAACAGCAGCAACTTGAGTCAAGTCGAACCTTGCTCAAGTCATTAATTCAAACTTATAATATTATTTTTTCTAGCAGTGTCAGGAATGCAAAACCTATAGCGTGTTGTGATTTTGACTGTTTTTTATTTATCTTAAAATGTTTCTTAACAAATGCTTAATGCCTATTAAAGTGACGGTGGTCACCCATCCAAGTACTAACCCCATACTTCATTGCTTAACTTCCAATACAGTCGGTGTACTTCACTCTTTAACTTTTAGGGCTCAGCCCCACCTGCAAAGCCTGTGGATTCCTGCAGTTCCTGGCCATATCCCACCCCATCAGAAGGAAAGAGAGATTCGTGCAAAAGGAACCTGGATAATCCGGCCCCACTCTAAAACGACCATAGAGAATCCGGCCTCATTTAGCATGGTCAATTCGGCCCCACTTTTTATTTCTATTTTATATAGCAATATCCGTGTTATTTATTATATTATTACATACATAACAATTATTATATACATAAAATATATGATGCAGTTATTAATCATTAAAATATTCATGAAATAAATATGGTAGCGTTAAACTTGATAATTTGTGTCGCACATTGTAATAATAAGTACACAGGTGTTTTAATGTTTAAACAATTAAGTTTTTAAAAATTAAAGGTAAACTTGATTACTCGAGTCGTACATTGTGCAAACAATTACAACAATTATTTGAACAAGGAAAACAATTTGCGTTTGATTGAAAGCGTATCGTTTAAACGATTAAACCAAAACGTAACAATGAAAATCAATTTGTGTTTGATTACAAATATCTAAACGCCAATACAGACGTCGCACATTGTGCGAACAAATAAACATGTTTTTCATACATCTCAGTTATTAGAATAATGAAATCAATTTGCGTTTGATTTAAAACTAAACTTGATTATTTACGTCCGGCAATATGCAAACAAATAAATAGACACAATGTTGACACAATGTAAATCAATTTGCATTTAGTTAAACATCTCTTTTGTTATTTAAAAACTGTAAATTAAAAACGTACTATCGGCGTTTTTTATTTATCTGTTATAACACGAAAAATATCACTCTTTATAAATAAATAATAGTAAGTGTTTAACGTTAATTGCAACTTTGGATGTATGAAATATGATAATTGCTCCTGAACTTGAAGAGTTCTAAAAGTATTGTTATTAGACATGTACAGTGTATTTCGTTATAACTTACTATTTATAAACGCTTTTAAACAGCTTTTGATTGATAACGCTTTTCAGGATTGGCGAGCTGAAAAATGTCAATCTAGTAAAGCTGCGCACTACCAACACTATAATGTCTCTCCTTAATGTCGAACAATATTTGAATTTGAAAATACCTTTAAAATTCAAAATAGCACTTGCCAAACTGAGATGTTCAGCACACGGTCTTAATGTAGAAACAGGAAGACACAATAACATCCCGTATATGGAGAGAGTTTGAGCTCTTTGTCAATCTCGTGAAATCGAAGATGAGTACCACGTTGTAATGAAATGTAAATACTATATGGATTTAAGAAACAAATTGGGTATACTTACTGGCAAACACCCTACCCCAAACACATTTTACAATATAATGAATACAAAAAAAGATGACAAACTTATTCAACTTTGTAAATTATAAGATAACGCTGAAAACATTTATCTCACATAATTTATTTTTAAGGAATTAATAAAATATTTGTTTTTTTTTACATTAATTCCAACCATATTTTAAATTATAACGAATTCAAAAAAGACAAACTTGTAAACTTGTTTATGAGTTGTATTTTTTAATAAAAGATAAGAATTCCTGCAAAGTAACATAGAAAATATTTTGACCTAATGTTAAACTGACAAATGTCGTTATTATAGTGATGAATACAACATTTTTCTATATTTATATAATGTTATAACATTATTGTATATTCTTTACTCTTGTTATATACACAAGACTTTATAAAATTGTACATGTTGTATTATGGGCCAGAGGCCTAAATTACTGAATAAACATATTGTCATTGTCATTGTTATTACGTATATACCTTCACAAAACAGAATACTGGTATGATGTTAATGAGATACACGCTAATGTTGGAATGCAAATTACCCAGGACTAAAATACAGAGATGGGGAGTAAACAAACCTGCATTATCTCTCGACATATTGACAGAAAGAAGAAATTAAAATACAATTGACAATTGTTTCAGATTACCACAAATATATAAAATAGAATGCACTTCAACCATTTACAAAATCTCTTTCAAAAATAAAGCATTTAAAGGTTTGCATACATATGTGCCATTTTACAAACCAATCTAACTGAAGATGAGACACACAATAGATATCAACACGACACAGTGGGTGCATTTACTGTAATTGGGCGAAGTCCTTTATATCAGAGATACTTGGCCACATTAATATGTTGATGTTGCTATTCACTAAAATTAACTGCATAGTATTGTATTACAATTACCTGAAGACATGCAATCCATTTTTTTCTTGTCATCATATGAGAGAGAGAGAGAGAGAGAGAGAGAGAGAGAGAGAGAGAGAGACATTGTTTATGATTATATTAATTAATTATTAAATTGAATTATAAATCATGAGTGTTTCATTCCCCAAAAACTTACTTTTTATTAACAATCGTTGATTATTATATGCGCTATATAATTCCTGTTAAGATGTGTTTTCAATAACAATTTCACAGTAATTAATATGTGTGTTTCAAACTATCTTATAACTTTCCAATATTTCATTAGAAATACCAAATATTAAATGATATTATTTTTAAAATTAATGTGGGCCGGATTTTCCATGCTAAATGGGCCTGGATATTCATAAGACGTTTCATCCAGGGGCCGGATTAGTGACGGGGCCTGATTTACATGGGGCCGGATATTCCATAACTCTAGGATACAACATATACCGTATTACACAAGTCTTGAAGGTGGACAATACTGAGGCCCTCTCGGGGGTTTGGAGATCTGGAGAACATGGCCATTTATTTTCAGAGATCTGGGGAACATTTGCCATTACTTTCAGAGATCAAGGGATCAAAGGCCTAATTTTAGAGATCTAGGGATATTGTCCTTAAAGAAAAAAAGTACCTAAGTTGATCAATTTTATCAGAGACATATAAACAGAGATAGGCAACTGGAGGCACCTGTCTAAATTTCAGGTGGCACTTTGGCTTTTTCTAGTTTAGTTTGAACTTATTTATAAGTCTCTGCAATTAAGTCACTGATTTTATGTATAATTTCTATACTTGATCATAATTTACTTTTAAAATAAGATGTTGACTGCTTGAAACGACTTTGGAGGTTTGTTACAACGTGTTAGTCTGGGCCCTTGCACAGCTTCATCCAATAATCGTATGTACCCGAAATAAATTTTGGATGGTAATTCCGAACAAAGATATATTTACAGTACTGATGCTTACAGGCAGAATAGTGCAGTGGTTAATGTTGTCGATTTTGGATCGTAAGGACTGGTGTTCAATCCCATCCGGTATCTAATTTTTTTTATTAGATCGTGTTTACACAATAAAGTCAATTATTTATGTGCATTTATTGCCTTTTGTAAATTAACCGCTCAGCAGTTCAATTTTTTTGTCTCTTCTGTCCTTCCATCGATATCTTCTTTGGCTGTACTTGCCAAAGGCCAGCAGGGCTTATGTCGTGGTAAATTGTCTGTAGTTCATGCGTTAAACTTTTTCTTGCTATTGCACCCCAATATTTTTCTATGAATCTTATCCAAACTCGCACAGCATCTGTATAACCACAAAATCTTGAAGTTCTTGAACCAGCGAAATTGAACCACAAATGCTCCCTGCCACAGGGCTTACAAGCACATTTTTAAGGAAACTTGAAAAACAAGCCATAGGCCATAGATATTTCAAAAAAGGAAAAGAAATCAGTACATGGATTTTGCTTGGGACCAATATGCATTACTTTAAGAGATCCAGAGAACATGCCCCTCTGGGAGGGCCTCAATACTGTAGGTACAGGCGACATTTACTTGAAACAAATGAATCAACAAACACCCCCATCATCACACCCCTATTCACCCTCTGACAGCAGAAACAAAGAAAATCAGACTTCGAACCACAAGCCTTATCTTACTAGTATAGCTGGTGGATAGCTCTCTCTCTCTCTCTCTCTCTCTCTCTCTCTCTCTCTCTCTATATATATATATATATATTAAACCCTGCAGTGAACCGCATAAGATACAGAAAATGCACAAATTACCAAAAGTGCTGGGCTACATGTATAATTATGTAATTTGTATCAAACCAGATCTGCACGCTGCACTAGATCTATAGCTATTTAGAAGACACTTTTAGTTCGGAACTTAGCCCGATAAAATAAGGCTTGAATGGACAGCTTTTTGCGATCTGCTGTACGAGGGGTGCCGGACGTTTCAGTAAATTGGATTTATATAGCAAACCGATTGGACGTTTCGGTAAAAAAGCAATTATATAGTAATTATATGGTAAAGTATATCACACCTCTCACGAATACAATAAATGATAAAAATTACTTTCTTTGTTTTTATCACTCGCTCTACTGTGCATTATATTGGCCAGGTCTAAACTGGTAGAGGATGGGGATAAATTACGAGTAAAATTTACGTCGAACAAACGAACATCGGGTCACCCAAAACAAATAAAGAACATTAAGACAGGATATGGAGTAAAAAACATACACAGTTTTAGTCCATATGGTATTAATCAATTACAAACCGGAACAGGACATATATATTACGCTAAGAAGTACATGTACAACTTCAAATCAATCCTTTTTGCGCTAATTGATAAAGTACACGCTCCATTGTGCTGATACCTTATAACATCATAATTATGTAAACATTGTACAACCTGAGCAGCTGTGCCAATGGCGGAGAAAGACTAGACTATATTATTAAAAGTTTATTTTAACAATGTTTTTCTCTTTTTGTTGTATGACGATTATCACACCGGAAACGCTAATGATGATGCGCATGCGCACTGACAGTTTTTATGGGGCTGAAGGATCTCACGCTACACCGGAAGTAGAGTGAACCAGTCCGTCGAGTTTCAAAAAGTGAAAGTAGACAATCCCGGGAATTCTCGGAAAAATGACTAGTTGGAAGCGCGTCGTATAGGCAACATACAAAAAGGAATTTCTATTCAAGTCTTTGATACAAATCAGGCGAACAAATTTAAAGTAGTATAAAAACTCGCGCGACTGGTCGATGTATATTCGGAATAGTTTATCAATCTACAACTGTGAGTATATTTATACTAAGTTTCAAGTTTCATTCAGTAACTAGGTCAGTAAGGGCGTCCGTCATATACAACTTACAAGACTGCATAGTTTATGTATCTATATATATATATGTTATTGCACGTCTCTTAAGAGCCTTTTAAATATTTTTTGCGTCTCTCGTACAGGGATGCTGGACGTTTCGGTAAATAGCCAGTTCGGTAAATTAGATTTTTATAAAAAACCGATTGGACTTTTCGGTAAAAAAGCAATTATATGGTAAAGTATATCACACCTCTCACGAATGCAATAAATGATAAAAATTACTTTCTTTGTTTTTATCACTCGCTCCACTGTGCATTATATTGGGTATGGTTTAAACTGGTAGAGGATGGGGATAAATTACGAGTAAAATTTACGTCGAACAAACGAGCATCGGGTCACCCAAAACAAATAAAGAACATTAAGACAGGATATGGAGTAAAAAAACATACACAATTTTTAGTCCATATGGTATTAATCAATTACAAACCGGAACAGGACATATATATTACGCTAAGAAGTACTTGTACAACTTCAAATCAATCCTTTTTGCGCTAATTGATAAAGTACACGCTCCATTGTGCTGATACCTTATAACATCATAATTATGTAGACATTGTACAACCAGAGCAGCTGTGCCAATGGCGGAGATAGACTAGACTATATTATTAAAAGTTTATTTTAACAATGTTTTTCTCTTTTTGTTGTCTGACGATTATCACACCGGAAACGCTAATGATGATGCGCATGCGCACTGACAGTTTTTATGGGGCTGAAGGATCTCACGCTACACCGGAAGTAGAGTGAACCAGTCCGTCGAGTTTGATAAAGTGAAAGTAGACATATTCTCGGAAAAATGACTAGTTGGAAGCGCGTCGTATAGGCAACATACAACAAGGAATTTCTATACAAGTCTTTGATACAAATCAGGCGAACAAATTTTAAAGTAGTATAAAAACTCGCGCGACTGGTCGAGGTATATTCGGAATAGTTTATCAATCTACAACTGTAAGTATATTTACACTAAGTTAAGTTTCATTCAGTAACTAGGTCAGTAAGGGCGTCCGTCATATACAACTTACAAGACTGCATAGTTTATATAATGTAATCTATATTGTGTTATTGCACGTCTCTTAAGAGCCTTTTTTAAAATATTTTTGAGTCTCTCGTACAGCAGATCGGATATCCAAATAATCAAAAAGCTGTCCATTCAAGCCTTATTTTATCGGGCTAAGTTCCGAACTAAAAGTGTCTTCTAAATAGCTGTAGATCTAATGAACCGTGCAGATCTGGTTTGATACAAATTACATAATTATACATGTAGCCGCAGCACTTTTGGTAATTTGTGCTTTTTCTGCATCTTATGCGGTTCACTGCAGTGGTTTAATATATATATATATATAGATAGATAGATAGATAGATAGATAGATAGATAGATAGAGAGAGCTATCCACCAGCTATACTAGTAAGATAAGGCTTGTGGTTCGAAGTCTGATTTTCTTTATTTCTGCTGTCAGAGGGTGAATAGGGTATGTGGTGATGGGGGTGTTTGTTGATTCATTTGTTTCAAGTAAATGTCGCCTGTACCTACAGTATTGAGGCCCTCCCAGAAGGGCATGTTCTCTGGATCTCTTAAAGTAATGCATATTGAATTTGTTCCCCAGATCTCTAAAAGTATTTGCCAAAGTTCCCTAAAGTATTTTGTCCATTTTCCCCAGATCTCTAAAAGTATTTCCACCGTTCCCTAGATCTCCAAAAGTTTTAAACATAGTTCCCTGAAACAACCATATAGTGCCCTTAAGTAAAACATCTACCATAGTCTTCTCTGTTATTATTTACACATCATCATAATAAGCAAAATCCATGTACTGACTTCTTTTCCTTTTTTGAAATATCTATGGCCTATGGCTTGAACTTTCAGAGAAAATGTTGTTTTTTTAAGTTTCCTTAAAAATGTGCTTGTAAGCCCTGTGGCAGGGAGCATTTGTGGTTCAATTACGCTGGTTCAAGAACTTCAAGATTTTGTGGTTATACAGATGCTGTGCGAGTTTGGATAAGATTCTTTGAAAAATGTTTTGGTGGACCGTGCAATAGCAAGAAAAAAGTTTAACGCATGAACTACAGACAATTTACCACGACATAAGCCCTGCTGGCCTTTGGCAAGTACAGCCAAAGAAGATATCGATGGAAGGACAGAAGAGACAAAAAAAATTGAACTGCTGAACGGTTAATTTACAAAAGGCAATAAATGCACATAAATAATTGACTTTATTGTGTAAACACGATCTAATAAAAAAAATTAGATGCCGGATGGGATTGAGCACCAGTCCTTACGATCCAAAATCGACAATATTAACCACTGCACTATTCTGCCTGTAAGCATCAGTACTGTAAATATATCTTTGTTCGGAATTACCATCCAAAATTTATTTCGGGTACATACGATTATTGGATGAAGTTGTGCAGGGGCACAGACTAACATGTTGTAACAAACCTCCAAAGTTGTTTCAAGCAATCAACATCTTATTTTAAAAGTAAATTATGATCAAGTATAGAAATTATACATAAAATCAGTGACTTAATTGCAGAGACTTATAAATAAGTTCAAACTAAACTAGAAAAAGCCAAAGTGCCACCTGAAATTTAGACAGGTGCCTCCAGTTGCCTATCTCTGTTTATATGTCTCTGATAAAATTGATCAAATTAGGTACTTTTTTTCTTTAAGGACAATATCCCTAGATCTCTAAAATTAGGCCTTTGATCCCTGGATCTCTGAAAGTAATGGCAAATGTTCCCCAGATCTCTGAAAATAAATGGCCATGTTTTCCAGATCTCCAAAACCCCCGAGAAGGCCTCAGTATTGTCCACCTTTAAGACTTGTGTAATACGGTATATGTTGTATCCTAGAGTTATGGAATATCCGGCCCCATGTAAATCAGGCCCCGTCACTAATCCGGCCCCTGGATGAAAAGTCTTATGAATATCCAGGCCCATTTAGCATGGAAAATCCGGCCCCACATTAATTTTAAAAATAATATCATTTATTATTTGGTATTTCTAATGAAATATTGGAAAGTTATAAGATAGTTTGAAACACACATATTAATTACTGTGAAATTGTTATTGAAAACACATCTTAACAGGAATTATATAGTGCATATAATAATCAACGATTGTTAATAAAAAGTAAGTTTTTGGGGAATGAAACACTCATGATTTATAATTCAGTTTAATAATTAATTAATATAATCATAAACAATGTCTCTCTCTCTCTCTCTCTCTCTCTCACTCACTCACTCACTCACTCACTCACTCATATGATGACAAGAAACAAATGGATTGCATGTCTTCAGGTAATTGTAATACAATACTATGCAGTTAATTTTAGTGAATAGCATATTAACATATTAATGTGGCCAAGTATTCCTGATATAAAGGACTTCGCCCAATTACAGTAAATGCACCCACTGTGTCATGTTGATATCTATTGTGTGTCTCATCTTCAGTTAGATTGGTTTGTAAAATGGCACATATGTATGCAAACCTTTAAATGCTTTATTTTTGAAAGAGATTTTGTAAATGGTTGAAGTGCATTCTATTTTATATATTTGTGGTAATCTGAAACAATTGTCAATTGTATTTTAATTTCTTCTTTCTGTCAATATGTCGAGAGATAATGCAGGTTTGTTTACTCCCTATCTCTGTATTTCAGTGTTGGGTAATTTGCATTCCAACATTAGCGTGTATCTCATTAACATCATACCAGTATTCTGTTTTGTGAATGGTATATACGTAATAACAATGACAATGACAATATGTTTATTCAGTAATTTAGGCCTCCGGCCTGTAATACATGTACAATTTTATAAAGTCTTGTGTATATAACAAGAGTATATAGAATATACAATAATGTTATAACATTATATAAATATAGAAAAATGTTGTATTCATCCCTATAATAACGATATATGTCAGCTTAACATTAGGTCAAAATGTTTTCTGTGTTACTTTGCAGGAATTCTTATCTTTTTTAAAAAAAGTACAACTCATAAACAAGTTTACAAAATAGAACAAGTTTGTCTTTTTTGAATTTGTTATAATTTAAAATATGGTTGGAATTAATGTAAAAAAACAACATTTTATTAATTCCTTAAAAATAAATTATGTGAGATAAATGTCTTCAGCGTTATTTTGAAGGGATTGTTGTCTTTTATGAAATTCTCATAATTTACAAAGTTGAATAAGTTTGCCGTCTTTTTTTTTAATCATTATATAGTAAAATGTGTTTGGGGTAGGGTGTTTGCCAGTAAGTATACCCAATTTGTTTCTTAAATCCATATAGTATTTTCATTTTTTAACAACGTGGTACTCATCTTCGATTTCACGAGATTGACATAGAGTACAAACTCTCTCCATATACGGGATGTTATTGTGTCTTCCTGTTTCTACATTAAGACCGTGTGCTGAACATCTCAGTTTGGCAAGTGCTATTTTGAATTTTAAAGGTATTTTCAAACTCAAGTATTGTTCGACATTAAGGAGAGACATTATAGTGTTGGTAGTGCGCAGCTTTACTAGATTGACATTTTTCAGCTCACCAATCCTGAAAAGCTTTATCAATCAAAAGCTGTTTAAAAGCGTTTAAAAATAGTAAGTTATAACGAAACACACTGTACATGTCTGATAAAAAAACATTTCAATTATGTTCTGGTCACATCTAGTACATATTCTGTCATCTCTAGGTGTGTTATTGTATCTTCCATGGTCTATTTCTAATCTGTGTGAAGACAGTCTAAATTTACTAGTTGTATGTTGTTGTTGTTGTATGGTGTTTAGCGTTGCTTTCAACAATTTTTCAGTCATATCGCGACAGTGTCTCCTTGAGACAGCATTCTGAGCGCTGTCACACTGGAGTATCATGCCGCGGACACATGGTATGATACCCCACCCAGTCACATTAAACTGACACCGGGCCGACTAGACCTAGAACTGTCCTCTAAATGCTGAGCACCTAGCGAGGAAGCTTCTTGTACCATTTTAAAAGTCTTTGGTATGACCCGGCCGGGGATCGAACCCATGACCTTCCGCATGCGAGGAGGACGCTCTACTACTAGACCACGCTGCGGTCCCTAAATTTACTAAGTGCATACTGGAGCTTATTGTCATATATAACATTTAAGTACTTTTCTTGTTCAAATCTATTTTTAAATCTACAATATGATCATAATCTATTCGAGTTGCAACGTCTCACATCACAATTAAATTTCCCACAGGGCTCCATTGTAACATTATTGTCAACAACACTGTAATCTGCAGCATGTGTTTGGGCTCAAATTCTTGACTGGTTCAATATCTGCAAATATAAAAAAAAATACATACGGTTCGTTGACCAAGTTTTTTGTTTTTTTTAAATTCAAAGTTTTTGAAGGACCCGTCAATTTCCAGAGAAATGATATGCCAACAATTCATCACCAATACCATTCGGCCCATCAAATCTAAAATGTCACAGAATTGTCTAGAAACCTGGTATCAGCATCAAATATTCAGTGGTGAATTCTAAAATAATGATCATTTAACACATCATAAGAATAAATAAATCACTGCAATGTAAAGTCCTGAAAACAGAAGAAAATGGGAACTATAGTTTTAATACTACCTCCATCATCTGTAGGGAGTATTCAAATGAGATAATAATGGCATGAGTCCTACCAATATTTGTGTTGTATAATTAAGGTATTAGATCTGTAATGGTCAATATCCCAACCATGCCTAAACTTGGTGTCTTAGTTATCACCATTCTTTGAGCGATGTAATTCTGAAATATTAGATGATTTTACCGTCTTAAATAAAAAAGTCAAATGCCTATAACCTCAAAACGGCAAAAAATGAACAACTACAAAACAAAATGAAATAGCTATAATTTTCATATATATATATATACTATAAATGATATATAAAAGGATTCTTTACATTACATCAACACCGCTGAATAGACTAAACCTAAAGAAACTAACATATCTTCTCTCCTTCTTTATAAATCTTAAAAAATCTTACCCTACCCCCACTCCCAAATTGTTACTTTTTTCACAAAATATTCCAAAACTTCATATTTTAAAATGTTCTAGCATCACTTCTATTATAAGTTACCTCTAATGTTGTATGCCAATATTTTCAACATTGTTAGAAGTGAGAAATGCATAAAGATAAACAACTTTTTCTGTCTTGTTTTCTGATAATGTGGTATTTTATAGGATAAGTATCAATACAAAAGGTAGCAAGTTTGGGGACATAGTGTTTTTTCCACATCTACTAACAGCAAACAGATAATGTACACTTGTTAAATATTGTATTTAGGCAACTGTTTTTATTGAAACAATATTGCTGATGTAATGACAGATTAGAAACTATGTTCATATTCCTAATAGCTTGACTTGAATGTTTAATAAATTTAAAATATTACCCCACCCACCCAAAAATAATGTTATTTTTTCCCCGTATATTGTTACCAAAAAAAATTATTTTCTGATATTCTAGCCCCACTACTATCACAAAACCCTTCTTACATTGTATATCGAACTATACTACATTGTTAAAAGTAATAAATGCACAAAAATAAAACAAACGTTTGCCATAAACTTTGCCAAAGGGTGAAATATTTTATAAAAATGTACAACCAAGGATTTAGGGGACGGGCCGAACCTAATGTTGAAAGAACTTGTGGCCCAACCCCATTTCATGTTGAAATAAAATATGTTTAAACTAATGATTAGGAACCTACATTTTCATCAAACACATTACACTGGATAGTTCTATTGAAAACTTTAACTATTAGGTGTAGAGTTGCTAATAGAAATATTTCATATAAACTTTGTATTTTATGTTTAGTAAAAATTGTGTATTTATTGGTTTTACTCGGCAAATGATATACAAAACTAGAACTGGTAGCTACAACAATAAAATATATTTGAAGTGGGTGGGGGTCAGGTGTTGGAATTTCTATCTAAAAAATTGGTTGTGTTTGAGACATGTGTATGTCTTTTACAGTTGAATGTGCTGAACAAACCATCTCTGTAAATGAAAAAAAACTATAAAAAAAATTGAACCCTCAACCTCTTGTCTGATAATCCAACGCATTAACCTCTTTATCAACGAGTCCACAACGTCCGTAGAGTTACAATTAATTTAGATAAATGTTAAGTTAGAAATTGAGACTTACAATAACATTACAGTTTTGCTTCGATCTGTATCAAAATGCCGAAAACACGAAAACGCGAGAAAACACCTTGTCATGTGACAATTTTACTAAATTTAGCCACCACGAATGGTTTTCCGGTTGGCGGAAATTTGTTGTGGAAAGTAAACGATTGATCACGGTGTTAGTTGATTTCTACCAAGAGCATTACAGATGTAATACCTTAAGTTAAAGGGTATATCTATTTCAAATTGGTATAACCAAATGTTAGGAAAACTGAGGTGATCATGCAATTTTTTTATTTGGTCTGCCCAATTGGTTTTATTAAATTTATTTTTTTTAACATCATTTTTTAACATGATATAAACTTTTTTGGTTTACATATTAATGTCTAGTTTTTTTAGTGATCGTCCGTCGTCCGTTGTCCGTCGTTAACTTTTAGCAACTTCTCCTCTGAAACCACTGAGCCAATTTTGATATAATTCCACAGAAATGTTCCTTAGGTGACTCTCTACCAAGTTTGTTCAAGCCATCTTGATTCGTCAAAAAACATGGCAGCCAGGGAGTGGGGTTAGTTATATGTCAAATTACTCCCCCTGTTTTATAGCATAAATGTCTGTATATAGCAATTATTATAAGAAGAGGTAATAAATTCTTTAAAGAAACTTTTTTTTGCCATTATTATACAATATTATATCAGAAATAAGTTTTAAAAGATAATTCATCATAAAAAGATGAATGATACAATTATAATTAATGATTGAAATATTATTCATATTATTCAAATGTCGTGAACCATTTTTATAATAGATGTTTTTCTGAATATAAAAGTCAGAGTTTTTATGGTTCAGATAGGGATGGTTTACTGCTTCATTATAAAGCAATCCCATATTTTTAGCTAGTTTCATAAAAGCAAGAGGTCTGCTTGAGATTTTCAGTGTCAAAGTGTACTTGAATTCTTGGAGGAGGAGCTTAATTGTTTTTGGGGGAGAGTGCACTGCGACAAAGATTCTTTCAAGAGATATACTTTGGGAAGGCATGTGTTTGAAACTCATAGGAATATTTATTGTGCTGGAACTGCGGATTGTTTCATGCACAATAGTTTAGTCTAATGCTTTTAGTTTGAACCGTTCTCAAACATAACAGGTTAGTTTTGTGCTGGAACTGGATTTTTATCTTAGTTTGAAGACTTAGCATCTTTAGTAAAAACTTCAAAAGCCTTCTTGTCAGAATCTACTGACCTGATTTTGATGTAATTTCACTGACATTTATCATGGGTGAACCTCTACCAAGTTTGAATTCTTCTACGCATCTGTTACATCTTCAAAACAAATCAAAATTCTAACTACTTGCCCATCTCGTCTTTCTGGAATTTTGAGCATACATGTATTATATAATCTACTTATGTTTGGTGACTCAAGGTCAGTCAGGTGAGCGATAAAGGGCCATCTTGGTCCTTTTGTTTTATGTATGTATTGTTTATGATAAATAACCCTAATATTACTATTAAAAAAATTAAAATGTGCGGCCGGATGGACCATGCTAAATGGGGTCGGATTCTCAAGGGGCTGGGTAATCTTGGGGCCGGATTCTCTGTGGCTGTTTTGGATTGGGGCCGGATATGCCAGGTTCCGTATCCTAACTGGCTCTCCAATATAGTATGAGCAGGATCGAATATGGTTACTGTCCTGATTCCTGGAATTGCTGTGACAGTGTGCAACTTTTCAAATGCCATGGCCCCAGCAGAACTATCATGGCCTTAACTATTTCCAATGAAAAACACTAAAATTATTAGTTTTAATACTTACACTGAGCTACATGTTTAGTGTTACTAAGCAATTATACTCTTTGTAAAACAAAGCTATGTTTTTTGTTCTAAGGAGCATTTCTGTTAGGCCATAATAAATTAATTGCTTGATTATCATCCCCGCCCGCCCCCTAATTTTCCTGCTGCCCTGACACTTTTTATTTTCATATTTTTTTTTAAAAAAAATAGCAAAAATTTAAGAAATAAAATAAAAAATAAAATCCTCCCATCCTCCCCATTTTTAAGAACAATTTGGATGAGAATCTAGCAATTGGTTTGTAATTGCCTTACCTAAATATTAAAAAAAAATTAAATCATTTTAATGGACACTTAAGAAATTTCTCAAATAATGTTAAATTATCTTTTTTTAGCATAATTTGTTTCTTTCGAAATGAATCAGTATAATTTTATAAAAGTTAATTTATTTTTCCATAACCTTTTAAACATCGCCTCGAAGAATGGAAAGGGCGTCACTAACATAAACCGGCCAATGTTTGAAATGATATAAGAAAGTCATGCATGCGCATCTCAATACTTTATAAAACAAAATGGCGGACATTGTAAAAGTTTCTCAGATAGATTTGAACATTTATAATAGTAAAATAACATTACTTTTTTTAAAAGTTTCACAATTTGCACATTTCATCTTTATATACCAACAACCTAAAACCAGGTATATATCAGCGCTATTGTTGCAGCGTACGTTGTTTTCAAAGATGTTTTCTTCAAATCGCAAAAATATTGTCATGGCCCAACGGTCCATGAACTTAAAATTTATGATATCCCGAGGCAATTTATTAGAGCCCATGGCCATCAGGCAACCGTTAATGTCCCACACTGCTGTGATGTATAATAAGTAACTCGTTAAAGATAATGTCCTCAATGACACTGAGATCATCTCTATAAGTCCAGTAATCACGTAGCTGGGTAGGTCAATTTGTGCGCTTTTCTGGCCAACCTGACCAAATAACAGGTGTGTGATCTAACATCTTGTAACTTTCTCTCACTACAGGGCAAGTTTGTTGTGACGAAATGTACATGAAACTATGTCACTTCCCAGCAGTTCAGGGTATGTGTCTGATAAAAAATTACTTGAGGGGGTATCAGCCAGCGCTTTCTGGGTTCCTGGTCAGTGCTCTAAAGCAAAGTCATAACCTCATTAATGCAAAGTGACAGGCTGCAACCTAGCTGGTGTGACACATGTTGCTTTTTTCATGATTGCTAGAAGCTGTAAATGGTCAGTATGTACTGTTATATGGAGACATAATTATACATATTGTCTAAACCTAGTCATTTCAAACAAAATAGTGTATAGCTACTTTTCTATTTGTGTCCAATTTATTCCAGACTGTGTAAGTGACTGTGCAAGTGTCTTGCTTGTTTAACTTTTTGGCTTACCGTCTTGTAATAGTGTTGCACATAGACCAAACTTTGAACTATCACATCGCAAAAGATGTTTTGTGGGGTCAAAATTACAGTATAGGACCTGGTGCTTTGGTCAATATGTCACTTTCTGAAAAGCCTTAACCTGAGGTTCTTGCCAGTGAAAAGTAACATATTTGTTCAGTACTTGTCAGAGAGGTTGTGTGACCTCTGATTTGTTTGAGGCAAGTCAATATTACACTTAAAGGTTCATAGTCCAGTCTGAGAAAAATAGGTATAAATTTATGTCCACTTCATATCTTGTTATCCTGTTGACCGATTTGAGATAACAATGTTACCATTAACAAATGATGTGTTGTGTGTAATACCCATGTCTTTAGCTCAAAGGTCAAGGTCACATTTTAAACATGTACTTAAACAAATTCGTTTCCACTCCGTATCTTATAATCAACTCAATAGATTTTGTCATAACATGGCACAGTATTATGGTCACCATAATCTGACAACACAAAACCGAGGCATGAAATTCAAACGTCGAGGCCACACTTGTTAAGTTAAAAATTTGATTGGAAATGATGTCTTTGTGATGTTTGATATGACCATTGTGTTTAAAATTTGATTGGAAATGATGTCTGTGAAGTTTGAGGATAATTCTGTTGATATGCAGATGTTGATATCAGGCTGTACATATTTGATATGACCAATGTGTTCATAATTTGATTGGAAATGATGTCTTTGTAAAGTTTGGGGATAATTATGTTGATATGTAGGTGTTGATATCGGGCTTTACATATTTGATATGACCAGTATGTTCATAATTTGATTTGAAATGATGTCTTTGTGAAGTTTGGGGATAATTCTGTTGATATGCAGATGTTGATATCAGGCTGTACATATTTGATATGACCAATGTGTTCATAATTTGATTGGAAATGTTGTCTTTGTAAAGTTTGGGGATAATTCTGTTGATATGCAGATGTTGATATTAAGCTGTACACATTTGATATGACCAATGTGTTCATGATTTGATTGGAAATGTTGTCTTTGTAAAGTTAGGGGATAATTCTGTTGATATGTAGGTGTTGATATCAGGCTGTACATATTTGATATGACCAATGTGTTCATGATTTGATTGGAAATAATGTCTTTGTAAAGTTAGGGGATAATTCTGTTGATGTGTAGGTGTTGATATCGGGCTGTACATATTTGATATGACCAATATGTTCATGATTTAATTGGAAATGATGTCTTTGTAAAGTTAGGGGATAATTCTGTTGATATGCAGATGTTGATTTCAGGCTGTACATATTTGATATGACCAATGTGTTCATGATTTGATTGGAAATGATGTCTTTGTAAAGTTAGGGGATAATTATGTTGATATGTAGGTGTTGATATCAGGCTGTACATGTTTGATATGACCAATGTGTTCATGATTTGATTGGAAATGATGTCTTTGTAAAGTTAGGGGATAATTCTGTTGATATGTAGGTGTTGATATCGGGCTGTACATATTTGATATGACCAGTGTGTTCATGATTTGATTGGAAATGATGTCTTTGTAAAGTTAGGGGATAATTCTGTTGATATGTAAGTGTTGATATCGGGCTGTATATATTCGATATGACCAGTATGTTCATAATTTGATTGGAAATGATGTCTTTGTGAAGTTTGGGGATAATTCTGTTGATATGCAGATGTTGATATCAGGCTGTACATATTTGATATGACCAATATGTTCATAATTTGATTGGAAATGATGTCTTTGTGAAGTTTAAGGATAATTCTGTTGATATGCAGATGTTGATATCAGGCTGTACATATTTGATATGACCAATGTGTTCATGATTTGATTGGAAATGATGTCTTTGTAAAGTTAGGGGATAATTATGTTGATATGTAGGTGTTGATATCGGGCTGTACATATTTGATATGACCAGTGTGTTCATGATTTGATTGGAAATGATGTCTTTGTAAAGTTAGGGGATAATTATGTTGATATGTAGGTGTTGATATCGGGCTGTACATATTCGCTATGACCAGTATGTTCATAATTTGATTGGAAATGATGTCTTTGTGAAGTTTGAGGATAATTCTGTTGATATGCAGATGTTGATATCAGGCTGTACATATTTGATATGACCAATATGTTCATAATTTGATTGGAAATGATGTCTTTGTGAAGTTTAAGGATAATTCTGTTGATATGCAGATGTTGATATCAGGCTGTACATATTTGATATGACCAATGTGTTCATGATTTGATTGGAAATGATGTCTTTGTAAAGTTAGGGGATAATTATGTTGATATGTAGGTGTTGATATCGGGCTGTACATATTTGATATGACCAGTGTGTTCATGATTTGATTGGAAATGATGTCTTTGTAAAGTTAGGGGATAATTATGTTGATATGCAGATGTTGATATCAGGCTGTACATACTTGATATGACCAATGTGTTCATAATTTGATTGAGTAGCCCAAGTAAGGAAATCCCTTTACAATTTATTATTTAAGCATGTTTGTATAGATATCTTTTTGGCAATAGTGTGTCATTGAGTACCAGTATATGAAGGCATGATATATCGAAAAAAAAAATGTTATATAGTCAATTTTGAATTTTGAAAAATCTAATATATTCACTTTAAACTAAGGTTACCGGTATATAGATTCCAGTTGTGTTTAATTGTGAACAATTGTAAACTAAGATAATGTAGAGTCCAGTTGTGTTTACTTGTGAACAATTGTAAAATGTAACAATCTTGTTGAAAATAATCTCATTCATATTATTCATATGTGTTTTTCCAAAAATAATGCGATACAAAATTATCTCTGGACAACCATTATTGATGGGTTGGGTTTTGAGGTGTTTCGTCAATACATGTCAAAACAACGAAAGGCTCAAATTTGCGATCTTCTTGCAGATTAGGGACAATACGTCACGGATGATGATGATGATCATTTGCTGGTGACAATCATTAATATACCGGTAGTGTACAAAATGATAACATAAAGAGTTTCGTTGTACATTTTAGTTTGAAGGACATTTGTAACTATAAAGTATCAGGCTTTAAATAAATGCATACTTACTTGTAGTGTTAGTTGTATACTTGTAATTATGTTTATGATTATATTTGGTGTGTTTTTATGTTGTTTTTCTTTGTTGCTTTTTTATATCGTGATGTACATACTGTATTTATAGTTTAATACAGTAGAACTTTGATTGCTCGAACCTGGTTGGCTGGAACACCACCGATCGCTCGAACAACTAACCCGGTCCCTGCCAAATTCCTATTTAATTTTTATTGTTCTACCACCGATGGCTAGAACACTGATAGGTGGAACAGTCAAACTAGAAATTAGGTCCTGCTAACACACTAACCTTTGTTTTTCGCACCTTTTGGCCGAACAGCTGATTCAAGATGAAGAAAATTAGAGAAATTTGCCATGCTTGTTCACGCATTCAAAGGTGTGAAGTAATTTCTACACATCATAATATTCCCACTGTCTTAAAGACCAAGACGTTTGTTATGATAATTGGTTACACATTTGCTTAAATTGAATACCACATGTTGCATTAATTAAGTTAATTTGATTATTAATTTGACGTTTATTTGTAATTTAAGATGAAATAAAAATAAAACCAATTTATATTGAAAACATTGAAAAGTAAAGAGTGTCACATACACTTTTACCCTATGAATCTTAGACATTGCACATTGTTGCATTTAACAACACATTTACCTGAAGAAGAAATGGCTGAGCAACTTAGTGATGGACCCGGTAACCGGAGGATTACTAAATCTGCCTCTTTGACGATTGCCGAGCAACTTGGTGAAGGACCCGGTAAAACCGGAGTGAGCTTATCATGTCATTTACATTCTCACACAATCTGAAAGCTAAATATTGCTATTTATACATGAGTATATATAATTATGATGATAAACGGTGAATTTAAGTTATTATAGTGTAATACAATTAATTATATTAGGAAATTATGTTCTCTGGTATATTGGATTTTCTACATAAACAAGAAATACACATCATTTACATCATCTATTGCACCTGTTCAAAGCGTACATACGGGATTCAATAACATGCTCACAAACATACTTGTACACCATGTACATGTACGATGATTGTTGTACCAGGCTTGACTCGAACTACCGCTGACTCAAACTATTTTGTCCAGTCCCATCGAGTTTGAGCGATCAAAGTTCTACTGTACTTTGGTTTGTATATTATGTTGTGCCATTAAAAAATATATAAATGTTAATGCTCTCCTATACCATTGGAGGAAATAAAATATCTTATTTCAGGTCAAATATGAATGACACTTCACAATGTTTGTTAGCAACCATTAAAAGGAGTAAATGGCACAAGATGGATAACTCTGATGTGATTTTAGACATAATTAAAGCCCATTTTATAATTATAAAAATTGGTTAAAAATTATATACAAGTCATACAATAATGAAACCGGATCCAATTTAATTACTGTCCCAGTTCAGTCTTTACATAGCTTTTGTTTTGAGACAAGCTCTTGTTTATCTTTGCCGATATGCAACAATTATTTGAGCGACACTATTATAACTTTGCTGTACGTGCATCTACCTTTGGTGGTGCAACTTCAGATTTGTGTTCTTGGTCTGTGACTGCCAACCCCAGTATAGCTGCTATTGCTAAAAACAAATCAGAGCTTTAAAAAATCTACATAATCTTTCATTGATGTGTTTACTGCCATGGTAAAATATACTAGATGGCCACCATAATTAGAGTTTTTTGAATTAATGACATCAAAATTTACATTGCTGTTTGTTATGTTTTCAGTGTTCTTGAGAAAGACGTTTCAGTGAATTTTCCAGTATGAGTGAGGATGATGAACCCCAGAAGAAAAAAATAAAGAGGAGTGGCATGTGGGATGAAGTTGGAAAAAATAGAAAAATGTAGAAACAGGTAATTATACACTCGGGTCCCGTTATAATGCGGTTCTTGGGGTCCACAAAACGAAACCGCGTAATAGTGATAATTACCTCGAAAAAAATCGATGTAGGTTATTCACATCGTGCTGTCCGACTCTAAGTGAATGGTATTGTTGGCATTGTAATATGATGCAACGTGTATTTGGTTACAACAGATACACTGAGATATGTATAAAATTAATACAAAAAAAAGAAAAGAAAGAAAAACTTTTTCGTGTTTTGATTATTCTAAAATTGGCAGCCATTTCCGTTTAACCCGGAAGGAGAAAAAACGGTGTCTATACAAAAATATGGAGCTTCAATTTAAACTCAACGCTGTTAGTGTCAAAATATTAAAAGTGTATATCTGAAGTATTAACAACAATAAAATAATAAAAATAAGTTTGTGTTTATGATCCGATAAGTTACCCACGATATATTAATACCTGTCAACCGCTTCTTTGCATGATCACATGATCACCTGATAAAAACAAAGAATATGGCTTCTGTGTTTGGCAGTGTGACAGCATTTATTGAAGCACTCGGGATTATTACAAACTGTTAATAGTCAGTGCTGGCATGAATCAATCACTTAAACTATCCTTTAAACCACCATGAGGTAATGGTTGTAATAGTTTGTTATAATCAAGGCTAATTGGTGAATAGAAGATGAGCGGTTATCAAATCAAAACATGGCGACGATCTATTGTTTGGTTGTCATTTGATCATTTTGTGCAGATTTTCAAGTTTTATATCACGACTTTTCCACCCTGCCGAAAAAATGGGAGCCAAGCAAAAACCGCGTTATAACGGAATTCGCGTTATATCGGACCGCGTTATAACGGGACTGCTGTGTTTTAGTAGAGATAATTGAAAAGGTAAATAAAATAACCAAATATAAGAAAATGGTTTCTGAAATGACTTATTTTAATATGTTCCATCTAAATTGTTTAATTTACATAAGCGTTATTTTGGTTAATATTTCCGAGGTATTTTTTAAGGTACTGCCATATTGCATAATTGGGGGTGGGTTCTATAATGGTATTCCTCATTTTCATTAACAATTATTTATTGACTAATCTTGACCACTATGAAGCCTTACCCGACATCAGGTGCCGTGGCATTCCTGTCCATTGCCCTTTGCGGGTTAACCCCATATGCTTTCCGAGTATATCTAACCATTTTGGAAAAAAACACGGGTATTTTGCCAATGAGTATTTAAAAAATCCTGACGAAGAAATTAACACAACCGCTGAACTTGATAAAGAACAATTTTGGAAATTAGTGAATTTGCGAAGAAAACGGTCATCAAGAAGAGCAGGCGCTGAAATAAAATTCAATGGCGTAATGTATAGGGATAATGACAGTATTACAGAGCAATGGAAACAATATTTTATGTTTGTAGTGCTTTAGTTATACTGATTTTTAAATGACATGCAGGGATTCAATAAATTATGAACACGATTTAATTTATGTTTTTTTTTTCAACTTACCTTTACTAGTAAAAGTATGACAGGTAGATCTACGGTCATATACATGTTGCAATCTCATTACCAATCGAGTGATCCAGACATGCACATATATCGAAGTCCCGGTATATCAAACTTTTCATGACGGTCCCCTGAACTTCGATATATGGAAGTTATACTGTAGTTATTAATACATTAGCAAAACTATATACAGCTGTGCTGTCCCAAAGTTACATTCCACCAAACATGAACAAAGGAGTCATTATAACATTACATAAAGGCGGAGGTAAACTTAAGGACTATCCCAATAATTATAGAGCAATCACATTAACACCTACTGCTCTTAAACTATATGAAAATATACTTCTTTCACGTTCCAAACAAAAACTTCTTTCTAATTTAAGTAACCAACAAGGGGGGTTTCAGGAAGGACTTGGATGTTTGATGACTTCCTTCGCACTAAAAGAATGTATTTTATATGGCAGAGAGCACAAGAGCAAGGTTTTTGTTTGCTTTTAAGATGCTTGTCAAGCTTTTGATAGAGTGTGGCATAATGGACTTATGCTCAAATTGTTTGATAGCGGCGTTACAAACTATATATTTATGTCATTCTTTAATATGTATCGTAATATGCAAAGCTGCATACGAAACCAAGGGTCGATTTCTGAGTTGTTCAATGTTCTTCAAGGAACAAAACAAGGGGGTAAAAGTTCACCAATATTATATCTTCTTTTCATTGATGGTCTGATAACAGACATAGAAAGTAGCAGTCTTGGGTTGTGTATTTTTAACTTGAAGGTTGGTACCCCTACCGTTGTGGATGATATGGTTCTTGTATCATATTCAAATTCAGGTTGAGACAAAATGCTAGATATTTGCTACAAATATTCCATAAAATGGATATATGATTATAATCCATTAAAATGTGCTATTGTTGTTTTTAATGAATCCAAACATAACTTTGATAAAAACTGCAGGTCATGGAAACTAGGATCTAGTAACATTATTCACGAAACAGATAATTATACACATCTAGGAATTATATGTGACAAATATATGTGTATTAGTGATCATGTTCGACAGTCAAATAATAAGTTACGTGGACTTTTTTTAAGTCATTAATAGTGGCTTACATCCGCATGGTCTTAATCCCTTGACAACATTAACAATATATAAGTCAATCGTTATACCAAAATCCCTATATGGTTGTGAATTATGGAATTCATTAACTAAATCAAATATTATACAACTATTCAGGTCAGCTGAGCACTTAAAAATAGGAGATGAGGCTATTGAATTTACCAGTAGTGAAAAACTTCTGGGAGTAACAATTGACAACACACTAGCATGGACTCAACAAGTTGAAAATACCCTTAAAAAATGCAATTCTTTATTATACTTACTTGGCCGAATAAAATACTATTTATCAATACCTATTAGGAAATTATTTTACAATTCTTACATACTTCCTCATCTAGACTATTGCTGTACAAAAATTGCTGGGGAAATTGCAACTCTAACCTAACCTATCCAACAACATATTAAAATTTCAAAAACGTGCTGCAAGACTTATCCTTGATAAAAACATTGATACACCTTCTGAAACATTATTTAATGATCTAAAATGGATGAAATTCCATGAAAGAGTGGAATATAAAAAGGCTATTTTAATGTTTAAGATCATCAATAACTTGGCCCCAGAGTATCTGCAAAATAATTTTACCCCAACACCAAATATACATTCTAAAAATCTACGCTCACAGTCAAATAATTCTCTATATGTACCAAAACCAAAGTTAGAAACATATCGTAAAACTCTTATATATATCGTAAAACTCTTATATATTCTGGATCCAAAATCTGGAATTCCCTTCCAAACCATGTTAAAAATGCTTCATCGGTTCAAGAATCTAAGAGATATTATATAACATTTAAATATAACAGTCCCCTGTCACAACAAAGATAAGTTTTCATTGTCTTACAAAACATTAAACTTGTATCCTCATTGCAGTCAGTTGATTCTTAAATCATTGAATGTAACATTGACTGTCTAAATATATTTTGTAGTGAACTGATCATTTTCAAGTGTAAATTTTACATTATAATACTATTATGCCCTTTCTTTGAAATATATTATGAGTTAGTTAAATAAACAATGAATATTCATTGTCAATTGAAATATACATTACAAATTGAATATGTCAACAAAAATAATTCACTTGTTGTTAATAAGTTTCTAAATTGTATTGATTCTGTTGTTTAACTTTGTTGTATATATTTTGTTATTACTTACGTTACCATGTATATAATAGAGGACCACAGGGAAGATTGGAGGTTGTTCCAACTATGTTTCCTCTTTAAATAAAGACTTTATTATTATTATTATTATTATTATTATTATTATTGTATTTTGTTCATTTATATGTAATTATTTACTGCAATTTGTATATATGTTATTATATGCTCTCCAATTATGGAGGAAATAAAGATTCTATCTATCTATGTCATGAATATGATATTTACCATAGGTTATTGGCTTGACATTTTGTAGAATAGTGAGGATATTGTATCTGCTCCGGCGTCGGCATTGGTTTTTCAGGTTCAAATTTTTTATCCGGTAAGATATTATGCAGCCACTCATTGCATATCAATGAAACTTCACATGTGTGTTCAGCATCATCAATGGAACCCACAGAGATAAGAACCATAACTCTGGATTGCATTTTGGCACAGTTACGGCTCTTTTTGGACTGAATGAATGTGAATAAAACTTCACATATGTGTTCAGCATCATCAACAGAATGCACAAAGATAAGAACCATATCTCTGGGTTGCATTTTGGCAGAACTATGGCCCTTTTCGACTTAGAAAATCTGGTTAAAGTTTTTGAGCAGGTACATATTTCATCAACCTATCATTGGATATGAATGAAATTTCACATGTGTATCCTCAAAGGAAAACACAGAAATAAAAACCATAACTCTGGGTTTGATTTTTACAGAGTAATGGCCCTTTCATCAGAATTTTTTTAAGTTTGTAGTATAAGGCTATGGCGTCTCGTCCAATATGATTTTTACCACACTACAAACTTGCACAATATATTCCCATATTTTACAAAACACTGTAAAATAACCTTATATATTATCACTGTCTATTTCCAAAAGTGAAAGGTCTTTGACCAAGTATCTACCTGTATTGTAACCAGGTACAAGGAGGTCCTTAGTAAGCTGAAGAAAGCAATTGAAGATGAGATCACAAAGAATCCAGATAGCAAGGTGAAGGAGTTGAGGTGAGACTTTATTTTATACCAAAGAAGCAAAATAGATAAAGTGACAGCTGACATATGCATGTATTGTACAAAAAAAAAAAAATATATATTTTACCCATTACTAATACCGTTTTTTATCTATACGTGAGCTAAATACAATATTGACAGTTAACTATGATAAAAGGAAATGATGTCATTTGGGTATTTTTCTTTGTTACTTGAGTGTAACTTTTCTGTGTAATATGCGGACTATATAAGTTAATATTTTGTCCTTTCCAAAATTATGCAAACCATGACATGCCTGCAAATATTTTAATTTTATAATTTAATGTAAATTTTCAAGAAAGTATGATTGGTTTTCACTCAGAAAGTTTATGTATTAAATCAGTTATTATATATTGTAAATATTATGGAGATAACAGTCTTTAAGGGCTACTCTCCTAATTTTCATATTTAAAAAATAATTGACAGTTTTCATTAAATTAATGGTGCCGGCCCGGCTTTGAAGAAGTAGATGCCTCAGTAGATCTTTTACTATTATATACCATTAAAAACTGTCATAGATGAGGCCTAAATTAAATAATAGTGTGGTTCCGGTTTCCTGACCGTCACTATTATTTCCCGCTGACCCTAAATATTTATTCCCTTAAAAAAATAAAAAAATGAATAAAAGAATCGGCTGTATCTGACGTGTCCACAATTTCCGTTCCTGGTGGCAACAGTTTGGCTGTTCTGTAGGCCTTTAGCTTTTATATCCGATCGCCGGAAGTGCACTGCTGGAAGTGATCATAGTAACAATAGCAGCAACATGGCGGCCTCCAGCAAGAGCTGCTTCGCCATCGTGTATGACAAGAGTGTCCACATACAGACATAAATATACTCGCAGAAAACGGATAGTGTCGACAATGCAAAATAATTAATTTGCAATAAATAAATTATTTACCAACCTACCTACCCTATTTTGTATTTCCATGTAATAGGAACCACACTATTAATTAATTTAAGCCTGACCACAAATATTCAAAAGAGGATGTGTTTCAACCATTTACCAGGATTAAGCCCCTTTTCAAAATTAGAATGGAATTAAGGGTCTCTCTCTACATACTGGGTAGTTTAGATTTTATATTTGCTTAATTTAGATATAACATGTATATAAATGTCAGATAAAGAGTAAAGTGAAAAATTCTCAAAATTGTGTTTTTTTCGACAAGTTAAGACAAGTTTAGACAAGTTTATTTCCATTTTATCACATAATATAATTACAAATATGGTGACAAAATCTTATAAAGATCATTTTAACATAATTATATATGATATCACAAAGCGCTTTATATAATATAATATAAACAAATATGCAGACTGTGTTACTGTTTAATGGAAGTTATTTGATAATATCTGATACAAGGATCCCTCAGAAGCACAATATACAAAATTTCTGTAGTTTCTGCATCGTCAGCGCCTTGCGTAGATTTATTTTGGTCTTGTCTGAAACCACCAAATTGCATGGCATCTCAACTTCATGATGACATGCTTGTGTCATAGATAGTTCTCTACAAAGTTTCTGTTTTTCATTCCAGTTTAGAATTTATATGGTTGTTAATGAAAATGAACTTTTAAAATAACTAAATTTTCTTCCTAAATCTTTTGTAAAATCACTTCCTTATCCAAACACATTCTGTCTTTTGCCAATCAGAAATTAAAAATGGTAAATAACAGTTTCTGGTTAAAAGACATTTCAAAAATCCTTAGTGAGCTTTTGTGATCGCCATATGACCTTCATCCATCTGGCTTCAAATGACTTCTTCTTTGAAACCCTTAGGCACCCAATTCAGTGTAAAGCATTCTTACAACAAGCTGTTTCAAGTTTGTTTATATATTGGCACTTGGCTCTAATTTGGCCCAGTCTCAGTTGATTATCAGTTTTTTTAGGTCACCTGAGACTTTGTCTCAAGGGACTTTTTGCGATCGCCTTTTGTCCGTCATCGTGCGTCCGTAAACAATTGACATTTTCCACTTCATCTCAAAAACCATAAGCTCAATTGTAATGAAATATTATATGCAGCTTTAGTAAAACAGTCAAATACAAGGTAAAATTTAAAAATCTTCTTCTTACTATCAGAAGCACTGGGAAACAAATGGTGAGCTTGATTATGGACACATATGGGTCCTTTATAAAAATTGTGAATTGCATGTCCCTGGGTCTCACGGTTTGGCCCTCTGGGGTGAGGTCTAAAAATATTTAGTGCATCCGTAAACAATTCACATTTCCGACTTCTTCTCAAAAACCTTAATCTCAATTATAATGAAATGTTGTATGCAGCTTTGGTACCTAAAGGTGAATCAAAATTGTGAATTGCATGGTCCCCACACCCCTGGGGCCTTGGGGTGGGGCTATAGCAGTAAAATTTCAGGTAAAGTTTAAAAAAATTCTTCTCTGGGAAACAAATGGTGAGCATGATTATGGACACAAATGGGTCCTTTACATTAATTGTGAATTGCATGTCCCTGGGTCTTGCGGTCTGGCCCCGGGAAAGGGGCCTTACATTTTTTTAGTGCATCCGTAAACAATTCATATTTTCATCTTCTTCTCAAAAAACGTTAGCTCAATTGTAATGAAATGTTGTATGCAGCTTTGGTACCTAAGCGTGAATCAAAATTGTAAATTGCATGGTCCCTTATAAAAATTGTGATTTGCATGTCCCTGGGTCTCATGGTCTGGCCCTGGGGATGGGGCCTATAAAAATTAAAGGTAATCTTTAAAAATCTTCTAATTATTATAGGAAGCACTCAGAAATAAATTGTGAGCATGATTATTGATGCCTATTGGTACTATGTGAATTTTATGGTCCCCATCCCCACGAGGTCTTAGTGTCGGGGCCAAAAAAGTAAAATTCAAGGTAAACTTTAAGAATCTTCTTATTATTAAAAGAAGCATTCAGAAACAAATTATGAGAAAGATTATTGACGACTATGGGTTCTTTATAAAGTTTGTGAATTTCATGGCCCTGGGTCTCATGGTTTTGCCCTGATTTGAGGGGGGGGGGAGGGCTACTTTTACTAAATCTATATAAGAGAAATTGACAAAATACATTATTTCTTATGACTAAATAGACTTATGTGAATGTTTTTTTGGGAAATCAGGTGACCATTAAGGTACATGGACGTTTTGTTTTCTCAAAACTTCTGAATTTCTTAAAAAATAATAGGCCTGGAGCTTTAATAATTTGCATGTAGTATCGCCTAATAATTTTTTCTCTGGTTTGTTCAAGCCACTATCCAATGGTTAAAATTGGCCCTCGCGGCCTTGGGGACTTACCAGTTTACAATAGGGAAATGTTCATTTTATAAATCTACCCAGAACTGACCGGCAAAACCAGTTCATATCTGGTATAAATGAACCTTAGGCCATTATAAATTAATTGCTAGATTATCATCAAATATTTTTTTAAAAAACAGGGAGTGCAGGAGGATTTTATATTTATTTATTTTTTTATGTTTTTTTTTAATATTTTATTTTATGAAAATAAAAAGGATCGGGGCGCCATAAAAATTAGGGGGTTGGTGGGGATGATAATCTAGCAATTAATTTGTTATGGCCTTATGAGTAGAGATTTCAAGTTTGTTCAAATAAAGGTGCTAATGTCTATTGGTGCCTAGTAAGGGGACTCTGGTGTTTATTTAGGTACAATATGGGAAAACAGGAAATTCTGTTAAGGCAATTTATCAGGATTTTTCATAATCTTATAACAGACCAAAACCATGGTTTTTCAATAGGCTATGCCTATATATATTATCTCCATATATATATCATATATTGTGAATGAGCATCTGAAAAGATCCCAAAAATCAGAAATTCCGTTCTGAATTTTATGAAATAAAATACATATGAATTCACTGTATCTTCAAGATCCAATGGGTTTTTTAAATTTTCCTTTATATAGCATGTGAGTAGTCGTGAATCCTTAACTGGATCCTTCTCATATAAAGCTATCAGTTCATGTATGTAAATTGTCCGTCCAGTCCAGATGTGTTGCATGTAAAACCATAGTATATAAGTCATGGTTGACACCAAATTTACTGGTTTGGCAGAGCCTTTGATATTGTATCTATGGTTTGCATTGTA
The DNA here is from genome assembly GCA_029582155.1 of Panopea generosa. NCBI lineage: Eukaryota > Metazoa > Mollusca > Bivalvia > Adapedonta > Hiatellidae > Panopea > Panopea generosa. The sequence goes on from CM055895.1 coordinate 87,085,004, forward strand.
ACTAGGCACGCCTGCTGTAGTCTGGTCTGTACATTTATGTCTGGTCATTCACAAATAATTATCTCCCTGTATATATATCATATATACGTCACCTGAATGAGCATCTTAAAATATCCCAAAAATCGGAAATTCCATTGTGAACTTAATTATCAGGAAAAGAGATTTCCTAACTTCAGCTATGCGCCCAGGTTAAACAAAAATATATTTCCCACTTAGAATATTAACACATTTATAATGTATTAAGTGAATCGCATTATTTCATTTTGATTTGAATTTGATTCGTTATACAGGTTCAGGCTTCTCCACAGGCCATTTAAGCACAGGGTCACCCCAGTCCTTGACTATCAAAAATGGTATTGCCCTTGCGCTTGAATTCTCTAACAAAATTTTGCAATAGCTTACTTTCCTCTAAATCATATCTTCTTATTTTAATGCTTAAAATGAAATATACTGGATATGATGACTCACTGATTAATACAAGTTTTACTTGTGAAATATATTTCAATGAGTGCCTTACATAACGCTTGAAAATGTGTTGAAGGTGTTAATGCGCTCTTACCCCAGCACTAGCATTCCTTCCTGTGAAGAACCCTGAGGTTTGTAGCAGTATTTAAGTGCTGTCTATTTTTAGAATGAGGATTTTGTTTCAAGTTTGCCACTCCAATTTAAATTTTGATTTTGTCACATCTTGGTGGATTTGACATAGCAAACCATTCGTATTTTATTTATTAATGATAATGAGATGCTTTTGATCCATTTTAATAATTTGTTTAATTTTAAAGACATGTTTGTAGCGTTTTTTCCTATAAACTCCCTTTAAGTTATTATTTTAATCATCTTGATGTCTGGAGAATTGTTTAGTCATAACAGGTGAAACTGTAGTTGCAAGGAACTAAATAGCAGGGACACAAAAAGGGATAGAATTATGAAATTTTAAAAATCTTCTCAAAAACTGATAAGCCAAATTCATTCACATTTGGAGTAAATGACCCATATAAAGGGGTTTCAACATTCTTTAAATAAAGGGGATAGAGTTCATTTCAGCCTAGTTAGGGGATTTTGACTTTGAAATAGGAACACCATGGGCAAATTGTGTTTTATTTGTTCATCTATTTAGATCAACTTGAGATTCGGAATCTTGTTTATAACAATTGAGACTGGGTCCTTAAATATATATCCAAAAGGGGCCAGCACGGGCCCTAAAAGAGATAAGATTGTAAATTTCCGTAAATTTTCTTCCCATGAACATAACAGCCCAATTTGTTCATATTTGATATGCATGGTCCCCATAAGAAGGAGTTTCAAGTTTATTCAAATGAAGAGCTAGGGTTTGAATTGGGGCTCAGTAAGATCTTTGAGTTTTACAAAAGAATACAATTGGAAAACAGTAAATTTGGTATTTCAGGATTTACTTTAATCATCTTGAGATCTGAAGTATTGTTTATAGTCATAACAGTTGATGTTGGATTCCACTAAGGCCATAATAAATTAATTGCTAGATTATCATCCCCGTCCGTTCTCTAATTTTCATGCTGCCCTGACTCTTTTTATTTTCATAAAAAAAAAAAAAAAAAATGAAAAAAAAATAACAAAAAATATTTTCATCAAAATTTTAAAATTAAAAATGAAAAATAAAAAGTAAAATCCTCCCTCCATGTTTTTAAGAAATATTTGGATGATAATCTAGCAATTATTTTATAATGGCCTAAAGGGATTTATTTATCAGTTAAGTATCCAACAGAGAATGTGCATGGGCCCCAAAAGGGGATATTGATCACATTCAGAAATTCCAATGACTTCTCAAAAACTGATACCGGTAAGCCTAATATGCTCATATAAGTAAATTTGATCCATATGAACAAGGGTTTTATGTTTGTTTAAATGAAAGGGCTAGAACTATTGGGGCTCAGTAAGGTGACTTTGTTTCCATCTATAAGTTCTTCATAGGCTCGATGCATTCAACTTTTGTAAGTTACAGGTGAAATCAGGTGACAACTTGGGGTCCATTTAGGGAGGTTTTGTTCTTGGGTATCTTTTGTGTGTAGTATGCATGCCTAGTTGCAATTTGCATCTTTTTATACCCCCCTAACACTTTGTATACTGGATTCAGCTTGTCTGTCTGTCTGTCCGTCCGTCTGTCTGTCTGTAGACGGAATCTTGTGGACGCTAAATCTCAGTAATCCCTGCTAGGAATTTAATGAAACTTCACAGAAGTGATAAGTACCATGCCTAGTTGTGCATGGTCCATGTTTCGGGTCAAAAAGTCAAAGGTCAAGGTAACACGGGCTGGAGATAGTAAATTATAGAGGGAATCTTGTGGATGCTAAATCTCAATAACCCCTGGTCAGAATTTAATGATGCTTCAGGTAAGTGATAAGTACCATGCGTAGTTGTGCATGGTCCATGACTCTAGTCAATACATCAAAGGTCAAGGTCACAGGGGCTCGAGATAGTAAAATCTTGTGGATGCTAAATCTCAATAATCCCTGGTCAGAATTAAATGATACTTCACACAAGTGATAAGTACCGTGCCTAGTTGTGCATGGTCTATGTTTCACGTCCAAGGTCAAGGTCACAGGGTCTTGTTTTATTACCAGATTCTGATTTCAAGATTCATCAGAGAGGTACTATTTTATGGGAAGAGCCGGAAGCGGTACTTCGTTTTTCAAATTCAATTTAGACAGAATTTGTGGTGAAAAGCTGGTATATAAGTTGTATGTGACTGATGTCACAAGCCAGGAAACAAACAGATAAAATAGACATCAATAGCATGACTTTCCTGCTAATCAAATTCATGTATAAACATTTTCACCATGATTCCGAAACATCTGCATAGATCTACAAACTTCATATCTGTATTTTACTGTTATACATTATATGAACATATGTTATATATATTATATTTGCCATGTATGTTCCCCAACAATCATAACTGACAAATTATTTTTATATATTGTGCAATATATTATAATAAAAGAAATTACTGTAAGTTTAATATTGTCTTTCTTACTCTTGCTTGCATTGGCATCTACATTGAAAATATACCTTGGTAAACCTTTGTTTGTCCAGGTCCACTTTCCTCCAAAACTTTAAAATCAATTGCTTTCTTACTTAAAACAGAAGAAAGACCTACTGCATTAAGCTCTCTTTCCCCATTTCATCATAAAATATTACATTATATTTTATGTACTGTGACATTGTGGTGTTTGGGGGGTATTCATCACCTTCAGTGATAGTTCTAGTTAAAACAAATTTACTTTCCTTAAAATCCCCATGACACAAATTGGTATTTTGTTATATAAAACCATCTTGCTGCCACAATAAATCCATAACAAATACAGATGGAGGAGTGACCATAGACTTCAGAGAGCTGCAAGTTCAGAGTTATTTTGTCATCATTCATGTGTCCCATAATGGGCCATTTATAATGCAAAACAGTACCAAGTGTCATTTTCATAGTTTTATGTAAAATGTGTTTAAAGATGTGGACTTTAATAACAAATTAGGAATTCAAAGAACAGTCAAGAAACTAAGACATGTGATAGATGATACAGTCAAACCTGTGTAAGTGGTCACCTCTATTGAGCAGCCACTTGTCTTAAGCAGCCACATTTGCTATTTCCCATTTCTATGGTTTCAAAGCAAATAAACCTGTATTAAGCAGCAACCTGTCTTAAAAGGCCATGTTTGCCTCTTCCCAAGACTGGCTGCTTAAGACAGGTTTGACTGTATAAAGTTTAATATATATGTCAAGGTCAATATTGACATACCTGTTCATTAAATTTATTTTGTTACTTTTTACACTTGGTACCGCTTTGCATGGATTGAAGTTAATCTTTATGTAATGTAAGATGGAGCCATTTGTCAAATGGTAACTTTTTGCATTACTGTTTGTAACGTATTTCATGTACAAGTTGGAGGAAAATATGTACCTCATGTCGTAGTGATCATTTTTGCTCCAGGAATACTCTCAGTTGAAACAAACGTGTTTAAGGGTTTCTGTCTGATTAGTTTAATCCGGCCTAAATTAAGTCCACATTCTGCTATGAATAATATTTGCTACATCCTCAAGTTTATTATATCAAACTATTACACTAAAATATGTAATAATTCCTACTAAATGGATGAACTCCCTTTGTTAGTATATATTCTAATAATACTTTCTCCTTGTTTATTTATCATCCCAGCTTCTTCAGGTGATGTGTCGATCTTTGACTTTTCTGCAGTATTACCGTAAAGTACCCATGAAGGGTTTCTGGTCCTAATTCCGATGCTTTACAACTGGACCATGTGCTCCAGATAGGGACTGGAATTTACAATAGCCTGATGTCCTCAGTTTCATCTTATGAACCAATGGACCTTTGCATCTGGTCTGTTGCCAGTTTATGCAAAAAAAAAACAAAAATAAATAAATATTATAAAAGTTACACAAACATTCCTTCAATAAATCAGTTATATTTCAGTGAAGAGATATCATGCTTGGAGGAAAATATTACATTCCCTCAAACCAAAATTGGAATTATTGGGTCAACAGGAGTTGGAAAGTCAAGCCTTGTAAATGCCATCTTGGATCATAAAGAATTGTTGCCTACATCTGGCAACAGAGCATGTACATCTGTTGTCATAGAAGTTATGGAGAATACTTTCGGTACAGATTTCGAGGCAGAAATAGTATTTTTGGAAGAGCAAGTATGTTTTTAAATATTTTAAGTCGTACATTATTTTTATAGGAATCACTGTATAATGTTCTGCTGTCTATTAGTTGGTGTGGTATCTCATTTTCTTTCACAAGTTACGTTTGTTATTCAAGACAACACACTTTATATTTTACAACTGGTGATAAACTTGTTTTTTTAAAGGTATTCTTATTTTACATGTATGTTGATGAAATCTGATTCTACCCGACTCATGCTTGTTGAAGGAGTGGGGACTGTGCTGTTAATGTATACAACATGCTTATATGATTGCTTCCTGTGCAGGGCTGGAAAATTCCACTTTGTCCGCTTCGCCATGACGAGTCAACATTTGGTCAGGACGAGTAAGATTAAGAAATTGTTTTAATATTTCTTTGGTTTTAAGCATTCTATAAAGAATGTTGGAATTGGAGGACGGGTACTTTTTATAAGAAATTTCAAGCCCTGCTGTGTCATGTCTATTTGACCAAAATGAGTAAAGGTAACCTTTTATTCATTTTGTGGCATTTTGACGGAAACACATTGGTAATTCTATGACAAAGGACTTAGTTCACGAATGGCCAAAAATGGCCTTGTCTCAGAATTTAATGAAACTTGTACAACATATCACCCATTGTTTGTAGTAAATAAAATAAAACATATTTAATTGATTTAAACATTTGTTTTGTTACCATAACAACTTTTTGTAAATTAACTGATTTTGTAATAATTTCTATATATACGCAGAATTAAATGTGTTTAATGTATAATTACTAGGATTTGTAAACAATAAGGTGATTGTCAATATACTCAACCTACAAAACAATATTTAATGTATAAAAATCTTATTGCCATAGTAACCAAATGACTGAATTTTTAATAATAATCCATTTTTAATGCCATTTAGTGTGTTCTATTTAGGAATTATTCATAATTGGTTCAGTCTCATATCAAAAGTATAGCAAGTCTAACCTTTCATCCCACATGTACACTTAAACTTAATTATCAAGTTACCATGGTGACAATAGTAATAGAAAAAAATGATTATGAGGCTAATAGGAAAAAATTGAAAAGTGTTACCATGACATATTTTGATATCTTTCAGTGATATTTAAACATAAAAAATAACTGTTATACATTTCTTAACCATACTCGTATAGATGTGTACATTAAGTAACAGTTACTGTGTACCAGTGGATTTTATGATATACAGTAGAACTTTGTTGGCTTGAACATGGATGGCTGGAACACCACGCATGGCTAGAACCACTTATCTGGTCCCGGCCAAAATACTATTTTATTTCTATAATTTAAAGTATTTTAGTACACTAATAAATGTGAATGGCTGATGTATTACGCAGCAATTTTACAAACCTCTTTGTTTTGATAAGTAATACTGCAATTATCTAAAGCTTTATATTCCTTCCAGTGTTTCATGAAGTAAACACTAAAAACATTCACAAAATATTTCTTACAGATCATGTCATGTAAGCAGGCTATTGAAACACGCTATATGTTTTAAAATAGATATTTAACAATACAATGTGCAAAATCATTCATATCAAGATCAAGATCATCTTATTAGAGAAGACCTGAACATGTTATAAATATATTTCAAACAGTATTGCAGTTTGTTTATTGCTATTTTTTTTTTATAAAGAATTATTTCTTATATTAGAATACAAAGCAAAAGAAATGGAAAAAAAAAAGAAAAAAAAGGGGGGGTTTCTAGGTGGGACTGAACTCATATCCTCTCGCTCTGAAAGTCAACGCTCTAACCACTATACCACAAAGGACGTAAAAATAAATTCTTCAAGTTAATACTTCAACATAACAGTTCAAATGTATCGATCGATCTACTGAAAGGCTTTGCATATTACATAGATATCGAGATCTAAAATGTTATTCAGTCCACACTTTCATACATACTTGTTAAACCATGCCATCTCTAAATACGACTTGTCGTCATATAAATCTTCAGACTCGTAATACGCCTTTCAAGCTACACTTTGACTTTGACAGTTCAGTTCAGATTGTGACAGATGTAAACAACGACACGGTCACTGTTATTTTAAATATTCGCCAACGGCCAGAGTCAAATAATTCCATAGCAAGAAATAATAAATTAAATAACATCAGAGAGATTTAGTAATCATACCTTTCATTTAACCTGTAAATGCATCTCGTTTCGACTGTTGTTATGGTTCGTATTTGTTTTCGCTCCGCACGTTGTTAGATACAGCATTTATTTCGGATAGGTCTTGTACTCAAATATGCATGAGTGGTATGTCGATTGTCTGTATCTTTGGTGTGTTTAATGATCGTAGGGCAAAATAAATATATTTTAGTATAAAAACTAATCAGATTGCAAACAAAACATATTTTGAATTGTTGTATGACACAGCAAGATGTGTCTATTGCAGGTCATCAACTAGTACCTACTTCTAGCGTATTTGGGACTGAAATATTTATGTTTTAAAACTTTTTTTTAATAATGAAGGCATGCATGCGACACCTCAAAATTACCGGTGTGACTCATTTCAACATAGAAAAACATGTGTTCAATTTTCAATGTGTCGCATAAGCTATGTCATATTAACTATTAAATTTACTTCCTCAAATAAGATGAAAAATGCAAAATTCACTCGATCATACCCTCTTTAGAGATGCTTTATTCATAAAACGACGCTTATTTAGATTACAAAACATATACAGTATAAAATAAATGCTAATATCAATCAATATAACCAAAGTTGAAAAGGAAATAATGATTTTATTTTTTTGAAAAAGCAGGGCCATTCGTGAACCTAGTCCTTTATTAAAATCCACATGGATAATGAATGACTCGCTATATTATATTGAGTTTTCTGAAATTTTCATATTATCATATATTCACTGTTTTGTCTGCTTGTCCGTTCATTCAGTCGCCCCTTCATTTTTCCTTGACACCTTTTGCGGGTTAAGTGGATTTGTTCTAAATGTCACCAATGCATTTAATCCAAGGTCCATCATCCTTACTGTTGAATACTCATTTTCTATATTAAGTTAAAAGGTTATGGGCCCTAGAATGATTACCCAATGCTATATTCTGTAATTAAGGAGGGTGACCTGCTTATCTGCCCAATTCATTCAGCATATTTATCCATGAATTTGAACTTTCTAGCAAAGTTTCTCTATGAGTAATCTTTGTTTGATTTATTCAGGAGTTTTATACCTCCAGAAATGTTCTAGCAGGCATGTAGTCACTGCTGTGTTCATTGTTGACATCCTGTCAGAGAATTTTGTCTCCTGGAATAATTGCACAATGCCAGATAAGATATTGTACTAAAGAAGACACGTTTATCTGCTTTATTCATTCAGTGTTCCCCTTGTTTTTGTCTGAATGTTCAAAAGATAAATGCTTTCAAATAATGTAAAATACTTAATCCCAATCTCTGTCGAGTGAGGCCTTCTTTCGCACTATGAATGACACTATCTTCCAAGAAAGTATTTTATGAATGTGATGTGTAAAATGTCATTTATGTAATGTGTATTTGACATTCATAACATGTGTATGTGATATATATAATGGTTATGTGACATGTAATTGTATGTGACATTTGTGATGATATTGTGACATCAATGTGTAGGTTACATTAATGTAATGTTTTTTTTACCTTTAAGTAATGCGAATGTGATATTTGTGTAATGATTATCTGACATGTTATGTTTATGTGACATGTATTTAATGGTTATGTACCATGTTATATGTATGTGACATCTATGTAATGATTATCTGACATATTATGTGTATGTGACATTTATTTAATGGTTATGTGCAATGTTATATGTATGTGACATTTATGTAATGGTTATGTTACATGTTATGTGTATATGACATTTATTTAATGATTATCTGATATGTAATATGTATGTGACATTTATTTAATGGTTATGTTACATGTAATGTGCATGTGACATTTATGTAATGATTATGTGACATGTTATGTGACATTTAATGTAATGATTATGTGACATATACCATCTATGTGACATTTATGTAATGCTTATGTGACTTTTAATGTGTATGTGACATTTATGTAATGCTTATGTGCCATATACTATCTATGTGATATTTATGTAATGATTGTGTGACATTTATATTATGGGTATGTGACATGTACTTTGTAATTACCATTTATGTTGTGAGTATGTGACATGAAATGTGTATGTGAATTTATGTAATGATTATAAATTATGACATGTAATTATGTATGTGAAATTTTGTGTAACGGGTGTGTGATTGGACAAAATTATATTCACAATATAGCATATTAAGTACAAACAAAGAGTATTACTCAAATCACTAATATGGTCCGTAACGGAATGATTGAATTTCGCATTCAGGTTAATGCACTGATGATTATGATGGAGTTTTCAATTAAATATTGAAAATTAGTAACTTTATTTTCATTTAAAGCAATCTTGTATAGTTTTCTTATTAAGGATAGGAGAAATAAACTGTTACTTTCAAAATTGCATTATTCTTAACAAATTTACTTCAAAAGGAATGGAAAAATGAGCTGCGTGTACTCCTGCACGATTTAAGAAACCAGGACGGCCAAATAGGGAATTGTTCAACAGACACAGGAGAAGAATATCGTGTGTCTCATGCTAAGATACAAGCAGTTTATGGTGACGATATAGAGATAACCAGTGCTGAAGATCTGTGGCAATCGACGAGTCCAATCACAGCAAGCCTGGGTAAAGTTGAGAAGATCAAGTGTGCAAGTGTAAGAATAATTCCAATATTTGTAATAGCTGAATTGTCAAATGCTGTGTCAAAACTGTTATTCAGGTCTTTGTTATGTGTAGTGTTTGGTAATAAATGGTCCTGTACCATTCTAGTGGGGCACACAGTAATATTTATAGTCAAAGTCTTAATTGGTAAAAAGTTAATTACTATGAAATACTAGTAAATGAATTTTTCAGTTTCCCATACCATTCCTCTAGATACAAAGAGACCCGTAAAGGAACCCTATATATCCAAAGCCCTTGATTTGTCCAAATTTCATTCACCCACTCGTGGGGATTTACAAATTAAAGATTGCTTTGTTCATACATTGTATGGATACGAAAATATAGATTGTGTGTTTTCCCCATGAATAATTTTGTATTAAAATAAAAATCAGGTTACCTGGCCCCTATACTGATGATCGCTACCAGTTTGTTGGGATAATGTTCAATCCTTGCTGATGTAAGGATAATTCATATTATATATGAATAATTTTGACAGTCTGGTTCTTAAGAGGAAGATTTCTGAAATTTCACAATAACAACCCTTTTAGTGCCCCTTCTGGGCCCTTACTGAAAATCACTCCTGTTTATTGAACCAAACAATTTGCTACATTAATGACTAAGATCTCAAACTAAAAAACATTAATTATTGAACAAATGGATGAGAAAATTGGAAGTTCTTTGTTTTCCCGTAGTATTCCTATATAAAACTCAGTCCTCTTATAGTGCCTCTGTATACCCTAGCCACTTCAAACCCTTAGTCCTTTTATAGTGCCTCTGTATACCCTAGCCACTTCAAACCCTCAGTCCTCTTATAGTGCCTTCTGTATACCCTAGCCACTTCAAACCCTCAGTCCTCTTATAGTGCCTCTGTATACCCTAGCCACTTCAAACCCTCACTCCTCTTATTCAAACCCTCAGTCCTCTTATAGTGCCTCTGTATACCCTAGCCACTTCAAACCTTCACTCATAGGAATAATTTATGAAGATATTTGACTTACTGGTTGTTGAAAATTTTTTTTTTTTTAAAAGTCCCAATTTTAACCCCTTTATGACCCCTTATGAAAATTAAATCACACATTTGTTTGGTCACATGGAATGCATGCAGTTAAGCCCCAGTTACACCAGGCCTACAACCAGGTTACGATCTAGCTGCAATAAAAAAATGTTGGATTAGTGTGCAAATCGTAGAAAGAGCGCGTGACATTCGCAGAGGTCATTGCAGAGATGCCAACTCCTCCGATTTTGGCGGAGTGAATCCGATTTTTGTATGAAAAATCCGCTCTCCGATTTTCCATGAATTGTCTGCGATTTTTAAAAAAAATGGTCCGGGATAAATTTCACGGGTAAAACAAATAATCAGCACCGTTTACACTGACACCGGTTTTGATGTTCGGACATTTCCGTACGCGCTACGTCACCTCTAGAAGCGCTATTAATTAGGTTATCCGGAAAATACCCGAGTATTTACGAAAACAATATCGGATGATCCGGAAAGGCCGATCAACAACCTTCAAAATCCAATATGGCGAATGCAACGCCACCAAAGAAAAAAAAGTACGAACATAAACAAACATTTATTCAAAGTTACACCGATGCATATCCTTGCTTTTCGACATCGAGGATGGGGGTGCATTATTGCATTCTGCAAGGTCTGCAATGCAGAAATTATGTTATCTCACGGTGGGATGGGTGATTTGAAAAAAACATTGCTACAAAACAGCACATCACACGCTCAACTGTCAGTCGTCGTCAAGGAAAATAGCGACAATGGTTGCGACAACTCAACCAATGGATGAGCCAGTAATAAAATCCGAATTAAGCTTAATTTGAATGTTCAATAAAGCCTCGCTTTTCATCAGTTTATCAGCTTTTTTAATTTATTCTATAAAACTCGATCACTCAATTCTCTTTTTTATCGGGTATTATGAAATATTTCTTAATGAATCAATACATGACTTTTTATCACTGAAAAGTGCTGAAATGCCATCTCAGAGCATCTACAACTTAAAAAAATTTTTGGGGGAGGACCCCCAGACCCCCCGCAAATTCATCGCTTTCGACCACACTCCTATTTTCAGTAATTAAGGGTTGGCATCTCTGTTGTTGGTGATTGTCTGGGCAAAATCAGCAAAGTCGATTGTCATGTTCAAAACTTCTGACATGCGATTCCAAATAGTAAGAGGTCGCACACAGGTCTTACAAGGTCATATCAACAGTCGCGCATGGACGCACCTCCAGTTGTACATGATCGCAGGTCAAGTAGTCGCACAATTTTATTTCTTACACGTGAATATTGTTCATGTATATTGTTACATGACATTCTGTTAGAAGCACTGGGTTCGGTAAGCTTAATTGTTAAAGCACCTGACTCAATTCAGGTCCATACATTTTACAGCTGTTAATCTCCCACCTCTGAATATGTGGGAAAGTAGTCATAGACTTTCAGGGGTGTTTAGTACCAATAAAATGCCTAGTGTATCACAGGATCAATGATATTTTTTATAGGTGCACTTGTTGCCATTATAAAATGGAAATATAGTTTAAAAAAGCGCAAACCTCCCCATACAAACAAAGAATTTCTTTGAAGCATAACCAATTTCTTATATCGTCAGCATGTTACAGCAACTATGTAAGACTTACTTAATCAGTAAGAGGTTTTTTGCTTCCTGGTGATGTTATGTCTATTTCACACTGGATTTTGTGTGTTACATAATTTATTATGTTTGTTTTTTAAAGGTATACTGCAATACTAATGTTATATAATTATTGTGCTCTATTTATTTTGCCAATTCAAAAGTTAATATTAAAATTGTTGTTTGTTCAAGGCTGAAGAACTAAGTGAGAAAATAGCCATCTATATAGAAGCAGATGAAGACAACACATCTGGACAGTATTGGCCCATTGTGAAGCAGGTGGTCCTCAAATTGCCAAACTGTGATGTGTGTAGCAGTGGAGCCATCCTGGTAGATCTTCCTGGTATAGGTGACACCAATGTTGCCAGAAATAAGAAATCAGAAGAGGTTTGTATAGAATAGTATGTCTGCCTTGTATCCAGTGGAACTATATCATTAACTAGATTAACTATCGACCATGGTAATACATTGTTCTAGTGAGTATCAACACTGCAATCCAAGATTTCATTATCTCTCTTTAATGGATCTGATGTGAGAACGACTACCACTCCGCCATCTGGCTACATGGCATTGTTTGTCCAAGTAAATACAATGTAGTGTTTACTTAGACATTGTTTGCTTGTCTATGAAAAATGGCAGTTAGCAAATAATATCAATTACTGATTGGATTATTGACAGGTTTTTGATTGACAGCCCTCGTCAATAACTTAGGATTACAGGACTTGTAACACTTCTTCCATGGTTTATAATCTAGCTTAAATTGATTGAACATAGGATCAAATTGATTGTTGGATTATCTACCTTCAGTTAAATGGGAATATTGTCAAATTTCAATATGATTTATTTTTAGCTCAACCTTTTTTTTTATAAAAAAGGGATGGTATTGTATCACTCTGGTGAAGGGGTTGACTTACATTGACTCGTCAGAATTGCATCTTTATTGGTTTAAGGAAAACTTTCACTGTTCTCAAAGTTAACCTTGAAGCATTAGATTTATGACTGTCCAGTTAAAGGAAAACTTTCATTTTTCTTGTAGGTAACCTTGAAGCATTAGTGTATGACTGTCCAGTTTAAGGAAAACATTCACTGTTCTCGTAGATAACCTTGAAGCATTAGTGTATGACTGTCTTGTTTAAGGAAAACTTTCACTTTTCTCATAGTTAACCTTGAAGTATTAGTGTATGACTGTCCAGTTTAAGGAAAACTTCCACTTTTCTCATAGTTAACCTTGAAGCATTAGTGTATGACTGTCCAGTTTAAGGAAAACTTTCACTGTTCTCATAGTTAACCTTGAAGCATTAGTGTATGACTGTCCAGTTTAAGGAAAACGTTCACTGTTCTTGTAGGTAACCTGTAAGCATTAGTGTATGACTGTCCAGTTTAAGGAAAACGTTCACTGTTCTCATAGATAACCTTGAAGCATTAGTGTATGACTGTCCAGTTAAAGGAAAACTTTCACTTTTCTCATAGTTAACCTTGAAGCATTAGTGTATGACTGTCCAGTTTAAGGAAAACTTTCACTGTTCTCATAGTTAACCTTGAATCATTAGTGTATGACTGTCCAGTTTAAGGAAAACTTTCACTGTTCTCATAGTTAACCTTGAAGCATTAGTTTATGACTGTCCAGTTTAAGGAAAACTTTCACTGTTCTTGTAGGTAACCTTGAAGCATTAGTGTATGACTGTCCAGTTTAAGGAAAACATTCACTGTTCTCGTAGATAACCTTGAAGCATTAGTGTATGACTGTCTTGTTTAAGGAAAACTTTCACTTTTCTCATAGTTAACCTTGAAGCATTAGTGTATGACTGTCAAGTTAAAGGAAAATTTTCACTTTTCTCATAGTTAACCTTGAAGCATTGGTGTATGACTGTCCAGTTTAAGGAAAATTTTCACTGTTCTCATAGTTAACCTTGAAGCATTAGTGTATGACTGTCCAGTTTAAGGAAAACATTCACTGTTCTCATAGTTAACCTTGAAGCATTAGTGTATGACTGTCCAGTTTAATGAAGCATTAGTGTATGACTGTCCAGTTTAAGGAAAACATTCACTGTTCTCATGGTTAACCTTGAACCATTAGTGTATGACTGTCCAGTTTAAGGAAAACATTCACTGTTCTCATAGTTAACCTTGAACTATTAGTGTATGACTGTCCAGTTTAAGGAAAATTTTCACTGTTCACATAGGTGACCTTGAAGCATTAGTGTATGACTGTCCAGTTTAAGGAAAACGTTCACTGTTCTCATAGTTAACCTTGAAGCATTAGTGTATGACTCCAGTTTAAGGAAAACGTTCACTGTTCTCATAGTTAACCTTGAAGCATAAGTGTATGACTGTCCAGTTTAATGAAGCATTAGTGTATGACTGTCCAGTTTAAGGAAAACATTCACTGTTCTCATAGTTAACCTTGAAGCATTAGTGTATGACTGTTTTGTTTAAGGAAAACTTTCACTGTTCTCATAGTTAACCTTGAAGCATTAGTGTATGACTGTTTTGTTTAAGGAAAACGTTCACTGTCTCATAAGGTAACCTTGAAGCATTAGTGTATGACTGTCCAGTTTAAGGAAAACTTTCACTGTTCTCATAGTTAATCTTGAAGCATTAGTGTATGACTGTCCAGTTTAAGGAAAACTTTCACTGTTCTTGTTTGTAACCTTGAAGCATTAGTGTATGACTGTCCAGTTTAAGGAAAACTTTCACTATTCTCAAAAACTTCTGTGGATTGATGTGAAATAAATGACACACTGTAGCTGGTCCAATGGAGTTAGTTTTGGTTTTTCTACATTGTTTTTAATGTTTTTGATAACAATGTTTTGTAGTATATGAAAAACTGTACAGCCCTGTGGATTGGGTCAGGAATAAAGAGAGCCACGGATGACCAGGTGGCGAAGAACTTACTGGGGGATAGTTTTCGACATCAGCTACTCGTGGATGGAAAGTATGGGACATCTGATACCCTGGCATTCATCTGTACAATGACTGATGATGTTTATCCGTCAGAGATTATTAGGTGAGATAACAAATACACACAAACAACAAGTTGATAATATTCAGTTAGTGATTCCACTACTGCTCATTCCATGCTAGTAACCGCTGTTGAAAGCTGGGCGATAGTGTAATGGATAGAGTGTTGGCCACTTACGCCAGAGGTTGCGGCTTTGATCCCCCCCCCCCCCCCCCCCCCCCCCCCTTCGACCCATTGCCTCTATAAAACAACATTCAGTACTGGTTCTACCTAGCAGGAAGCAGACTCGAGAGCGGTTCAAATAAGCTCCTAGCTTTCATCACAATCAAGCTAAAATAAATTAGTAGAAACTAATCAAACTAATGACTGTTGTCACTTTGTCTGTATATATTTATTGTATTTTTACCTCAACCACCCTAATTTTATGTCTGGTTTATATCCATTGAATTGTCAATACACTGCTGTGATATTTGATCTTTGTTTGCACTCTAGCACTTGCATTTTTCTTGAATCTTGAAACTTCAGGGATATTATTTAGCTCTACTAGCTTAAGATCAGAAGAACATATGTTATGGTTACTTTCTATTGTTTGTCTTTATATCATCTGTTTACAATTGTTGAAAGATACTGATTTTTGCCATGTAAACACTGGAACACCATTAGCTCCTAGTTCATCCATACCAAATTTCTTGAATTTACCATATTGAACTCATATGATATAAATACTTGTAAGCATTTTAGTCCTCATTTTCATCCCCTCCATACCAAACTTGGTTAGATTTTAGTATGCCCTAAGACTTGGATGAATTTTAGAATCAACCATAGCAGAACAGAAATGACAGGGTTAGACATAGAGCTCTGGCGAGTGTTTGTGGTGGCCATATCTAACCAGAATGACAATTATTATGGGCATTGATTGTTTATAAAAATCATGAAAATTGCAAAGTAAATAAATTAGAACCTTCATTTTGATATATATTCCGGACTAGAATAGTCAAAATAATTTTAAATACTAAAGCTCAGCTTACCTTGATATGACCAGATTTATTGCTCTTGAATTACTGGTAAATGCTGACTTTTGCGTTGTCAACAACACAGAACCTTCAACTTTCATCCTATCCAAACCAAATCTGTCAATCAATTGTATATGACAATAAAATCATGAGTAAATTCTTGAACCGGCAATGTACAGCGATAATGGTCAAACAGGGCATTGGACCTATGTTATTTTGTTAATATTATTTATATAACTGAAGTAAAAATTGGCTTAAAGGTCATAGTAAAAGAGGTTTTTTTCTGATAACAAAGACACAATAAATGGATCATACCTGTGATGGAGATTGTAACCAGAGAGACCATGATGGTGTACCCATTAAGCATCATCTAAAACAAAAGAAAAAGAAAAATTTGGGTCTGTTTTAGTAAAATTTCATATCGTTTTTTGCTTATATTAACTGGCATTACAGTCAAACCTGTGTAAGTCGTCACCTCTATTAAGCAGTCACTTGTCTTAAGCAGCCACATTTGCTATTTCCCATTTTTAAGCCTTCAGAGCAATTTAACCTGCATTAAGCAATAGCCTGTCTTAAAAGGCCACTTTTACTCCTTGCTTTGATTGACTGCTTAAGACAGGTTTGGCTGTATTTAAAAAAATTGTATATAGAATGGCAAACGTGCTACCAGCCACACACATTAATCCTGCATAAATATTCTTATTGACAGAACTTTGAAACTTCAAAATCAAACAAAGAAGCATCGGGAAAAGTTGCAAAAGACTCGTGACCACATAAAAGTCAACGACAGAAAATTTAAAGCTAACATTGCACAACAGAACAGAGAGCTGAGAGAGAAGATGAAAGAGAAGCAGAAATTGATGGCTGATAGGGCAGAATATTTAAATCTGCACCCTGATCCAGACAGTTCCAATCAAAAGGTAAAACAAAAATGTTTGTAATTAGTAAGCTCAAATATAATTTACAATATGGTCATTTGAGTTACAAATGTAGTTAATTTATATATGCTTTCATAAATTTCTTAGCTGTAATCATTTAAGTAATTTTGTTATTTTTATCACAGACTGAAGTGTTTATCATTCCATAATCAGCTTTTGGATTTAAACCATGCATTTCAAAGTTCAGTTCAAACTTATAGGTCACAGATAATTGATAATTCATAGATAATTGAATTATTGTGATCCATAAGGGATATAATAAATTTATACCACAAACCTATGTTCTTAACAAGATGGTTTGACAATAACAATTAATTTTAAACGGGGTGTTGATGAAATGGATATGGTATTGGCTTCTCACGCAAGGGGTTTGGGTTCGATTTAAAACCGGCTGGAAAAAACAACAACCAGTACTGGTCCAAACCAGGCAATACACTTTGGAGAGATTCACTGAACCTCTGAGATTCCTTTCTCTGATCAAGCTAACATTAATTAGCATAAATCATCAATTCTGGGGTCAATAGTTTGGTGCATGGTTACACTGGTAGATGTCAAAGGTCAAAATAATTTGATTTGGAGATAGAACAGTCCTCTTTAAATATATACAGAACTTAGTTGAAATCTGTCATATTGTTGTTGCTAAGAATTCCCTTAACCCTTAAGTTAAATAAAGATCAGAACGTTATGTCAAGAACAAATTAAAAGCTGCCTAACATTCTACAGTTAAATGCAGATTTGAATAAAAAAATACATGTTGGTTTTATATTCAAGGAATATGATGATGATCTAAAGTCAAAAGAAGAACACATTGTCAGACTGGAGAAAGAGATTATGAACTTAATGGCTGAAAAAGAAAGGCAGGTATGATGTTTTTGTTGTCTACGAGCAATACTTTGGTGATACACTACAGAGAAAAAAAAAAAATTCAGGAGTATCCATCTCAATGTTTAAAGTTAAGTCATCTACATTCTTTATTCCAGGGATATGAAGGGCTAACCTATGACCTTAAATGTGGGCTATTCCGAGATTAATGAGGGCTATTGAATGAACCCCAATGTGGGCTATTCCAAGAATAAGGTTGACTATTGGGTAAGCCCCAAAGTGAGATATTCCAAGAATAAGATGGACTACTGGGAAAACCTCAATGTGGGCTGTTCCAAGAAGATGGACTATTGGGTAAACCTCAATGTGGACTATTCCAAGAATTGGGTGGACTATTGGGTGAACCCAATGTGGGCTTTTGCAAGAATAAGGTGGACTATTGGGTAAACCCTAATGTGGGCTGTTCCAAGAATAAGGTGGACTATCGGGTAAGTCCCAAAGTGGGCTATTCCAAGAATAAAATGGACTATTGGGTAAGTCCGAAAGTGGGCTATTCCAAGAATAAGATAGACTATTGGGTAAGTCCCAAAGTGGGCTATTACAAGAATAAGATGGACTATTGGGTAAACCCAATGTGGGCTGTTCCAAGAATAAGATGGACTATTGGGTAAGCCCCAATGTGGACTATTCCAAGAATTAGATGAACTATTGTACTACCCCTTATGTGGGCTGTTCCAAGAATAAGGTGGACTATTGGGTAAGTCCCAATGTGGGCTATTTCAAGAATAAGATGGACTATTGGGTAAACCTCAATGTGGGCTATTCCAAGAATTGGGTGGACTATTGGGTGAACCCAGTGTGGGCTATTCCAAGAATAAGGTGGACTATTGGGTGAGCTTGGTATTGGGAGAACCCAAATATGGGATATTCCAAGAATGTATGAATCGCAATGAGCGATTTTCGTAGAATAAAGTATGCTGTTTTAGGAATCCCTTGGTGGGCTATTCCAAGAATGGGAAGAGCTATTATATAAATCATCCTAAAGTGAGCTGTTCTAAGAATGTTCTGCAAGTTTGTTAGTTGAATGCATTGTTTGTTTATCTAAGTGAAGTTCAGCTGAGCTATTTCTATAGTAGGTTCTCCACCATCTTTTACCGTCATTGTGCAATAGTTTTTAGGTCACCTGAGACTTTGTCTGGTTTGGCCCTGGTGGTTGGGCCTCTGTGGCCTACTTTACTAAATCTATACATTGAATTTAACTTCCTTATCCACTGGATTTTTTTAGCCAATGCTAATATTTTCAACTTGCATTTTTATCTTTCAGCTAGCATTTTTGTTTGGTTGAACTGCAAAATAATTTTTTTTTCCTAAGTTTTTAAGGTCTTAAACAGGGATGCATGTTAACTCTTTGCCTCGTATGGGTATTATCATATCAACCATGCTAACCAATACTGTGTACTCCTTATCTCAGTATCTGTCACACTCAGGTAATGATAGTCAGATTACACTGTCCCCACGAAGGTATTCGCAACATGTTGATAATTTGACGCTTTTCTACTTTAACACATACATGTATTTCCAACATTAAGACCTCATTTTAAGCTTTTTATGTATATGGAAACTTTGTAGAGAAATTAATTCTCTTTGTCACAGTGTAAAGTTTAAAATTGTAAGGCAAATAATAAATGAAATATAGGAACAGAAAATAAGAGAAAGTAAAAAATAATGTATAAAATTTACTTTTTTGGTTTATTAGCTCGCTGGGACGAAGTCCAAGGAGAGCTATTGTCATGACCCCGGGGTCGTTGGCATCATTGTCGGCGGCGTCTGTAGACACCCAGGTTAAACTTTTGCGCTTAAGTTTCAGTTATCTATGCAACCACTCATTGGATGTCAATGAAACTTTGCATGTGTGTTTACCATCATCAATGGAACACACAGAGATAAGAACCGTAACTCTGGATTGCATTTTGCACAGTTATGGCCCTTTTTGGACTTAAGACACCAAGGTTAAACTTTGCGTTTATGTTTAAGATATCTATGCAACCACTCATTGGATTTGAATGAAACTTCACACGTGTATTCACCATCATCAATGGAACACACACAGACAAGAACAATAACTTTGGGTTACATTTTGGCACAGTTATGGCCCTTTTTATACTTAGACACCTCGAGGGAAGCTTTGTTGTCTTCTGACAGCTCTTGTTTCATTTCCAGAAATAAAAAAAGAAACATGTACAGCAATCAAAACTAGATATATATCTACATGTTTGTTTTATTTTTTTAAATGAAATAAACATAAAATTTAAATGTATATGCAAACTATATCTACATAATGACCCCCCCCCCCCCCCCCCCTCCCACACATACAAATTAAATGGATATTGGTGACCTCATGTGACAGTAAAATTCCATAAACAGTGGAAACAAAGTGGCCTATAAAAAAAATTGATGTGAATTTCAATGTCCGTTTCATCATTTGACATACATATGACCTATTTCTTTACATCTTTTTGTTATTTTATTTGTACACACTGACATCACTGAAATGTGACATTTAAAAATTTAAAACACAGTTCCAAATTAAGGGTAATTTTATAGCAATCGTGTACAGTGTTTTTTTTCGGCCATTTTTATAGCCGTTATTGGGTCATATTCCCAATGGCAAATAGTATCTTTTTTTCCCAATTGAGTGGTAAAAATTCCCAATTGAAAGTTTCAATAATTGTAAATTGAAACTTGCCATAATTCTCTGATAAAATAAATAAAGTTTCCCCCATTCTGAATTGAGTATGAAATTGATTCTTTAATTAAATGCCCAGAGAAGCAAGTGTACACATTTTTATGAAGTTGAACAAATCAATTTAATGCAAAAATTTTCCCAATGTTAATGAAAACACCGCTAAAATTCCCAATTCAAGGGTATGGATCATCTTCATAAACAGGTGAAAAAAAACACTGGTGTAGACGTCGTGTATAAAACATGTGCAGGATACATGCATTATGGTTGTTGTTACTTGTTACTGCGTATGCTATGGGAATAATGTGAATCTTTATTAAAAATTACCCATCAATTATGATACTAGCGAGAAAACAATTTTTCATTTTTATGTGGCAAGTATTTTATTTATTTTGACAATACAACCAGTCTGCCTGTGAAGCCGATGATTTATAAATCTTACAATGTATAAATCTATTTATGCGTATGTGTGTATGTTTCTAATATGTAATTGTCATGTCCTTGCCATATGATTTCAAAATATTGTAAATGGCCAAAGGCATATGTTTGCTGATGGTTTACCAATAAAATTGAATTGAAATCTAATAAAATACCTGATTGAAAAAAAAATTGTTCGATCTTTCAGACACAGCGGGAGTCTTATTTGATCTTTCTTAACCCTTTGCCTCATATAGGTATTATCATATCAACCATGCTAACCAATACTGTGAACTCCTTATCGCAGTATCTGTCACGCTCAGGTAATGATAGCCAGATTACACTGTCCCCATGACGGTATTAGGAACATGTTGATAATTTGACACCTTGCTACTTTAACACATTTCAAACATTAAGACTTCATTTTATGCTTTTTTGGTATATGGAAACTTTGTAGAGAAATTAATTCTCTTTGTCACAGTGTAAAGTTTAAAATTGTAAGGCAAATATTAAATGAAATATAGGAACAGAAAATAAGAGGAAGTAAAAATTTATGCATACAAGTTAATTTTTTGGTTTATTTCATTTCCAGAAATAAAAAAAGAAACATGTACAGCAATCAAAACTAGATCTTTATCTAAATGTTTGTTTTATTTTTTTAAATGAAATAAACATAAAACTTAAATGTATATGCAAACAAGATCTACATAATAAAAACACAACACAAATCTAGTGTTTATTGGTGACCTCTTGTGACAGTAAAATTCCATAAACGATGAAAACAAAGTTGACATGTATGACCTATTTCTTTTCATATTTTTGGTATTTTATTTGTACACGCTGACGTCACTGAAATGTGACATTTAAAACTTAACACACGATTCCAAATTTAGGGTAATTTTATAGCAATCGTGTAGACGTCGTGTATAAAATATGTGCAGGATTTAATACATGCATTATGGTTGTTGTTACTGCGTATGCTGTGGGAATAATGTGAATCTTTATTAAAAATTACCCATCAATTATGATACTAGCGAGAAAACAATTTTTCATTTTAATGTGGCAAGTATTTTTTTATTTTGACAATACAACCAATCTGCCTGTGAAGCGATAGTTTATAAGTCTTACAATGTATAAATCTATTTATGCGTATGTGCGTATGTTTCTAATATATAATTGTCATGTCCTTGCCATATGATTTAAAAATATTGTAAATGGCCAAGGGCATATGTTTGCTGATGGTTTGCCAATAAAATTGAATTGAAATCTAATAAAATACCTGATTGAAAAAAAAATTGTTCGATCTTTCAGACACAGCGGGAGTCTTATTTGATCTTTCTTAATTGGCAAAATCTTATCAATATCAGTGATTCATTGCCCCCTGTTTGGTCAGTACCACACAGTGATATACCCATGAATTTGTGTAAGCTGTGAAAACACAACAACTTCAAAAGTGTGCTGAAAGTCAGCTCGCTTGTATACTCCTGTCATAGGTCACGCAGGATGCACATTTCCAAAAACACAAAAATAGACTGCTTGTGTTTTCAGAAAATTGTATTTGACCTCGATTTATTTTTAGATTCCCACGCATATCATGGAAAATTCAAGCACTTTACATAATGCGACTGGGGGATGACCTTGCTTGGTCACGCATGACCTGCTTGATCACGCATAACACTATGATGTCATGGGTAATTTTACTTGTGGAAACAAATGTAAACTTCATGTCGCGGATTTTGATTATCAACTGCATAGAATCTTATATTCTTTGGAAATATGTACTTGCATTTTTTGCCAGTGCTAAGAATTTCAACTCTCATTTTCTCAAATCCACTCCCATTTCGCGAGTATGTGAGTGCTAAATTCAAAACCCTGCTATATAAGAGAAATTGAACAAAATATATTTATTATGACTGAATAGACTTATTTGAATGTTTTTTGGATAGTCAGGTGACATTTAAGGTCTATGGACCTCTTGTAAATTGATTTCTCTGAAAACTTATTTTATTGTTACGTAAAACTGTTTCTTTGGTTGTGCACTTTCAGATTGTATTTTTTGTGGCCACTGCAAATCTAGTTTATATAATTTATGGTGCAGGAGTGTAATAAACCAATGACATATTGATAGTTTGTGTAAGATCCTCTATTTAGTGCTATACTCGTAATGTGCCGTCGGGTTTAATTACAAGCAATTCAAGATGTAAACATGAACGGGTGTAACATCTTCATTCAAGGAGGCATAATTTTCCAAAGTTGGACATAATTTTTGTAAATCTCAGTCATCTTCACCTTCTTGGATCCATTGGTAGAGGGCATATACATTGACTCATTAAACGGTCAGTACAAATGAATATATATTATAAATATGTATAAGAAACCAATTCCACACGTTGTGTTTGCTCCTCAGTTGAAATCTCTGTTCTTAGTAAGTAAAGTATACCGTTTCTACTCAGGTATTAGGCGCGTTTTTTTCCCCATCTTTTAAGATCTTCGAGAAGGGATGCGCGATATACATAAGTACAGAAGATTTCATTTTTTTTATATAAATTTTCTATTTCCGATAATTTCCCATGTATATTTTAAAAGATTAAGTAAAATAATGATTGCTCTCTGTTATTTAGAGTTTATAAATTGCCATACTTGTAGCTTTAATTCATTTTTTTGTTATAAGTTTTAATTCTGAATTATCAGTGTCACGATATAATTATACTACAACTCACACTATTTCACACTCATTTATGTATATGCCTAAAATTGGTCTCTCATATTGGACTCATATGAAATGTACATACTGGTAGAAAATAATTGTTTATAGCAACTTAATCTGAATATAAAATATAACAGAAATCTAAATAATTATATAATAGGCCATCCAAAAAGCAAAATGACCCTTATTTTAACTTTTGATTGCAATTTTTAGTAGAATTGTTTCAGTACCATAACAACATTCCCTAAGATGTATAGCATCGTGTGATGGTGGATGCCACTCATGAAATTGCGTTTTAAAATCACGGTTGAGGTCAAAGTTCAATTAGGTGCAAAAATTAACAAAACAGTAATGTTTATAAGTTACTGTTACTAATATTATAATTATGTTGCTTTATATATTTTTTCTGTAATGCCATGTTGTAAATAGTCTAATGAAACAATGTAGGGGACAAGGAAGCATCTATTTAAAGGATAATGAAGCATACATCTGTCGTTCTGTTAGTACTTTTACTAGCTGAAAGTTCAATAAGTGCATTTAAATTTTGGACATTTACAGTATTTTTTGTTTAATTGCAAATATACGATTTGTTATTAACCTTAAATATTATACCTATCTTTGAAGATACAATACTAAAACTAACTCTTATTAAAAAAATTGCGTGTAAGCTTGAATGTCCGTATGTTCTACACAAGACAATAATACACTGATGCACTTTTTTATCCTAAATTATTTTCCAATTGAAATGAGATTCCAGTAGAAATAATAATTACGAATATATAATATTATGTACCTTAAATTAAAATTAAATGTAAAAGAAAGACAGATTATGTTATGATGTAATCAAATTACCTTAAATGTACATAAAATTAGTAAAATTTGTCTCCCATATATAAAGATGCCATACAAAGTATCTGAGAATGTAGAATATTACTTGTTTCCTCCAGTATTGACAGTTTTGATCGTGACACTTGACAAGATTGAAACACTTTATGGCATAAAATAAGTTATAGTGCATTCACTTCCAAAAACAAAATTAATAAACTCAGTGTAAAACTGGTACCTCCTAGACCCTCTACTAGTAGTGTTGAAAGATGTTCCTGTCCGTTCAACAACTTGAGACAAATACTACCCACTGATTGGAGTTGTATTTTATTTCAGACAGAAGATGTAAAACTGTTTCATTGTGTAAGAATGATCTTTCTAAGAATATGTATTGCGGGTGTAAATGACCTTATTGCGTCGTTAGAATGTTGCTGATGCATTCTCTATAAAAATGAAAAGGGTTCCAAGAGGATATACAGAAAGCAATTGAACAGATGAATTAAGACAAAACGCTCGAGTAGTTTAATTGCTCATTACAGGAAGTTTGGTGAATTGTTTACAGATGTGTTTTGGATGACGTGCATAAGCATGGTTGAAATTTTGTTAGTCTTCATCAGAGCGGAAAAAGAGGGCGCCTGGGAACTCTGTCAAGGGGCTTTTGCTGTTATGTTACTATGGTTGACAGTCTAGACCCATTGGAAGTATGCTCAGTGTTGACCTATTTACTAGATGATATGAAGAATTTCGAAAAGACAGCCCCATATGCGTATCAGGAATTTAAAGATGGAATTTTACAGTCAAAAGAAGCAACAGTTACTAAACACTGACCAAGCAACAAGATTGATGAACAAGATTTTTATAATTAACCATGAGAAAAAATAGGAATCACACAAAATGACCAGGCCAGAAACAAAATCTGTGTCACTTTGGCAACTCAATCGGATGTGTCAGAGAAGTCACTACAAGGAGAATGTGATGTAGAGGAAGACCCACCTACACCAGTTATGACTATCTGCCTTCATGAATTGATCTTGTTCAAGTTTTGATCAAACAGATGGATACTTCTGACATTTTCTGAGTATGGTCCTTTGAAGAAAAAAAAACACAAACCATTTGCCTAGATGTTTGATGTTCTAAACAAGCAGAAAGTTCAGGTTTTTAAAGATGACAGAAAACAACTTCATAGTCTTTTAAATATTTAAATGTTTAAACATATTTTTGTCTGCTGCAAATGCTAGCAGAAGTGTAGAAATTGGTTCTGTTCTGAAACACAAGTTGTCCCTGGTACCTCTGCCACTTGCTAGGGTTGTATGGTCTAGAAACTTTACCACAAAGACGGAAATTTTGAATGTCTTGGAAAGTGATCCAACTTGATGACCATCCAAATTCTTCGCTGCTACGGTACATAATCATTGATGGTCACGTTATGATTCAGACTTTTGGAATGCATGCTATCCGAATAGTTGCTTTCTGCATCCTAATAAATGTCCATATTATGTAGCAACTTATAAACTAGTATACTAGTGTATATCAAAACGACTACAAATCATTAGCTTTCTTTGTTGGGCAATATTAGAGATTATTAACTATTTCTTAATCGCTATTAATTTTGTCCGACCTCTGTTGTGACCTCATGAAGCTATTTTCTACAGTTTTAATATACTTAATTTATCATAAGGTTTGTTTATGTATTCACTTCATTTAATAAGAAAATGCCTGTTTTTATATACTGGAATCTTGCATTTCACAAAAAATTCAAAATTAATCAATTTCGCACACTTTTGACCTTTGACCTCAATTTGACCTCAGTTTGAAACACAATTTTTAACATATTTTATTCATATTGCTAGTAGTGGCTTACAACAAACATATTTCTATAGTTTTCAGTTAAATAAATAAATAAATAATTATTTTAACAAGACAGTGTTCTACATTCTATATATCAATAACTGCATCCAGTTGACCTTTGACCTAATTTTGAGATTATGAGGTGATTTCATGAGTGGCATCCACCCTCACAGGTTTGTATACATACCAAGGAAGACATTAAGCAAGGATGCCAAATTCTACTCAAATTTGCCATCAAAAGTTTTTTCCCTGTGTTTGGATGGCCTACTAATACAAACTTGCTCATTTAATATAAAAAATTAATTTTGCAATGCAGTTTATTTGACGATGGCATACTTTAAGAGCTATTTTTTCTCAAATTATGCAGTATGTATTTCTTATTTTAATTCTCATTAGAATAGGTATCAGAGAGTACTTTGTGAGGTTTTAAGCAAATTTTATCCATAGACTATATAAAAATATTTAAAAAAAACAACAACTATATTTTTATTTCAAAATTAAAAATAATTGACACTGCTGAAATGATTTTGTTTTTAAAAACCCTATACAGTTGAATTAAAGCTGATAATTACCATGACAATTATTATTATATGTATGCATCTATGTATTAGTTTTAATTAAAACTAGGTGTAAACAATTTTTAATGTTTTTTTTTGCATTGCTTGTAAAACATTATTTCGCCAAATTTCAAGGTGGTTATGTTTATGAGGAGGTAAAATACCAAAAAATATGTATGGTAACATTTGTTTTTTTATTTCTGATACGAATGAACATACATTAAACTTAAATACTGGGAAGTTTCATAAAATTCTATCCATAGGAAATATTTACAAAAACTAGAAAACGTCCTTTACTAACTTCAAGTACGATTCTCAATAATCTTAAAACTTATTGAATTTCATTTATTTTCATCTTCTATGTAACAAAATTTTTTTTGATATGATGTTAGAGGATAGCGTGAGACAACATATTATAAAAAGTATGGAAGTAGAAAATTCTTTATTTTCTTTACTCCTTCATGTCAATTACTTGCTTAAAGAAACATAATTTGCATGAACAAGTCGTATCATTTCCAAAAATGCAGTGTTTAAATAAGACATTATAGTGAAACTGTGTTTATACACATTGTATGTTTCTTAACATTAGCATATACACCAGTGCATTCAATTAACCTCTAGTTGTTGAAACAAAAATGTATACCGATTAAAAATTAAGAGACCAAAATATTTGCAGTGTACCAGTAAAATCAACTGCATTTTACCTTTACCTTTACCTGATCACGTGGTACGCAATTTCCAGTGTACGTTGTTGCCCAGTGAGATATGGTAGGAAATACAGATCAATTGATTGATTTATTTGTTGATTGTTTAATTGATTGATTGATTTATTTATTTATTTATTTATTTATTTATTTATTTATTTATATATTGTTTGATTGATTGTTAGATTGATTGATTGATTGGTTGGTTGGTTGATTGATTGATTGATTGATTGATTGAATGACAAGAAAACCTCAATCATCTTGTTTATGACATTACCAACAGGATGGCAAGTTTGACAAGGAGATAGCTGGTTATGAAAAAAAACTGGCAGCCATTTGTGCTCTGGAAAGGAATCGAGATTCTAAAAGAGTAATCCAGCAACATTTCAAGAAAGGATTGATGGTATGTAAAATATTATGTAATATTTTGATAGCTCGTGTGAAATAATAATAAAATTTCCTTTTAAATGGAATGGCTTACCTTTTTGATTAATTTAGCGTAATTATAAGTATTTTTTAGGTAAACGATACTTTAATGGGCGTAAGAGCACTTCATTTATTGGGTTGAGGGGGAGGTAACCTGGGGGTAGTGTGTGGGAAGAGTGTCCCTCTCCCGCTGCTGGCGGTAATTCTACTCTACTCCCACTACCACTATTGGGATAAGGGAAACAGCTCTGAAAAATGTTTGATATCTTAAACACTGATTGCTGAATTCTGCTCATTTCTTAGAAAAATATGGTTGTTAGGCCAAAACAAAATAATACTGTGGTTCTGGTAACCCTTTCTTTTTCGCCCAGACCCTAAATCATTTTATGGCAATTGCTGGTAGTCGCCAGCCGAATAGACTACTTTCCCGTTTCCAGTACACGAATACAGCATTTAGTAAAGGGTCGGTGTAAAACGCTACGCTTAAGCTGACACTATTAAGTAAATCCAATAAAATTTTCACGAATGTATAATTCTTACAAGCACCACTTGCAAAACGGTTTTCGCGATATTGGAAAAGCATGGAAAATGGCCTTTTCTGCGGCGACAGTTCTGGCCATTACATTCAGTGCTCCAAGAATAGGATAGCCTGATGTCCAGGGCTTGTCAAATCTGGATCCGGCATGTATCTTTTTCAAAGTTACTTGCCCTTCAGCTTGTCTTAAAAAAATCAGACAAGTACACAGATCTGCAAATATCTCTATTCGATATGACACAGGTCAAGCTGTTGTTTATAGACAGTAACTAATCAGTAGGAACAATTGACCACGACAGTGTTTATCACACCACATGCCTGATATTGTGACTTAGGAAACCCTCTCATGCATATTCAATTATCTATTTTTATTCCTCTAATGTGATTGGTGGATAGCTTTGTTGGTTGGATATCTACGACAAAAGTACATGTTTCTTACCACGCACCTGAGCAAAGATGAAAAAATAGACAATGACGTAATTCGCAGGTGTCCCTCAAATTCTCCATTATGAAGAGCATAAAATTATCTCCCTTTGCCAAAATGGTGACAGTTTCTAAAATATGATTATGCTTTTGCAGATAATTCGCGATTAATCACGTTATGTATAATGTCAGCATTAGCTTCTGGTAATTTTATAAATACCTTGTAGAATTGGAACTGTATGTATATAAATTTTCTTCTGTGAAAACGTGAAAGTTGATATTTAAATCGAGTTAACGGTAAAAAAAAATGTGGGTGGGGTATTACTGTAATTGCTTTTTGGTTTTGTAGTTTCAGTGTATAAATTTCTTTGGCATGATTTAAATATGTTATTGAAAACTACAATAAAGATCAATTATGTGTGTTTTTTAATATTTGAAATATAGTTGACTAGTTGTACTTTCTAGATATTTGAAGGCTATTATAGACTGTATTTATTTATCATATTGCCAAGTTCTCTTGGATAGATTGAATAGCTTTGTAGGCTTGACATTGCCATTATTGTATGTTATGACAGTTAACAAAAATTTGAAAAGAAGAGAAAGATATTTAAAATTATGTTTTAAATAAACTCCTGCTCTCACACTGCCACAGAGTCGACAGAACAGAAATGATAGTCAATAAAGAACAAAGATAAAATACAACATAATAAATCAGGCATACTGATAGAGACATAGTCAGTTCTCCCAGAAATTCTCTCACTTCTCCGGGTTTTACTCAAACTCTAAAACTTGTGATTTAGACATGCATAATGTTAAGGGGAGCTAACCCTACATAAAAATGAATACATTTAAGTCTATGTTTACATATTTCATATTCCCCAAAGTGTATTGGTAATACAAATCTGGGCATGTGAACCGTTGATCAGGGCAAGTTATTTTTCAGCCAAATTTTAAGATGTGATGATTCAGTCATGAGGTTTATTTGGTATTTTCAAAGTATTGAGCTTTAAAAGAAAGATACATTGTCATAAATATTGCTTTATTTATAAAAAATAATGTACATGTATAACATAGACATGTTTGTATCA
Source organism: Panopea generosa (assembly GCA_029582155.1). Lineage (NCBI taxonomy): Eukaryota > Metazoa > Mollusca > Bivalvia > Adapedonta > Hiatellidae > Panopea > Panopea generosa. The sequence continues at coordinate 87,115,097 of CM055895.1, forward strand.
ATATTAAAAGGTTGCTCTTTTATTTTGTCAGACTTTATAATTAATTTAGACATAAAATGTTGATCTTAGATTTAAAAACGAAATAGCAGGCATGTCCTTTTTAGCTCACCTGAGCACATGCTCTGGGTGAGCTGTTGTGACCACTAACCATCTGTTATCCGTTCACATCTACTTCAAACAACATCTCCTCCTTAACCAATTGATGGAAGTTGATATTTGGCATGGATGTTCCTTTGAAGCTCCTCTACCAAAGGTGTTCAAAGAATTCAATTTGATTTGATGATATTGTTCAGTTGTTCGATCCCAACCTTGTGAAGCTGGATGATAATCTTGCTCATGCATCCAAAATTACATTTTAAAAAATGAAGAAAGCTTGTACTTAAAAGTAACAGTTAAAATCTTTCAGCCACACTGTTCAAAGCTCGCAATGATGGCAAGTGACTAGTCTTCACAGAAAGTACTTTCCACATGACTGGTATTACAGTTTCTCCACCATATTGCTCATTTTTGTTCTAGCTGTTTGCAGCTGCACATCCAAAAATTCTACAGTTTAAATGTCAGATCATATAACAACAGACACTCATAACTGTACAACCAAAGATGTTTTAGCTATACTCTTTCCTCTTCTTATGGTATGTATGGTAGTGGTATCTAATTCATTTACTCATTCTACAGGTCCATTTTAGCCAAAATAAAATAATTTTAAAAAATAAAATATTTTTCCTACCTACCTACTCGATTTATTTTCAGCATGTTACCAAAACCATGGTATTATTTTGTTTTGGCCTTATTTATGCAAAAGTAAATCTGCAGGCCTAGAAATTTTAATGGGAGCTTTGGGTTACTCTGCCATATATTGTTTTAAACTGTATGACCAATGGTGCATTGTCAGGGGTTTTGTGTGTATTATTTCTATGTAAAATATATCTCAGTTACTAAGGGACTGGTATTTGCAGATCCTTGCCTGCCAATGTGTAGCTACACCGGTGTGTCAACAAGTGCTGGCTTTGCTTCCACCAGGAATAATTAGTGTGCCATGACCCCACTCACCTCACCCAACCTGATCATTGTAATAGGGGATCATCCCACCCAAACTGCTACGCCTTTGCTTTCATGTGTTTATTAACTGTGTGACCCACTTTTATTGGAGGTAAATCATCATGATAATGTCTCATTCTAATATCATTTCAACGATAACCTATATTCCAGTACTAAATATCAGAGTTTATTTTAAATGTTTTACCCCAAAAATATTAAATAATACCCTAAGGTCAACAAATCCTTTACCAAGTAAATAAAATTGAAGTAACTGTATCCAGCCTATATAAAATGGACTCACCTCATTAATATTTATTAGTTTAATTGGCAGTTTGGTGGGAAACTAGCAAGACGAGTCCATAAAGAAAAGGGATAGATTTCCCCCAGTCATGTCATATCAAATTGTGTTTTGAAATAAACAACAAAAGTAACGTTGGCACCTACAAATCAAACAAAGAGAAAAACCAAGGTTGTACACGGGTTCCCTATATCTATTTACATCTTGATCATCTCCGACATTAGCACCAACTGATATCGCTGTAATGTTTAGAGACAGTATAATGGTCTATTTATAAAAACTAGTTTAATGATTCGATAAACTGAGACGAGCAGACCTTAAGAAAGGAAATTGTAGAAGGTGGTGAAGATTATACCGCATTGTAAAAAAAAGCATAGAATACAGAATGTTTCCGATTTTGATGGTACCCTGTGCCATATTGCTTTGTGTTGACTTGTTTCATTTTGAACAGAGTACCTAATCAAAACCTATCTTAATACTTAGACTGGCCTCTGTAGAGGCAAGCCAAAAAAGGGTCATTTTAATAAATTGATGATTGTCTGTCTTGTGGAAGTTCTATTTCCAACTATAACCTTGGTAAATTTTATGATATCAAGGTCTGCTTTGCCCAAACCACAAATAAAGAAATAAATACTTTATATTTCCTGCGACAGTGACTCCAATGACTTACATTAAGTATTTATGATTGTCTTTTTCAAAAAGGTGTTTAAAGGAATGTATCGGCGCAGCATTTTAATTAGTAGCCAAACTGCATGTTTGGTTTTTATGTTTATATCTGTTTATCAAAAGATGTTTAAAGGAATGTATTGGCGCAGCATTTTAATTAGTAGCCAAACTGCATGTTTAGTTTTTATGTTTATATTTGTTTATTAAAAGGTTTTTAAAGGAATGTATCGAAGCAGCATCTTTAATTAGTATCATACTGCATGAATTGTTTAGTTTTTAGCTCTACTGGCCAAAGGCCATAAGTTCTTATGCGCTGGCACGTTGTCTGTCGTCCGTCGTCTGTCGTCTTCAAGTGTGTTAGCAGCACTTTCTCTGAAACCACTAGGCCAATTAAACTGAATAGATATAGTTCTTCTCGTGGGGTCCTTAGTAGGGTTGTTTCCTTTCACTTATGGCATTCTATCCTTATTAATGAACGTATTTGAACGTTCATTTTATCATTGTCAGCACCCTGAAAACAAAAAAGAAAACAGTAAGATGTCATGAAAATATAAAAATTGTAATAACAGTTCCAATTTAATCATCTTATTAAATTGCTATTATTACCGGTAATAAGAGTATCATTTTCTTTAAAAGTAAATGCATTGTATTTTTGTTTTTCTGTTTTTACAGGCGTGTTTTATTTTTACAGTAAAATTTAGAAATGCAATTCACCACATCATAAAAGACCATCGATATCACTCAAATAACAATTAACCAATTAAAAGATGCAAACTTACTGGTTTTCATTCTTCGTAGCCATTTGTTTTTTTTTTACCTGTTGCATATTCTATCGACCACAAAATTTGTTTTTACAACACTCTCTCCGGTGTCCTTTATGGCTTTGTTTACCTGAAAATGTCACACCTTTAACGACAACCACAAATCGACTCGTTGATTATGTCATAAATTTTTCCTTGAGGCATCTTTGGTCACACATGTGGTCGTAATTAAGAATGTGAAAATAGAACAAAGACCATGTTTGGGACAGATTTGGTGGTCGTAATACCGGATTAGCTGGGTGCCCATATTATCAGAGTTAACGACCATTGAATAAAGAAGGAAAAAGTCTGTCCCTAAAATAAATGCCTGTAATAGCGGGGTGGTCATTAGGTGGAGTTTTACTGACATGTATTATATAATCTACTTAAGTTGGTTGACTCAAGGTTAGTCAGGTGAGCGATATAGGGCCATCTTGGCCCTCTTGTTTATAATCATGAACTTTGTTTTTGTTAAATTGATATGTTAGAATAATAAAACAGCGATTTAAAAAAAAATCTGAATCCCCAAGTGTCAGTTGGTTGGTAGTTGGCAATTTGACGCGAATCGCCGTCTGGTGAGTATATTTGGTATATTGAAGAACCAATTAAACATATCAATTCAATAAAGAAAACAGGTTTATGATAATAAATAACACCAGTGGTGGTTTGGTTCTTCAATAAAACGAATCAACTCAGCTGACGGTGATTCAAAATGGCCAATTGGCGATTTGGATTTTTTTTTCAAATCAATATTTGTTTTTGAAAGCCTGTCGTGTTCATTTAATCATTTTTTGTCATGTTCACTATTGTAGTTAAATTATCAACCTCTGTGTGGTTTCAGGGAGCCATATGAGTGATGCCAAGAATAGGACCACTGTGGCTCATACATGTTGTAAGAAGTGACAATTTGAGTAATACGATAGAATTTGTTGAAACTCAGCAGTTCTGCATGTATCAAGGTTCTAGGTTCATTCTGCATATTCATTTGTTGGTTGTTTTTTTTTAAATCTGTATGTTAATTTGTTGTTTTTGTACATGTAGAGTGAACCTGGAATCTTCCTTCCTGTTGGCGTCAAATAACCTTTAATGTGTTGGTACGCCGTAAAACCCTATTCATTGTTTTTGAAAACAAATCAGTTCTATAGGAAAACAGTTCATAACAATAAACAAACACCGTTCCCGCGTTGTTCCTTCAATACCATGAGTATATTCATCAGGAGGCGATTTAAAATGTCCAGTTGGGGATTTACCACGAATCGTCAACTACCAACCAGCTGCCAGTTGAGGATTCAGGTTTTATATTCTTTTACAAACATTTTTTATTGATTATATTTTTAAACACATTAACACAAGTAAAATATGTAAATCAAATAGTAATTAAAATAATGAATCCGAATTCCCAACTGGCAGCTGGTCAGTAGTTGGTTATTCGAATCCCCAACTACCAACTGCGAACTACCTACTAACTTTACAGTCATATTAATATGTGCAATATTTCAATTATGTTGTAAAATTGCGAAATGCTTTCTGTTCCGATTTACATGAAGTCATGACGTCACTTTTAGAACCTAGAAAAAATGTCCAATTTGAAAATATTTGCGATCAAATTGTTGAGATTAATTAAAATTTTAGCAGAAAAATAAAGGGCTAAAGTTACTTTCTGAGAGACCAATACGCCAGCAAATGCAAAGTGCACTTTAAGTCAAGCATACTGCTTCAACAAGCGAATATTTAAGTATTATTAAGCCTTAATAGGGTAGTTTTGAATATTTTCATGGTTGAATAATTACCTCTAGCACACGTCGTACTATGCACTTAAACTACATATACTAATGTTAAAGGGATTATATTGGGATATTACCGTCAATTTGCTGTCCTAAATACACACACCCAGCATGAAGATAAACTTATAACTTAGAGATATACACGTCTTAAGTGTCTAATTGCATAATATCTTTATTACAAACATCGGGTTTCTGAAGCCACGTTTTTGTTTTTGTTTACATTCGCCATTTTCAACGAACTGCTTTTGGGCTTCCGATCAATCATCGGATAACATCGTGAAGACTCATTCCCGATCTCGTTTTCGAGGTTTTGTTCGGGAAGTTGATGGAGTTTAATGTAAACATTGCGCAATACTTTATTGTGGGACATATTAAAGTTTTTGCCAATGTTAATTTGATAATTTTCAAGTAAATAAAGGTTATACGTCAATACATAAGCATTATTTTGTGCACACTGCATACAGGAAAAGTCTGGATTGTGTTACTTGCCAATATAATCCCTTTAAAGAAAGTTCAACATGTAGTCCGGATCACAACCTAAGACAACACGGTGAATTACGAAAATTAGCTCTTTTGGTCAGTATACATACACTAGATTAACAATATCAGTATTAACAACATATATTGGAGACTATCACAACTACATATTACAATCGTAAAATATAGTGCACACGGTAAAATACATGTTGTTTGACAAAATTCTAGCATGTTTCGTGGTAGTTACATATATGCCCATTTTAGTTACATATAAGATTTTAGTTACATTTGTGCCCTGTCGTTTTTTTTCTAAATATTTACAAATGTGCCCTTTTAGTTACATATGTGTCATTTTAGTTACATATGTGCTTTAGTTACATATGTGACCCCAACATACATTTAAATTGAATTCAACATTAATTACATGTTAACTTCAATCACTTTAAAATGTTTAATACATTGCAAATACATGTAATTACCATTTCATATTTAATTACCCCATGCCTGTAAGAAAAAAGTGTTGTTGTTTTTTTGTTTTTTTTTTCATTATTTAAACATCATGTAACTAGTTTTTACTTAATTCTTTTGATGATATGATTAAGATAATATTGATCTTGATTTATAATAATAGAAGAAAAGAAACAGTTTTTTGTCATGATCGTTAACATTTTTAAATTTTTGGTCAAGATGAGTAATGGATGGAAGGTTTTGTTGTTTTTTTACAATCAAAATCACAAACATTTTACATATATACTATTTTCATTTGTTAGGCACTTTATAAAATCTTTTAGATAGAAAAAATAGTTGTTAGCTTGACTATTTAGAGTTAAGGTAACGTGTTATGGTAAGCTCAGTATTTCAGTCTAGAGTCTGTATTCATGTGACTTATGATGCAATTCAAATATTTCAGTGCACTGTCTTTTGACAGCTATTGTTGGTTAAACTGTTTTTTATTTGGTACACAAACATTAACAACAATATAATAATCTTGCAAACTTTTTAAAATGCCGTAACTTTATTTTCTGTAGTTTAATTATATATTCTTCACCAGAGTAAACCTTCCAGTTGTAATATGCATATTTGATGCTAACATTCATTTTAAAAAGTTGTGTACAAAATAAGTAAAATTACTTGTATGATAAAAATGATGACAATGTTTTACCCAGAAAAAACCCACAACATCCTTTGTATCCAAAGCCCAAAGGTGAAATGATCAGAATAAAAGTGTTTCCTTAATTATGTCTTGTGTTTTACTGAGTCCTTGCAGTTAAGTGGAAGAAATATTGTACCTCATGCTTGTGTGACTGTTGAGGAAAATCCAATGAAGCGAACATTTAGAGGAGCTCCCAAAATTATCTTACGGAATTTGAGACTTAAACAAATTAATGGCACAGTGAGATGGAGCATGGCAGTTGACAAAGTATACACAATCATGTTTAAATCTACTTTAATTTGTCATTGTTATCTGTTTTACAGGTATGAAATAGGGTTTGAATGAAGAGATCAACAAGGTATTTCAAGGCCATAAAAAGCTGGTATTATAAAAGACAAGAACAGTAGAGAATTTGGGACTTCTGTTTTAACGCAATTTGGGAGTAAGTTCCCAAAACCATTCAAAAAACATGTAATGAATTCTTCAGTTAATATATATACATTTAAACCTATGGTCCTCTGTGGTCTTAATGCGCTGTCGTCTAATGACCACTTCCTTATCACCGCTGATGTCCTGGGCTAGAGCCTTACTCAGTCCACAAGCTTGGTGAAAAAGGTTGCCAGTTACTTGCGGAAGGACCCACCGGTGATTCTACTCCGATTAATTCAGAGGTTTTCTTCAACCAGTAAAATTTCATATACCTTATATAACCGGTAATGTGTTGAAAATGGTGTTAAACCTCTTTTAAACTTTTCTTAAGCAGCCTTTAACAGGAAAGTCTTGTTTATACATATATACTGAAAACGGACAGTTTAGTCAGTACTTTCATGCAAGTGTAACTTGTATCATTTGCAAGTAAAAGTAATTTAGTTACACGTAATAAACTCACAATATAGCCACATAAACTTTACCCAAACATCTGTACATTGATAGTTGACTAGTAGCCACATGCACAATCTCCAGCCCCTTAACTTTGGACAAAAAAGCCACATTTTGTAAGGACAGAAAGACACATATATGGTCATTTGTGAGTTTAGCAAATTTAAACACGTGAAGTAATAAACAAACAACATATACCAATCTATACATTTGTGGGTACGTCCTTCCGTCCGGTATTTCGTGTCCAGCCTATAACTTTGTCATGCATTGATGGATTTTGTTAATACTTGCTACAAATGATCAACATAACATGATGACATGTCATGAGTAAGACCCACACCCGTACTTCAAAGGTCAAGGTCACAATTTCAGTTTGTTTGACAACACTTTGAGTCTGTGTGAGATTTCATGTCCGGCCTGTAACTTTGTCATGCATAGATGGAATTTGTTGATACTTGCTACAAATGATCAACATAACATGACGACGTGTAGTAAGACCCACACCTGGTCCTCAAAGGTCAAGGTCACAATTTAACTTTGTTTGACAACACTTTCAGTCATTTTGAGATTTCAAGTCTGTCCTTTAAATTTATCGTACATGGATGGATTTCAAAAACACTTGGCTCAATTTATTAATTGATCAACAATTAATCTGTAACTTTGTCTTACATTAAGGGATTTTAAAATAGCTTGACACAAGTGATCAGCATGTTATGATGATGTTTCGCCAGCATTTAACTGTTGAAATTCCCAGACCATAACATCAGATGTCAAGGTCAAGGTTACACAAAGGTCAAGGTCATGCTTTAATGTAAAAAAAACAACACATAACATTGCATGTCTATTTTGAAACATCAGTCCATTACTCTTGATATTCATGGATACATCGCTACCTATTATAACTATATTGTAATTTTTCACAGACCATTTGGGGCGCATGAGACACTTACCAGTGACATTTCTTGTTTTAATTATACTTTTTTCTTTATTCTTTTATGTCAAATTTTGTTTTTGTTTTTTTAATTTTACGCTTTTCGCTTAATACAATATAATCAAAGTGACATATACAGCAAAAAATATGCTATTTTCCTACATTTAAGCCATTTTTAGCCATCAACTTTTAAACAGTGAAAGAACTCTTGCTACCAATATCTTTGTGTAGCAAAAATGCCTTCATATGCAAAAAGCTATTTAAATGCAAAAAAGGACAAAAATATGCATTTTCTTTAAATTTTTCCCTCTTTGGTGTCATTCTATGAATAGGAAAACATAGTTAAAAAACTAAAACTTATATATTTTAAAAAGTGATACAGACCCACTCAGCTTTGCTGAAAAATAAATATTTAAAAGAAAAGCATTTTGGGGCCTTTGATTGAATATTTGGTATTTGAATTACTGTCATTTAATTGTAAAACATACATAATTTGATTTTGTTCTCAAAGCAATATCTTCATTATTTATCTCTTCGGTTGGTATAATTAAGCACATAATCAATTGCTATTTTATTCTGATTAACAGCAGATAGACAGTTGCTATGTTTTTCTGATTTACAGCACATAGATAATTGCTGTGCTATTCTGATTTACAGCACATAGATAATTGCTATGCTATTCTGATTTACAGCACATAGACAATTGCTGTGTTATTCTGATTTACAGCACATAGATAATTGCTATGTTATTCTGATTAATAGCACATAGACAATTGCTATGTTATTCTGATTTACAGCACAGACAATTGCTATGTTTTTTCTGATTTACAGCCATAGATCATTGCTGTTATTCTGATTTACAGCACATAGATAATTACTATGTTTTTCTGATTTACAGCACATAGACAATTGCTATGTTATTCTGATTTACAGCACATAGATAATTGCTATGTTATTCTGATTTAAAGCACATAGACAACTGCTATGTTATTCTGATTTACAGCACATAGATATTTGCTATGTTATTCTGATTTACAGCACATGGATAATTGCTATGTTATTCTGATTTACAGCACAATGATAATTGCTATGTTATTCTGATTTAAAGCACATGGATAATTGCTATGTTATTTTGATTTACTTTGGTTAGATTGTATAACACATTACTGTTATTGTATAGAGCGGCCCAAATTGGCACTTAGTGAGATTCATGCTTAGAAATTTAATCAAAGTCATTTGTCATCTTGATGACAGAAGTTTCAGTTTTATTTGTTTTTTCTAGGAGCTGAAAAGAAATAAGCCTGGTGGTGAAAATGAAGAAACTGGCGGTGGTGATGATGGTGACAATCTGCCTGTGTTTTGTTGTAGTTCTGTTGAGTACCAGAAAATCAAAGATCCGTTGACAATGGATGGTAAACCAAAGGTATAAATTCAGTTGATCCATTTACAATGGATGGTAAATCAAAGGTATAAATTCAGTTGATCCATTTACAATGGATGGTAAACCAAACAACTGGATTGACTAACCTCTGGGTCTTTATCTTTTTTTAAAAAAAGAGGCCAGTCATTTGAGTCGGAGGTCAGAACTTTGCTGTTTTTGTGATTCGTTTCATAAATTATTTGCTAGGTCTGTGATGTCAATACAGATACTGATTACCTGTAGCATGTCTTACTATTAATCTGAGTTTTCACACACCAGCTGTTCATATATAACTTACAAAGTTTTCAACACACCAGGTGTTCATATATAACTTACACAGTTTACACACCAGATGTTCATTTATAGCTTACAAAGTTTTCAACACACCAGGTGTTCATATATAACTTACACAGTTTTCAACACACCAGAAAACTTACACAGTTTTCACACACCAGGTGTTCATATATAACTTACACAGTTTTCACATACCAGATGTCCATATATAACTTACACAGTTTTCAACACACCATGTGTTCATATATAACTTACACAGTTTTCAACACACCAGGTGTTCATTTATAAATTACACAGTTTTCAACACACCAGGTATTCATATATAACTTACACAATTTTCAACAGATCAGGTGTTCATATATACCTACACAGTTTTCAACACACCATGTGTTCATATATAACTTACAAAGTTTTCACATGTTGGAAAGCTATCAGTTACATGAGAAATGTGTGTATGAGAGTACAATTTTGACTTACTTTTCTAACTGTTTGGGTTTCTTTTTCAGTATTTACATAGAACAGTTTTCACACACCCTGTGTTTGTATATAACTTACACAGTCTTCAACACACCAGGTGTTCATATATAACTTACACAGTTTTCACACACCATGTGTTCATATATAACTTACACAATTTTCAACACACCATGTGTTCATATATAACTTACACAGTCTTAAACACACCAGTTGTACATATATGACTTACACAGTTTTCACACACCCTGTGTTCATATATAACTTACACAGTCTTCAACACACCACACCAGGTGTTCATATAATACTTACACAGTTTTCACACACCATGTGTTCATATATTACTTACACAGTTTTCACACACCATGTGTTCATATATAACTTACACAGTTTTCAACACACTATGTGTTCATATATAACTTACACAGTTTTCAACACACCAGGTGTTCATATATAACTTACACAGTTTTCACACACCATGTGTTCACATATAACTTGCATAGTTTTCAACACACCAAGTGTTCATATATAACTTACACAGTTTTCACACATGATGTGTTCATATAAAACTTAAACAGATTTCACACACCAGATGTTTATATATAACTTACAAAGTTTTCAACACACAAGGTGTTCATATATAACTTACACAGTTTTCAACACACCAGAAAACTTACACAGTTTTCATACACCAGGTGTGCATATATTACTCACACAGTTTTCACACACCAGATGTTCATATATAACTTACACAGTTTTCAACACACCATGTGTACATATATAACTTACACAGTTTTCAACACACCAGGTGTTCATATATTACTACACAGTTTTCAACACACCATGTGTTCATATATAACTTACAAAGTTTTCACACACCAGGTGTTCATATATAACTTACATAGTTTTCAACACACCATGTGTTCATATATAACTTACACAGTTTTCACACACACCAGGTGTTCATATATAACTTACACAGTTTTCAACACACCCTGGGTTCATAATTATATAACTTAACACAGTTTTCACACACCATGTGTTCACATATAACTTGCATAGTTTTCAACACACCAAGTGTTCATATATAACTTACACAGTTTTCACACATGATGTGTTCATATAAAACTTAAACAGATTTCACACACCAGATGTTTATATATAACTTACAAAGTTTTCAACACACAAGGTGTTCATATATAACTTACACAGTTTTCAACACACCAGAAAACTTACACAGTTTTCATACACCAGGTGTGCATATATTACTCACACAGTTTTCACACACCAGATGTTCATATATAACTTACACAGTTTTCAACACACCATGTGTACATATATAACTTACACAGTTTTCAACACACCAGGTGTTCATATATTACTACACAGTTTTCAACACACCATGTGTTCATATATAGCTTACACAGTTTTCACACACCAGGAGTTTATATATAACTTGCACAGTTTTCACACACCATGTGTTCATATATAACTTATTATATTCAGTTTAATGTGTTTTTCCTTATACCATGTGCAAACACCAAGTGTTTATATTTAAGTTACTGTGTTTTTTCCATGCACCAGGTTTTTATATAATTTTTTTATTATAACTTACAGTGTTTTCCACACACCAAGTGTTTATATTTATGTTAAAGGGTTTTCCATGCACCAGGTTTTTATATATAAAGTACAGTGTTTTCCACACACCCAATGTGTGTATACAAAATACAGTATTTTCCACACACCAGGTGTGTATATACAAAATACAGTGTTTTCCACACGACGAGTATTTATATATAAAATACAGTGATTTCCACACACCAGGTGTGTATATACAATGTACAGTGTTTTCCACACACCAGATACTTATATATGAAATACAATATTTTCCACACATCAGGTTTTGGTATTTAATTTATTTTGCTCACAACAGGTATTTAGTGTGCAAGAAGACACCCAGATTCCCGATCTATGTGAATATGTGCATACTGTGATGAGAAGACGCAAACAGTATTTTGCAAAGAGATTAGTGGAAAGCTTCAGAGCCATCACGTTTCGTTTAAAGAACTCCATTTTCAATGAAATTACTACAGTATGTATTACTTAATTACTTACTATAATAAATGCAATTTCTAGATTTGTTCATTTTATTGTCGAGTGCTCTTATGATGAGCTTGTGTTTGTCTGTCTGTTCATCTGATGTTGTCTGGGCTGTAACCTATTATTTGTAGAGGAAATTTATAGTACTGCTAAAACTATGGTTCATATCTCAGAGGTCAAGGTCACGCTTGGAGATGCAAGGTACAATATGTCATGTTCGCTGCATATTTCCAAAACACTCGTCATTATTTTAAATAACTTGCTCCATAATGCGATGATGTATGACACGCCAAACCAATATTAGTAACCCAAACGTAAATGTCATACTTAGTTTTAGGCTAAAAAATAGATACACTCTATATCTTGTAAACCACTCAACATATTTTGAAATAATGTGTCACAAATATTCACCATAATGGGACAACATTCGCTCTCAGGTCCGTGCTAGCGGGCTCAATGCTGTGACCCTTGTGCATATATTTACTAAAGTGATAATAGTTTGCCTCGCATGCGGAAAGCTTTGGGTTTGTACCTGACTGGGTCATACCAAAGACTTTAAAAATGGTATTGGAAGCTTCCTCGCTTGACACCTAGCATTTAGAAGTGAGTCTGCCCCTTTTCCACTTATTACATGTACATGTATCATCTCCCCACCCTGAACCCCTTCATTTCCAAGTTTGTTCAAATAAGGGGTTAGGGTCCATTGAGACCCAGTTAGGGGTCTTTGAAGGGAATGCTATGGGAAAAGAAATAGGCAAAAGACAACAGTTTTATTTCACCTCAATATGGTTGTGTTGTTGGTTCATATAATTTATATTACCATTAACTTAAAATTAAAATAATTTGGGTAGTAATAAGACAAACTGATTTTACAAGACAGTAAAAAAGCACAACATAAATAATATTTCTTTTTCAGAGTCGTAAATCCTTTCTAACGGTCATTGATGATTTTGACAAAAAGCTGAAGAAAGATATCCTGGAAAATCTATCACCACAAGTTGACAAACTTTTTAACGACATTTTATATAAAAAAATGTTGAATGGGGCAAAGGAAGCTGAAAGACAAGCTCCTGAAACATGTGCTAGTTGGAGCAAGCCGGTATGCATGAATTATTTTTTGTATTAGAATTTTATGCTTATCTCATTCATAATGGCATGTTTGATGGCTTGGCTACTCAACAAAAAGGTGCAGTCATTCATTTGACAGGCATCAGCCATTTTATGTCCACTCACAAATTCGAACAAACATTAGTTAATTTTATTTCAGCTTGATTCTGTGTACGCTGAGAGCTTATATGAATCTCTGTATTGTTCGTCTCATTTGAAATGTTTTCTAGAAACAATGTGGTTGTGCGAGGGATAGAGCCAGCAACATCTGGCATGAGCTAGGGATAGAGCCAGCGACACCTGGCATGAGGGAGGGATAGAGTCGGTGACACCTGACATGAGCGAAGGATAGAGCCAGTAACATCTGGCATGAGGGAGGGATAGAGTCAGCGACACCTGGCATGAGCGAGGGATAGAGCCAGCAACATCTAGCATGAGATAGAGATAGAGCCAGCAACATCTGGCATGAGCTAAGGATAAAGCCAGGGACATCTGGCATGAGCTAGGGATAGAGCCAGCAACATCTGGCATGAGTGAGGGATAAGAGCCAGCAACATCTGGCATAAGTGAGGGATAGAGCCAGCAACATCTGGCATGAGGGAGGGATAGAGTCAGCGACAACTAGCATGAGTGAGGGATAGAGCCAGCAACATCTGGCATGAGCTAGGGATAGAGCCAGGGACATCTGGCATGAGCTAGGGATAGAGCAAGCAACATCTGGCATGAGGGAGGGATAGAGTCAGCGACACCTGGCATGAGCGAGGAGTAGAGCCAGCAACATATGGCATGAGGGAGGGATAGAGCCAGCAACATCTGGCATGAGCAATAGATAGAGCTAGCAACATCTGGCATGAGCTAGGGATAGAGCCAGCAACATCTGGCATGAACTAGGGATAGAGCCAGAGACATCTGGCATGAGCTAGGGATAGAGCCAGCAACATCTGGCATGAGTGAGGGATAGAGCCAGCAACATCTGGCATGAGTGAAGGATAGAGCCAGCGATGTCTGGCATGAGCTAGGGATAGAGCCAGTGACGTCTGGCATGAGCTAGGGATAGAGCCAGCAACATCTTGTATGAGTGAGGGATAGAGCCAGCGACACCTGGCATGAGGGAGGGATAGAGCCAGCAACATCTGGCATGAGCTAGGGATAGAGCCAGCAACATCTGGCATAAGTGAGGGATAGAGCCAGCGACACCTGGCATGAGCTAGGGATAGAGCCAGCAACATCTGGCATAAGTGAGGGATAGAGCCAGCGACACCTGGCATGAGCGAGGGATAGAGCCAACAACATCTGGCATGAGGGAGGGATAGAGCCAGCAACATCTGGCATGAGCAATGGATAGAGCCAGCAACATCTGGCATGAGCTAGGGATAGAGCCAGCAACATCTGGCATGAGCGAGGGATAGAGCCAGCAACATCTGGCATGAGCTAGGGATAGAGCCAGCAACATCTGGCATAAGCGATGGATAGAACTAGCAACATCTGGCATGAGCTAGGGATAGAGCCAGCAACATCTGGCATGAGCAAGGGATAGAGCCAGATTCTTCTGGCATGAGCGAGGGATAGAACCAGCAACATCTGGCATGAGCTAGGGATAGAGCCAGCAACATCTGGCATAAGCGATGGATAGAGCCAGCAACATCTGGCATGAGCGAGGGATAGAGTCAGCAATATCAGGCATGAGCAAGGGATAGAGCCAGCAACATCTGGCATGAGCGAGGGATAGAGCCAGTTACTTATGGCATGAGTGAAGTATAGAGTCAGCAACATCAAGCATGAGCGAAGGATAGAGTCAGCAACATCAAGCATGAGGGAGGGATAAAGCCAGCAATATCTGGCATGAGAGAGGGATAGAGTCGGCATCATCAAGCATGAGCAAGGGATAGAGCCAGCAACATCTGGCATGAGCGAGGGATAGAGCCAGTTACTTCTGGCATGAGCGAAGGATAGAGTCAGCAACATCAAGCGTGAGCAAGGGATAAAGCCAGCAATATCTGGCATGAGAGAGGGATAGAGTCAGCAATGTCAAGCATGAGCAAGGGATAGAGTCAGCAACATCAAGCATGAAAGTATGAGCAAGGGATAGAGTCAACAACATCAAGCATGAGCAAGGGATAGAGTCAGCTACTTCTGGCATGGGTGAGGGATAGAGTCAGCAACATCAAGTATGAGTGAGGGATAGAGTCGGCAACTTCAAGCATGAAAGCATGAGCAAGGGATAGAGTCAGCAACATCAAGCATAAGCAAGAGATAGAGTCAGCAACATCATGCATGAGCAAGGGATAGAGTCAGCAACATCAAGCATGAGCAGCAAGGGATAGAGTCAGCAACATCAAGCATGAGCAAGGGATAGAGTCAGCACATCAAGCATGAGCGAGGAATAGAGTCAGAGACACTAAGCATGAGTGAGGGATAGAACCAACTACTTCTGGCATGAGCAAAGGATAGAGCCTGCTACTTCTGGCATGAGCGAAGGATAGAGTCAGCAACATCTGGCATGAGCGAGGGATAGAGTCAGCAACATCTGGCATGAGCGAAAGATAGAGTCAGCAACATCAAGCATGAGCGAGGGATAGAGTCAGCAACATCTGGCATGAGGGAGGGATAGAGCCAGCTACTTCTGGCATGAGCAAAGGATAGAGTCAGCATCATCAAGCATGAGCGAGGGATAGAGTCAGCAACATCAAGAATTAATGAGGGTTTATAGTCAGCATTATCTGGCATGAGTGAAGGATAGAGTCAGCAACATCAAGCATGAGTGAGGGATAGGGTCAGCAACATCTGGCATGAAGGAGGGATAGAGTCAGCAACATCAAGCATGAACGAGGGATAGAGTCAGCTACTTCTGGCATGAGCGTGGGATAGAGTCAGCAACATCAAGCTTGAGCGAGGAATAGAGCCAGCGACATCTGGCATCAGCGAGGGATATAGTCAGTAACATCAAGCATTAGCAAGGGATAGAGCCAACGACAGTTGGCATGAGCGAGGGATAAAGCCAGCTACTTCTGGCATGAGCAAGGGATTAAATCTGCAACATCTGGCATGAGCGAGGAATAAAGTCAGCAACATCAAGCATGAGCGGGGATTAGAGCCAGTGACATCTAGCATGAGCGAGAGATAGAGCCAGCTACTTCTGGCATGAGCGAGGGATAGAGCCAGCAACATCTGGCATTAGCAAGGGATAGAGCCAGCAAGATCTGGCATGAGCGAGGGATAGAGCCAGCTACTTTTGGCATGAGGGAATGATAGAGCCAGGAACATCTGACATTAGAGAGGGATAGAGTCAGCAACATCAAGCATGAGCGAGGGATAGAGTCAACAACATCAGGCATGAGCGAGGGATAGAGTCAGCAACATCAATCATGAGCGAGGGATAGTCAGCAACATCTAGCATGAGTGAAAGATAGAGTCAGCAGCATCAAGCATGAGCGAGGGATAGAGTCAGCAACATCTGGCATGAGCGAGGGATAGTCAGCAACATCTAGCATGAGTGAAAGATAGAGTCAGCAACATCAAGCATGAGCGAGGGATAGAGTCAGCAACATCTGGCATGAGCAAGGGATAGAGTCAGCAACATCTGGCATGAACGAGATATAGAGTCAGCAACATCAAGCATGAGCGAGGGATAGAGTCAGCAACATCAAGCATGAGCGAGGGATAGTCAGCAACATCTAGCATGAGTGAAAGATAGAGTCAGCAACATCAAGCATGAGCGAGGGATAGTGTCAGCAACATCTGGCATGAGCGAGGGATAGAGTCAGCAACATCAAGCATGAGGGAGGGATAGAGTCAGCAACATCTGGCATGAGCGAGGGATAGAGTCAGCAACATCAAGCATGAGCGAGGGATAGAGCCAGCTACTCTGGCATGATTGAAGGATAGAGTCAGTAACATCAAGCATTAGCGAGGGATAGAGCTAGCGACATCTGGCATCAGAGAGGGATAGAGTCAGCTACTTCTGGCATCAGAGAGAGATAGAGCCAGCTACAACTGGCAAATGAGTGTGATAGAGCCAGCGACATCTGGCAAGAGCCAGGGATAGATGCAAATCTTTTGAAATTTTGATACAATATTAATTTATAATGACAAAACACAGGCTAATACGGGGGACATTATTTGAAGAATTTGCTTGTTAACACCAGTGATGTATTATTGCAGTATATATCATTCCAGCATTTGAAGCAAAAAAGTCACAACCACTATGTACCATTTTGAAAATATATCGAGCCAAATTACATAGGTCTTTTTTTAATCGCAAGGATCATGTTACTGTGGCAAAAAAGCAGCGCAACTGTAGTGAGACCTCAAACTTAGTAATATAGTTAGTTACAGTCTATCAATTGTTTGAAATTTGAATATATTGATATACCTCCCTCTACCTCAGAGTAATTTAATCAAACCTGGTAACTACGTTAATTGTCAAAATGTCTAGTTTTTAATCTACTACATTGGCTTTACACATTTTCTGCAATATCAGTTAACAAGAAGTGTAAATGAAAGTAGGAAATGTATAAAATGATTTCTCATCCAACTAGCTACAATTATCCCAATACAAGACTCCTTTTGTTTATTGCCATAATAAATTAATTGCTAGATTATCATCCCCGCCCACCCCCTAATTTTCATGCCGCCCTGACCTTTTTCATTTTTATAAAAAAAATATATATATATATATTTAAAAAAAACATCAAAATTTTTAAAATAAAAATAAAATCCTACCGATCTGCCCGTATTTAAGAAAATTTTGGATGATAATCTAGCAATCAATTTATAATGGCCTATGATAATTTATTAGACTCTATATAAGTCTCTCTTGAGTTTGTTTCCTGGGTAGAATCAGTACTCAGTTGTTATTGAGAAGACATTGGGTTGAGTATTTGTTCAAAACCGTGGTTTGTGTGACAGGGGGCCAACATTCTATCAACTGTTATACTGCACCACTTCAAACTTCTTTGACTGTACTTTGATCAGATTATTGATATCTTATTATTACTGTAACTCACACTGATGACTTGTTATTAAAGGACTAACAGAATGATTACGGCTCAGATGAGCATCTTGTAGTACTACTTATTCTATTTCTGTACTCGCATCATTCTTAAATTTATTTTCATGTGGTTGTTTTTATTTTTTATTTGATATATATAAATTTTCAGGTGGATAAGTACAACAAAACTAATCGTTCTTTCAGTGGTGTAGACTGGCGAACCTACAAGTCTACAGTAGATAGATATGGAGAGTACAAGTCCAAGACTTACAATATGGTAGACTTTAACTGGGAGCTCACTCGGCCAATGGTATTGAGTTTTTATTGTGGTTGGGAAAAAATTTTCAACAAATCTAGGTAAGTTTTTTAATCACCCTGTTTCTATTGTCCACCTGTTTGTTAGACCACCAAACTACTGCTTCAGTCATACAGCATTGACTTTCCATTTGTGTGGTAATACAGGTTTATTATGCTCCAAAAATACATTTTGGGAACATATTATAGTACTTCTTTTATCCGTCTGCCCACTATTTTTTCCGAAGCATAACATAAAAAGTATGGTAGATTGATGATAGTTCTTCCCTTTTTAGCTCATCTGTCCCATAAGGGGACTGATTTTTACATAGGAATACTATGGGAAAACAGATAATTCTGTTTTTATCACCTGTTTTATGTACTATTTCAATTATCTTGAAGTCTGGATCATTGTTTAGTCATAACAGTTGATACTGGCACCCTTTACAGGGGATTTAATATCCATAAGGGGTCTGCAGGGGCCAAAAGAGAGGTTAGATTGTGAATTTTTAAAAAATCTTCTCAAGAACTGTCAAGCCACATGCGTTCATATTTGGAATAAATAATCCCTATGAGTAGTAGTTTCATGTTTGTTAATATGAAGAGGCTAGTGTCTATTGGGATCCATTTAGGGGACTATGATTTTTACATAGGAATACTATGGAAAAACAGTTAATTCTATTTTTATCGGTTATTTTAGGAATTATTTTAATCATTTGAGGGTTGGAGTATTGTTTAGTCAGAGCAGATGAGCCCGATACCTTTAAAGAATACATGTTTTTAATACCCATAAAGGTCCAGCAGTAACCCAGAAAAGGATAAAATGGTGAATAGTAAAAACTCTTTTTTTACCTCCCTTTATTTGTTTGTTTGTTACATTTAACATAAAATTAGTGGACAACATTTTCAAGAGTTAGATGACTCTAACCTCCCCCCCCCCCCCCCCCCCCACCTGAATATTTCCTGAAGAGATACATTAATTGCCAATACATAATATATACATCAAAACATATCTGGGCATACAAAACCGCGGGATACAAAGTAATGAGAATAAAAGCAACTGAAGAGGTGATGTTCTAATCTGACTAACATATATATAAACTAAGGCTAGAATTAAAATAACTAAGAGCCCATGAGGAATTAGGGTGGTGGTGGTGGGAAAAATTAGAAATGGTGACACGTCGAGTATCCTTGAGTATCCGGTCAGAACTGAGGAACTGACTGGTTACCGCATTCTGTTATTATTTGGGTCGAGCACACATCACCCGTGAACCAATTGAAAGGTGACACCGAATAATATTTTGGTAAACTATACCAGTCAGATTAGAACATAAACTCTTATACATAAATTACTTTATCTTGCATATAAAGTACCTTTTATTAGAAATGATAACCAAATATAGATCTATCAGAATTGTACAAATGTTGTTCCTGGGATTAAAAAAGACCGTACCCTAGGGCTCATTTAACGCACGTGAATGTAATAGAGATGAATTTATTTTATTTTAGATGTTGCCAAAATATTCACCGAAACATTTTTGGGTCAAGGGGATTCAGATTTGATGAAATGAATAAGTTTCATTGTCCATCATCCTAATGAGATGCCCCAAAAAGGGTAAAAATTGATATTTTAATAAAACAAAGATTTCTCATGAATCGGCCAGTCAAATGTGTTAAAAGCTGGCGTAAAGTATCCTTATGCGTGTGGGATTGAGCTTTGTATAAATCATGGAGCCAGTTTTTATAAGGTTCCTGTAAGGGATTTGAGTTGTACTCGGGGATATTATGGGGAAATGGAAAATTCTCATTTTCTCATCCAGTTATTATTCAGTTTGAGATCTGAAGCATCATCTAGACATAGCATAAAAGAATTGGTTCAATAAATTGAAGATTTAAACATTGTCTAGTAAAAGCAAATACAATTTGGTTCAATTACACAGATTTAATTTCCATTAGAAGCCAGTAGGAGCACTGCAATTTTTAGGTCACCTGAGACTTTGATTCAAATGACCTTTTGCGATCACCTTATGTTTATAGTTGTGTGTTCTGCGCTGTGCATCTGTAAACAATTGACATTTTCGACTTCTTCTAAAAAAATGTAAGCTCAATAGTAATGAAATGTTGTATGCAGCTTTGGTACCTAAGGGTGAATCAAACATGAGACATTAGATTGAAACTTGGATCATAGGATGCTTATATCCAGACATTTGAAAAGATGGGATTGCCTATGGAGTCACTGGTATCAAGTTTATTGTTACTAAAAATACCAAAACAAATCTTTGCAAATCTTTGTGATACCATGTACTAAAAATATATTGCTAGCTGGGAAACCTTGTTTTCATGAAATTTTAATATCTCTTGTTTAATCAAAAACTGTACCCTGGAGATGAAGATGACCCAGTTTTATTGGTATAGGCAAACCTCAGAATGAATTTGAGTAGAACCACCATTCTTCTGCAAGTAATACATCACTGGTTTGGACCGAGTTGGTTAAGGGTACTGAATCAAACTTTTTGAATTGCATGGTCCCCACTGCCCTGGGGTCTTGGGGGTTGGGCTTGCAAAACAGTCAAATTCAAGGTAAACTTTGGAAATCTTCTTATAACAGGTATCACTCAGAAACTAATTGTGAGCATGATTATTGATGCCTATGGGGCCTTTATAAAATATGTGAATTTCATGCCCCAGGGTCTCACAGTTTTGCCCTGGGGTTGGGGTCTACTTTACTAAATCTATAGTTATAAGAGAAAATGACAAAAAAACATTATTTCTTATGATTGAATAGACTTATGTGAATGTTTGTTTGGTGTGATTTGTTATTGCTTACATGACGGTTAAATTAAATACCTATGTGAATTTCATGGACCCCACTCCCATGATGTCTTAGGGTGGGTCATAGATTCATATAGCTTTATAACATCAAGGATAATCAGGTGACTGTTAAGGCCCATGGGCCTCTCTTTTTTTAACAACATGTCTGTCATTTTTTTTCATATTTTATTGAGATTATTCCTATTGGTTGGTGTTTGAAGTTCGTCAAATCAAGAGGGTGTGTGATTTATAGGGGACCCTGTGGGGGGAAATTGGAAAATTATGGGTAAAAGGCTTCAAATGCAGATTTAATGCCTTTTAATAGCAAATTAGATTTGGTTTAATAAGGAGGATTTGGGCAATAAGGGGCATTGAGGGGCCTAAAGGGTAAAACATGTGACATTCTCTCTCAATAGCTAGTCGGTCAGATTTCAGTAGAAGTGAAAATACATGTCAATGGACTTGGGTATGTATAACTAAGGAGCCCTGTGAGGGGATTTCTGTAGGAATACACTATGAAAAAGTGGAAAATTCTCATTTTCTCATCTATTTGTGTAATAGTCATATTTATTTGGAAATCTGAAGCAAGTTTTGTCAGGACAGGGTAAATTAGACTTGGCAGTGAACAAGTGGCAGAAGTGGGGATGAAATTGTGAAATTTCATTTTTTTTTCTCAAGAACTAAATATTTTCAGATTTGTTCTTTTACGATATATATTATCCTGATGTGAATAAGGGATCAAAGTCCCTACAAAGCAAGTGGCTGGGATATTTAGGGATACCGTAAGGGAACTTTTACAAATGAATACTATTTGTACAACAAAAGTTATTTTGAGATCTAAATCATCAGGTCATAGTTAGTCCCTATCAGTATGGTATTGATGTTTGGACAAATCAAGGAATTGTGGCCTGTAAGGGACTCTATTTTTAGCTCACCTGAGCCGAAGGCTCACAGGTGAGCTTTTGTGATCGCCTGGTATCCATCTGTCGTCCGTGGTCTGTCGTCCATCGTTAACTTTTAGCTTCTAACAACTTCTCCTCTGAAACCACTTGGCCATTTTTGATATAACTTTACAGAAATGTTCCTTGGGTGACCCTCTACCAAGTTTTTTCAAGCCATCTTGGTTTGTCAAAAAAACATGGCCTCCAGGGGGCGGGGCAAGTTTAATTAGTAAAAACTGAAAAAATCTTCTTGTCAGAAACTACTGGCTCGATTTTAAAATAATTTCACAGAAATGTTCCTTGGGTGACCCTCTACCAAGTTTGTTCAAGCCATATTGATTTGTTAAAAAACATGGCGACGAGGGGGTGGGGTAAGTTTACTATATAAGCTATAGTATAAACTTAAAAAATCTTCTTGTCAGAAACTACTGGTTCGATTTTAAAATCATTTCACAGAAATGTTCCTTGGGTGACCCTCTACCAAGTTTGTTCAAGCCATATTGATTTGTTAAAAAACATGGCGACCAGGGGGTGGGGTAAGTTTACTATATAAGCTATAGTATAAACTTAAAAAATCTTCTTGTCAGAAACTACTGGTTCGATTTTAAAATCATTTCACAGAAATGATCCTTGGGTGACCCGCTACCAAGTTTGTTCAACCCATCTTGATTCGTCAAAAAACATGGCGGCCAGGGGGTGGGGTTAGTTTACTATATAAGCTATAGTAAAAACTTGAAAAATCTTCTTGTCAAAAACTACTGGCTCAATTTTAAAAAAATTTCACAGAAATGTTCCTTGGGTGACTCTCTACCAAGTTTGTTCAAGCCATCTTGATTCGTCAAAAAACATGGCGGCCAGGGGATGGGGTTAGTTTTATGTCAAATTATTTCCCTTATTTTATAGCATAAATGTCTGTACATGTATATAGCAATTATTATAAGAAGAGGTAATAAACTCTTTAAATAAACTTTTTTTTTAGCTATTATTATACAATATTATACCAGATATAAGTTTTAAAAGATAATTCATCATAAAAAGATGAATGATACAATTATAATCAATGAATGAAATAGTATTCATATATCATGAACCATTTTAAAAAAGGTGTTTTTCTGAATATAAAAGTCAGAGTTTTTATGGTTCAGACAGGAATGGTTTACTGCTTCATAACAAAGCAATACCATATTTTTAGCTAGTTTCTTCACAACAAGAAGTCTGCTTAAGATTTTCAGTGTCATCTTGGAGGAGCTTAATTTTTTTGGGGGGAGAGTGCACTGCAACAAAGATTCTTTCAAGCGATAAGCTTTGGGAAGGCTTGCGTTTGAAACTCATAGGAATATTTATTGTGCTGGAACTGTGGATTTTTTCATGCACAATAGTTTAGTCTGATGCTTTAGTTTGAAACCGTTCTCAAACATAACAGGTTAGTTTTGTGCTGGAATTGGATTTTTATCTTAGTTTAAGACTTAGGTTTGGAACAGTCAGCAGCTATAGTTAAAACTTCAAAAGCCTTCTTGTCAGAATCTACTGACCTGATTTTGATGTAATTTCACTGACATTTACCATGGGTGAACCTCTACCAAGTTTGAACTCTTCTACGCATCTGTTACATCTGCAAAACAAATCAAAATTCTAACTACTTGCCCATCTTGTCTTTCTGGAATTTTGGGTGTACATGTATTATATAATCTACTGAAGTTGGGTGACTCAAGGTCAGTCAGGTGAGTGATATAGGGCCATCTTGGCCCTCTTGTTTTTACATATGAACTGTATCGGAAAATATTTACTTTTCATAACAAATAAGAATAATGAGTGTCCTTTTTATGTCTTAGAGTATTAAATACCATTAGTTGATCTTGTAAGCACTAAAACAACTGTATTATTTGTTAGATCTTAACCAAATATACAAAGTAGTTACATATAATGTAACCATAATGAAGCGAGGTAGTGTAACGGGTAGAATAATGGCTGCTCATGCCAGAGGTTGTGGGTTCGATCCCCAGCTCGACCCGATGCCTCTTACAAAACAACACTCAGTACTGGTTCTACCCAGGAAGCTGACTCGAGAGTGGTTCATATAAGCTTTGAGCTTTCATCGCAATCAAGCTTAAATAAATTCATATAAACTAACCATAAGATCTCAAACAAGTGTTAGGACTGGCCATGTTAAGACTTGTATTATCAAATAATGCATAATCTCATACTTTCTCAAAAACCACCATGAATCACTATAATATATTCATTGCAATGTTATATGCCTTTGAAATTTTTTAACATGTCTAATTTGATATTACATGATCTGAGTTTTGGACCGTGAATCATTAAATGTTGGTTTGTTTGACATGGTCTTATATGCTACAGGTAAGTGATTTCAGGCCATCCTGGCTGTCTTATTTTTGGCTCGACTATTCAGAGAATAAAGAGAGCTATTCTACTCACCCAGGCGTCGGCGGCGTCTCACCTTGGTTACAAGTCCCTATCTCAGTAATCATTGCATGTATTGACTTGAAACTTTACACAAACCTTCTTAGTCATCAATTCTACTACAATAACTAAGTTAGATAACTCTTGCATGAATATAATGCAAATTATTGCCCTTTTTTGACTTAGAATTTTGATTAAAGTTTTGCGCGCAAGTACTGTCAAGTCCATATTACACTAACCAATCAATGTATTTGATTGAAACTTTACATTTGGCTTTGTAGTCATGAAACCAACTAAATTAATCAAGTCAAATAACTCTTGCCAGATTTTTTTGCAAATTAAGACCTTTGTTTTACTTAGAAATTTTATAACACAGCAGTCACTGCATGTATTTGATTGAAACTTCATACAAGATATTGCAGTTATAAGACCTACTCAATTTTGTCAATTTTGTAAGCAAGATAACTCTTATTTGCTTGGATTTGTCATCAATCTCAATCAAATTTGTACTTCTGTGACAAATATTTGAATAGTTGAGCACGTTGTCCCTTGATCATTAAAAGTTGTTCGTTTCTATAAATCATCACATAGAATGTTTATTTATTGAAAATTTCAGTAATGGTAAGCTTTTGGAGATTTTAATAAAGATGCGAACGGACTTCCTAATGTTGTTGGTTGAAACAATGAAGACACCTGATACTGATGCAGAGGAGGATCAAAATGAAGAGTTTAAGGATACATATTCTCATTTTACTGATGGTCTGAAAAAACGGGCTGAATCGAGGGTGATAATTTTATATAAATTGATGCATAAACTAAAACTTTCTATTCAGTAAATGATAACAGTGACGTCATTACAATGTTTATATGTCTGATGATAAAAAGTTTAAGGTCCCATTCACAGACAAGGTTGATTCTGTCCATTAAGTTTATCTTATTAAAGAGAAATTTGTGAAGACACAGGTTGGCATTTTTTTCGTTTTATGCGTCAATGTTTTAACATAACCTGATACTTCAGGAGAAGAACATCATAAGCATTTTGCTTCCGTTCTAATCCTTTTTTAGCTCTACTGGCTAAAGGCCAGAAGTGCTTATGCGATGGCGCGTTGTCTGTCGTCCGTCGTCTGACGTCTGTCGTCTGTCGTCTGTTAGCAGCACTTTCTCAGAAACCACTGGGCCAATTTAACTGAAACTTCACATGGGTGTTTCTATTGCATAGGAGACTATACAGAAGATTTTTTTTTTTCGATCTGAAATCAAGATGGCCACTGTTACTAAAAATAGTCCAAAACATAAAAAATTTCTTCTCATGAATTGCCCAACAGATTTTCAAAATGTTTATGTAGTAATGATGACCAACTACAGTTTTGTTAGATTTGTTCAAATGGTGTCCCTAGGGTTAAATTTGACCCCGCCCAAAGGGTTCAATTAGGGGACATATGTCATAATTTTTATTTTTATTTTTTTTTTTTAAAATGGAAATGATTTTGCCTATATCTTCACAGAAGCATTGTTTGGTGAAGGAGGTTCAGATTTGTAAAAATGACTGGGTTCCACTGTCTTAAGGGGTCAGGAGGGGCCCCAAAAGGGTAAAAATTGGGAATTACTAAATTTGTTTTCTTAAGAACCGGTATGTCAGATTTGTTCATATTTTGCATAAATTATCCCTAAGTGTAGGGGTTTGATTGCAGATAAGAATTTAGGGGCTAAAATTTATAGGAGCCCTGTAAGGGGACTTAGAATTTTACATAGGGATACTATGGGAAAACAGAAAATTCTCTTTTTCTTTCATTTGTTTGAAACCACTAGGCCAATTAAACTGAAATTTCACATGGATGTTTCTATTGCGTAGGAGACTATACAGAAGATTTTTTTTTTTATCTGAAATTCAAGATGGCCGCCGTTACTAGAAATAGTCCAAAACTTAAAAAATCTTCTTCTCATGAACGGCCCAACAGATTTTCAAAATGTGTATGTAGAAATGATGACCAACTATAGTATTGTTAGATTTGTTCAAATGGTGTCCCTAGGGTTAAATATGACCCTGCCCCGAGAGTTCAATTAGGGGACACATGTCAAAATAATATATATATATATATATATTTTTTAAATGGAAATGATTTTGCCTATATATTCACTAAAGCATTGTTAGGTGAAGGAGGTTAAGATTTATAAAAATGACTGGGTTCCTATGTCTTAAGGGGTCAGATGGGGCCCCAAAAGGGTACAAATTGGGAATTAGTAAAATCGTTTTCTTAAGAACTGGTATGTCAGATTTGTACATATTTTATATAAATTATAATCTATGTGTAGGGGTTTGATTGCAGATAAGAATTTAGGGGACTAAAATATATAGGGACCCTGTAAGGGGACTTAGAATTTTACATAGAGATACTGTGGGGAAAAAAAATTCTCTTTTTTTTTCATTTATTCTGAAACCACTAGGCCAATTAAACTGAAACTTCACATGGATGTTTCTATTGCATAAGCGACTATACAAAAGATTTATATTTTTATCTAAAATTCAAGATGGCCACCATTACTAAAAATAGTCCAAAACTTAAAAAATCTTCTTCTCATGAACGGTCCAACAGATTTTCAAAATGTTTATGTGGTAATGATGACCAACTATAGTTTTGTTAGATTTGTTCAAATGGTGTCCCTAGAGTTAAAAATGACCCCGCCCCGATGTTTCTATTGCATAGTAGAATTTCAAAAAGTGCTATGGCCACTATGAGTCAGTAGAGCGTCCTCAGGCCCTCTTGGGCCTCTTGTCTATTATTGTATACACTTGTAATACTGTATAAAATGTACTTATATTGAGAAATAAAATATGTTTAAACTAAAGCCTATAATACCAATGCTGGATTTCTGACAATATCCACTTTTGGCTGCCAACCCAAAAGTGCAAATTACTCCTCTATAAGGATGAATGCATGGTGAAAAGTAATTCAAATCTTGGATTCAACTGAACTGCATTTAAAACTTAAAATCCCGAATATTTTGCAGAAACGACCAGTCATAATAATATTTAAAAGATTTTGAAAGACTTAAGACCTTAATGAACTACTATAAATTGAACAAAATTTAGAAATTGATGCGTGACTATAATGTGCTATCTGCATACAGTACTGTTATATTATGGTAGTTAAGAATTTTATAATGTATAAATATGAAATTGTGTGCAGAGTCCTTATCATCAAATGTCAGTGTATGTCAATGATGACAGGCAGCTGGAGAATATATGTCCAGAAAAGATACATCTTTAGGCTTATCACCCTGTAAAGATGACATGTCAGTTTTGTGATAAGATATGGGCATGTTTAATGTGGACTTGGTAATAAATGTAATGAGTTGACCAATCAGGGAAAAGGGCTTGAGGCCTTTTTTGGAGTGGGAAAAACAGAAAGATATAGATAGTTAGAGACAAGCCTTAGTTTGTGCATTAGATTTTATATAGAGATAGAAACAATTATTGAGAATTATATAAACATGTGAATAAAATGACTTTAAATGAAACCACCCTGTTTGAGTGTCTGTTATGCCACACTATGTGTTTCAGTGACCAGATAGTAGGCAGACTAAACTAGTCCAGTGGAGTACACATTCATTGGTTCACTCTACTTCCTGTTTCGAAAAACAGTAGGCTGGCTACTGTATGCAGGTTATTGTGTAGCGCGTTAAAGTGATGCAGAGTAAGAGAAAGGTGTAAAACATTAAAAAAGATACTGCACCCGCTTGTTAACTCGTTTATTCGAAGAATATGGTTGATAAGGTCATATATTGTCTTTAAACACTGCTGTTTAAGTTTTGGTGGAAGCTGTGACTTACCATGCATGTTTACAGTTATGTGAATGTAACTTGGTACAAGGGTGTATACATTGAGGCATTTCGTAACATAAAAGGGCTGATTTTTTTAACTTCAAGGCGAAAATATCAGTTTTAAGAGAAGAAGTTGGGCTCATAACTCTATGTTAAAGTTTTGGTGTAAGTTGTATATAATATTTTTATAGACATTAGTTTCACATTTGATTATGATACTTATTCTTATGACTTATATTACTTTTCAACAGGAATGTTGGCTCTAACTTTTTTTTAATATGTATCTATGATTATATAGAATATTATTTATTACAACTTTTGGGTTCAGTATCCTATTCACTCTGGAGTCCAAAACTGTTATTGGGTATTTATATGAATTGTTGTACATGTAAATACTATCCAGATTGACATATAGATCACAGATGGGAAATACTTTGTATCATTGTTTGAATATGTCAGTCCCATTGTCCTATATTTACTGTGAGGAAATATCAGTCTGGAGTTTAGTTGTGTATATCATCATTGCATTCCGGCCCATATACTTTTGGTGGAATTATGGTCCTAGTAAATCTTGTCAGCACTTCCTTTAAACTTTGCAACCAATTTTGCTTAAACATGCAAAGGAGTTTCTATATGCCAGCCACTGGGCTGCATTCAGTTCAGTTAAACGTTTGCTAAAGTAAACTAACATTTTCATGGACACTGGCTCAACCTCAAATTAGCACACAGTATGCGATAATTTTAGGGAACTAAGCAGTAAATGTGCTTGCTGTTTAATAAAGCTAAATGCAGCCCAGTTGTATAGTGTTGGTTTGCTAGTTTATTTTTGGATTAAAACAATGGCATGATAGCAATTCAGGAAATTTTGGCCCTTTTGTGTGACAAATTGACATTTTGGTTTAATTATCACTAAATGTATATTCCTTAGCTGACTGATATGGTTGCAAAGGTGAGAGACACACAGATGATAAGGCACCGGGACATTTTCCGGTTAATCAAACCACACATACAGTCAAATCTGGAGGAGGCATACGAGGATTGTTCTCGAGAGTTTGGAAAGAAAATGTTTGACCGTATGAAGGAGCATATGTCCTTGGCTGTTGAGATGAAATGTCCCAAAATGTTCAATGATGCTGCTCAGAAGGTTATCGAAGAACTAAATGAGTTAAAGGTAAATTAAAAAAAATGTTTTTAATAATTTCTTGCAATAGACTTATCTGTCAAATTAAATAATAATCATATGTAGGTTCAAACCTATTTTACAGTTAACGTTTTAACACTGTCAACTTGGAAAATATATGTGATCCACCATATTTGTACCCATATGGATTGACTGGGTCCGCCAAGTTCTGGTGTCTTCTATTTAATCATTCATCAAATTGACGATAGCCAGAAATTGGCGTACCTGGTCAATCCACATGGCTAAATTATTTAGTTGTTAATCATTTTTTACCATTTATGAATGATTGACTGTCAACTAAAATAAAAACCTCATCCAGTGCTTGCATTATTTGAATAGCTTGCCAAATTGCTAATCTTACTAGACTGACACTGTAGTATAATTGGGAGGATATCTTCAATGTTCATGTAATCACTGTGTGCAAACAGTCGTCACTGCGATGCCGTCATAGCTTTTTTTGGTAAAAGTTTTTAGGCATTCTAATATCTCAATAACCAATACCCATATATCAACGAAAATTCATGTGAGTGTTTGCTACCACAGAGGCTACTCGAAGGACCAAGGAGGATAACTTCATTTTGATTTTAGGCAGTATTATCGCCCCTTGTTATACTGTTGAAGGTCTTAGGCATGATCATTTATCCATATATCAATTAAACTTTGTATGTGTCTTCATTAACATCAGAGGGACTCAAGAGGATAATGATTCTGTTGTTTTTTTTAGGCATAATTATGGTATTTTTATACTTAGAAAATTTGGCTAAAGTTTGTTGGCAAACTCATTCAAGTTCGCAAAAACAATTAGACTTGCATCAATGAAAATTCACACATGTTTTCATTACTATCAGAGAGACTCAAGAGGTCAAGTGGGCAGACAACCCTGTTCTTCAGTAATCTTATTATCCCCAGCTTTTCTAAGGAAATTATGGGATATTGAAAAAGGCGTCTCCTCCTGATTCCTATGAAACATGCTGTACAGCAAGTACATGGTGGTCTGAATGTGTGGTATTGGCTTTTCGCTTCAATTTGTTTTGATTGAGTTATGGCTCTTTGCCCTTTTAACTTAGATTTTATGTCATACTTTGAATCAAAAACCTTGCTGATCCAACTCCTCCCACAGTTTTAACCTGATTCAAATGGGTTGAATGTGCCTGTGTTACAGACTGTATTCCGTTCAAGTACACCAAAAATGCATTTCAATTGCGTTCGTTTTGTGTTTGAAATGCATTTTAGTTTCGTTAATGGTTTGCATTTTTTTATGATAAACGTTAGAGAAAATACGAAAATGCAGTTCAAAATGATAGTGAACGCATTTTAACCTGCGTTTGCGTTCGAATCGTTTACCGTGTATCGTTTACCGTGTATCTTTTACCATTTAACGTTTACATGACATGTTCACCAATCGCATCATCTCTGGTTGTCCAATTGTAACACCACAGTAGAATAAATAATAAGAACTAGATATTTAAAGAAATCGCCGAGTTTTATATGATAATATATTAATTAAATAAATTAAAATAATATTGATTAAAATCTTTCTGAAATATTGATTAAAATCATTTTGAAATATTTCTAACTAAGCCACCCTATGTTAGTTATGGTCTACCATATAGTTGATGATTTGTAGCGTGACAGCAGTTTAATATGTTACATAAAACTCAATCATTGAAATTTAATACACATGGTACGGGGCATGTCAATTACATCAGATAAATACGTTACGGTAGTGATGAAATGATAATCGATTAGAATCAAATAATCGTCGTTATATGAGTCATGTCGCCGACAATCGAATCCAGACCCGAAAAACCGATGTCTCTAAACCTATTGTCGGTACATTTGTCTCTTTTCAACCATTTCGTTAGTTCGATATCTTTCTGTAAGAGTCGGTCGGTAAGAGTAACTTCCCTTGCTAAAAATGGCTGAATCATCGATGAAACCCCTGTAACATAATGGGATGCTAGTGAGATGTTAGAATTGAAGATACTTCATTTGACATAAATAAATCTATTGATATATGTACGTATTGAGAAACATAATACGTATAAGTGAGGAAGTCTTGAATCTCGAATCTATGACAGTTTAATGAGATAGGATGACAGTTTAACGAGAGATAAATGGTAGCCTAGGGTTATCTTGATGTATTGCTGTCAAGGTAATTGTAGGCTGGACTTTAAGATCGGCAATTGGTTAACTGACCAATAGTAATGTAGGAATTAATTGTCCAATGAGAGAATAGCTGTTTATTCATTCAGGGACTGGTTTTAGCATAGAGTGGAGAGAGAGTTCAGTTTGAGCCACGGTCAGAGTAAGATGTTAGTTAGACTAGGTTTAGTTTAAACGAGCAGTAGCGAGTTTGAAGCTGTTAGCTTGTGACTTTGAACTTATGATAACTTTATAATTATGTGAATAAAATTTACTTATGATATACAAGAGTTGTTGAGTCGATTATGCGACACCCCCCGATAAGGAAATCTTTCCTTATCCTGGCAAGCCGAGGTCAACGGCTTGGAAGTTTTTTGGTTTCCAGAAGATAAAAGAAGGACCACCATCAAAAGAGAACCTTAACATGTCGACTGTCATTTGCAAGTTATGCTTCAAAACCTACGCAAACAAGGGTGAGTGACTGAGTGTTTTGACGACCGTTTTGACACAATGATTTTATTTTACAATTCTAATTTATTTCTAACTATTCTGTAATATTTGGTGGTGGTTTAGTCGAGTTGAAATTAAAAAAATGTTTATGGTCCTTGGAAAAAAGAGCACCAAGGTAAGGTTTTAAACAATTTAACTATTTGTTCACAGAACATTTTGACAATCGTCCATCTCAGTAAAAACTACCAGCATTAATAAGAAGACAGTTCACACATCTATTTAGCTAAAATTATATCCTATATGTGACAACTGGTTAGAATTGTCTTAAGGGACTTCCACAGTATGAAAGTATGAAGGGAAAGTAGAGAAAGTTGAAAACTAAAAATCCTGAATACTCATTAAAAGGACTTTATAGTCAGTATAATATTGCTCATGTTGATATTTACAGCGATTGTGTTGATTGCAAATAGAATTTGAACTTTTGTTCATTAATTTCACATTTGATAGACTTTTTAAATATTCATAGACTGTTATAAAACGAGGTACATTATACACATGGAAAATCCTAAGCGTCATAATAAGGTAATTATAAGATAAGTTTTCAAGATTTTTGGTTTTAAACCTTCTCTACTTTCCCCACATACTTTCCTACTGTGAAAGTCCCTTAAAAAAGAGTATTCTGAGAATTGGTAACATATAGGATTTGATTGAGAACTTTTGAAATACGTCTCGTGTACTCATATGTAAGCATAATAAGAATGACCTGGATTTGGTTTCTGTACATTTCAGGCAATACGACAAACCTTCAGCAGCACCTAGATAAACATCATCGGAATGATCCGTCAGTATCACCAACACACTCCACACATGCCAACAAACTCCAAGAAGGAAATTCAGCCCAGGATTCAAATGCTAGCATACCCATCCCGTCTGACCCAGAGTTGCCAAACTTACCTGACTTAGGAGTGTCAGAGACTTTGCAGACTGGCATACAAAGTCATGCCAATGAGTATGAATCAGTCCCAAAGAGAGTTAGATGTAGTGACATGGATGAGTGGTTTGATGATGTTGTCATCACTGGTGTCAGTAGGAAACCCTCATTCAATGTTGTTCAGGAGGAGGTACAAAGGTATCTTTGTTCAGGTAGACATGAGAATGACTCCGATTTAAGTCTGTTACAATGGTGGAGTCAAAATGAAACCATGTACCCAAGAATCTCTGTACTTGCTAGAAAATATCTTGCTATTCCTGCATCTTCTGTGCCAAGCGAGAGAGTATTTAGCCTTGCTGGAGCTTTGGTCAGCAAGAGAAGGTCCAGGTTGAACCCTGACATGGTGGATTCTCTCATCTTTCTCAAAATGAACATGGGCAATTATTGGTAATGTGCATCATTAACACATGATCAAAAAGTGCTTACATTGACCATGTCTCCTACATGTTGGATACATTTGTATATGATCCAAGTTTTCTAGTCATGTTCTGCAGTTCTAGTTAGTTGGTTTTCGCTATGTTAGTGGAATAAGGTTGTATCTGCATATATGCAGGTACAACCTTTTACCACTTAGTCACTTACATGGCATAAGGTTCAATGTTTGTTTTAGCTCTTATTAAGCTCTTATTATTAGTTTATTACATGCACTGATTTATATGAATTGAGATGAACCGTTTCAGTGAATTAGCGTTTAGTGTAAGAATGTTTCATGATGTTTTAACTTTCAAGGACAATTATATAAAATAGCTAGAGATGTCAGAATTGTAAAGTGAATCAAGCATTGAGCAACCATACTTGAGGCATTAACATAAGCACACCATGACCAGCTGTCTTCTGTAGCCATCTGGTCATTGGTCTGCACTTTTTACATGTAAAAGTGCTCAATGGCTCTCTGTGGTTGCTGATTTCACAAGATGACTCAGCCTTAAATTTTATGGTTCTTTGAGAAATGACACTTTTCATTAACATATTCTGGTCATGTCTGTATTGTTCAATGTATTGTGTAAGCTCTAAATAAAAGGGGCAAAAGACTTTTGAAGTCTGAAAATTCTAGTTGTTCGTTTATTTTCCTTTTAATGACAGCGAAATCTTTCTACTGTATTACATAAATGAAGACCTAGGAAGAGTAGAATAAATATGACATGACCTGATCAAAGAGATAGACTCTACCTCTTTGACTTGACATCTGCATGGTACTTCAGTACTTCATCTACATAATACATAATATTAACTATATGAACCGTAACTTTCAATTATTTTCCGAT
The DNA here is from genome assembly GCA_029582155.1 of Panopea generosa. Taxonomy (NCBI): domain Eukaryota; kingdom Metazoa; phylum Mollusca; class Bivalvia; order Adapedonta; family Hiatellidae; genus Panopea; species Panopea generosa. The sequence continues at coordinate 87,149,831 of CM055895.1, forward strand.
AGTAAATCGAAATGATGTCACCGATTCGATATGATTATCGATTATGATTTGGGACCGATTTTCCAACACTACGTTACGGTCATGCAATTATTAGATTGGCCAAACATTGCCAGACTGGTTTACACTAACATTAATATTACGGTATCGAAAAAGTATATAGTAAATAAATGTGAACCAGTTCGTGTTTCTTTATATCTGCAGTGGTGTATAATCTGCTATTATGCATTATTTACAGGTATTTTTCCAATTTTAATTCCAGTTATGAATTTCGATAGATTGTCATGTTAAACAATTATAACAATTCATTAAACAAAATAATTTATATAATCCGCAAAGATAAATATATTTACAAATACACATGCCTTAATTTATGTAGCGAGCGCACACACTTTATGTCTATTACTCCAACACAATTTATTTTTGACCTTGTGGCAATGTGCAATGTCGTCACTCTGACAGTTTCTTGCGTCATTTAACGTCGCGTTCTATTTCACTATGGTAAATGCATGGCGGAGGCGGAGATGTTTCCATAAAAAAAGATGCCTTTAAGGGTAAAAGTTTTATGTCTTGTAAAAATCGCTGGTACATGTACTACCACCTGACGCTTTCAAGGACTTTTATATACATTACACCGATAGAATTCCTCTGATATCCTTCCATCAAAAATTTCCAAGATACCCACTTAGTGAATAAAATGTTTGTTTCACTGGTGACGTCATCGGACATTGGTACAAGGTGATAGTGAAAGGGACAGCGTGTTCATTCTGTACACACATTTAGGTATGTGTAGTTATTAATAACTCTATCAGCTTAATAGTAATCTTTTTTTAACAAATGCCTATATTGAAAACAAACATTTTGGAAGACACCCAGTAACAAACAAACACCAACCCTTTATGTGTGTTTGTTATATATATATGAACTATTTTTATATACAATTTTGGAAAAGCCCTAAGGGTTTTTGGTGTAACAAACAGATTTTCTAAAATTGCGTGAAAACTTTTCCTGATTGGCAATCATATTACAGAACAGCAACATAAATCGGTGTTCAGATAATTAAATCAGTTAATTGAGGTAGTTGTGTAAGCAGGTCATGCGTCATCTGATTGTTTTATCACACTTTTACAAGTAAAGAAACGATGCCCGAGGCAATGTTTTTCACGGGTAATTTGGAATTAAAACTTATAACAAAGAAATTAAATTAAAGTTACAGGTATAGCAATTTAATGATTTTAAATGACAAAGAGAGCAATCATTTCGTTTAATTATTTATTTCATTGTCAATATAACTACGACAATATTAGAGGATATCCGAATCTTTATTATTTGATGCGTTTAAGTTTGCATTATAGTTTTGTATCGTTCGTGGATCGTTCGCCCTGTTGCGTCCGTTTATCGTTTCGTTTCGTTTATCATTTCGTTTATCATTTCATTTGCATTTTTAGTCCGTTTCTATATCGTTTAAAACGCGTTTGATATTCGTTTAAAACGCGTTTGATATTCGTTTCATTTGCGTCCGTTTGGTGTACTTGAACGGATTACGGTCTGTAATAGCATTCCAATTGAATTATTTAAATGGTGTTACAATACAACCCTGTGTTCTTTGTGGCATTTCTACATTCTGAATGAAGGTGTATTATATGTGACAGTTCTACATTATGAATGATAGTGTATTATGTGTGGCATTTCTCAATTCTCAATAAAGGTGCATTATGTGTTGCATTTCTGTATTCTGATTGAAAGTGTATTATATGTGACATTTCTACATTATGAATGAGGGTGTAGTATGTGTGACATTTCTACATTATGAATGAGGGTGTATTATGTGTGGCATTTCTACATTATGAATTTTGAATGAAGGTGTATTATGTGTAGTATTTGTACATTATGAATGATGGTGTATTTTGTGTGGCATTTCTCAATTCTCAATATAGGTGCATTATGTGTGGCATTTCTGTATTCTGAATGAAAGTGTATTAGATGTGACATTTCTACATTATGAATAAGAGTGTATTATGTGTGACATTTCTATATTATGAATGAGGGTGTATTATATGTGACATTTCTACATTATGAATGAGGGTGTATTATGTGTAACATTTCTACATTCTGAATGAAAATGTATTATGTGTGGCAGTTCTTCATTATGAATGATGGTGTATTATGTGTGGCATTTCTCAATTCTTAACAAAGGTGCATTATATGTGGCATTTCTGTATTCTGAATGAAAGTGAATTATATGTGACATTTCTACATCATGAATGAGGGTGTATTATGTGTGACATTTCCACATTATGAATGAGGGTGTATTATGTGTGATATTTCTACATTATGGATGAGGGTGTTTTATGTGTGGCATTTCTCTATTCTCAATGAAGGTGTATTATGTGTGGCATTTCTCAATTCTCAATAAAGGTGCATTATGTGTGGCATTTCTGTAATCTGAATAAAGGTGTATTATGTGTAGTATTTCTACATTCTGAATGATGCTGTATTATGTGTGGCATTTCTCAATTCTCAATAAAGGTGCATTATGTGTGGCATTTCTGTAATCTGAATGAAGGTGTATTATGTGTAGTATTTCTACATTCTGAATGAGGGTGTATAATGTGTGGCATTTCTCAATTCTCAATAAAGGTGCATTATGTGTGGCATTTCTGTATTCTGAATGAAAGTGTATTATGTGTAGTATTTCTACATTCTGACTGATTGAATATTTAGCGTCATTTTTTGCCATCGAGGGCTAATAGATGATCAGTTAACCTAACCACTGTTTCCTGGAATTAACCAGTACTCAAACACACCCCATCTCCGCAAGTAACTTATAACTTTCCCACTTGAATCAGCAGTGAGAGACGAACGATAATGAGACATTATGTTGTATATCAATCATGGAGACTGTTGCCCGGCAGGGACTCGAACTAACGACCCCTTGATTGATAGTCAGACGCATAACCGACTGAGCTAATCGGGCCCGGCACATTCTAAATAATGGTGTATTATGTGTGATATTTCTACATTATGAATGATGGTGTTCTATGTGTGACATTTCTACATTTTGAATGAGGGTGTATTATGTGTAGCATTTCTGTATTCTGAATGAAGGTGTACTATGTGTGGCATTTCTCTATTCTCAATGAAGGTGTATTATGTGTGACATTTCTGTATTCTGAATGAAGTGTATTATGTGTGGCATTTCTGTATTCTGAATTAAGGTGTATTATGTGTGGCATTTCTGTATTCTGAATGAAGGTGTATTATGTGTGGCATTTCTGTATTCAGAATGAAGGTGTATTATGTGTGACATTTCAGTATTCTGAATGAAGGTGTATTATACGTGGCATTTCTGTATTCTGAATTAAGGTGCATTATGTGTGTCATTTCTCTTTTCTCAATGAAGGTGTATTATGTGTGACATTTCTGTATTCTGAATGAAGGTGTTTTATGTGTGGCATTTCTATATTCTGAATTAAGGTGTATTATGTGTGGAATTTCTGTATTCTGAATGAAGGTGTATTATGTGTGGCATTTCTGTATTCTGAATGAAGGTGTATTATGTGTGACATTTCTGTATTCGGAATGAAGGTGTATTATGTGTGGCATTTCTATATTCTGAATTAAGGTGTATTTTGTGTGGCATTTCTGTATTCTGAATGAAGGTGTATTATGTGTGGCATTTCTGAATGAAGGTGTATTATGTGTGGCATTTCTGTATTCTGAATGAAAGTGTTTTATGTGTGGCATTTCTACATTCTGAATGAAGGTGTATTATGTGTAACATTTCTATATTCTGAATGAAGGTGTATTGTGTGTGGCATTTCTATATTCTGAATGAAGGTGTATTACCTGTGGCATTTATACATTCTGAATAAAGGTGTATTATGTGTGGCATTTCTACATTCTGAAAGAAAATGAATTTTGTTTGACATTTCTACATTCTGAATGAAGGTGTATTATGTGTAACATTTCTATATTCTGAATGAAGGTGTATTATGTTTGACATTTCTGTATTCTGAATGAAGGTGTATTACGTGTGGCATTTCTGTATTCTGAATGAAGGTGTATTATGTTTGACATTTCTGTATCCTGAATGAAGGTGTATTATGTGTGGCATTTCTGTATTCTGAGTGAAGGTGTATTATGTGTGGCATTTCTGTATTCTGAATGAAGGTGTATTATGTGTAACATTTCTATATTCTGAATGAAGTTGTATTATTTATGGCGTTACCATATTTTGAATGAAGATGTATTATGTGCGAATAAAGGTGTATTATTTGGGGCATTTCTACATTCTGAATAAAGGTGTATTATGTGTGGCATTTCTACATTTTAAATGAAGGTGTATTATGTGTAACATTTCTATATTCTGAATGAAGGTGTATTATGTGTGGCATTTCTACATTCTGAATGAAGGTGTATTATGTTTGACATTTCTATATTCTGAATGAAGGTGTATAATGTGTGGCATTTCTGTATTCTGAATCAAGTTGTATTATGTGTGGCCTTTCTACATTTTGAATGAAGGTGTATTATGTGTAACATTTCTATATTCTGAATGAAGGTGTATTATGTGTGGCATTTCTACATTCTGAATAAAGGTGTATTATGTTTGACATTTCTATATTCTGAATGAAGGTGTATTATGTGTGGCATTTCTATATTCTGAATGAAGGTGTATTATGTGTGGCATTTCTACATTCTGAATGAAGGTGTATTATGTTTGACATTTCTATATTCTGAATGAAGGTGTATTATGTGTGGCGTTTCTGTATTCTGAATGAAGTTGTATTATGTGTGGCATTTTTCCATTCTTAATGAAGGTGTATTATGTGTAACATTTCTATATTCTGAATGAAGTTGTATTATGTGTGGCATTTCTGTATTCTCAATGAAGGTGTATTATTTATGGCATTTCTACATTCTGAATGAATGTGTATTATGTTTGACATTTCTACATTCTGAATGAAGGTGAATTATGTGTAACATTTCTATATTCTGAATGAAGGTGTATTATGTGTGGCATTTCTACATTCTGAATGAAGGTGTATTATGTTTGGCATTTCTACATTTTGAATGAAGGTGTATTATGTGTAACATTTCTGTTTTCTGAATGAAGATGTATTATGTGTAACATTTCAGTATTCTGAATGAAGGTGTATTATATGTGGCATTTCTGTATTCCAAATTAAGGTGTATTATGTGTGGCATTTCTCTTTTCTCAATGAAGGTGTATTATGTGTGACATTTCTGTATTCTGAATGAAGGTGTATTATGTGTGGCATTTCTATATTCTGAATTAAAGTGTATTATGTGTGGCATTTCTGTATTCTGAATGAAGGTGTGTTATGTGTGGCATTTCTGTATTCTGAATTAAGGTGTATTATGTGTGACATTTCTGTATTCTGAATGAAGGTGTATTATGTGTGGCATTTCTGAATGAAGGTGTATTATGTGTGGCATTTCTGTATTCTGAATGAAAGTGTTTTATGTGTGGAATTTCTACATTCTGAATGAAGGTGTATTTTGTGTGGCATTTCTACATTCTGAATGAAGGTGTATTTTGTGTGGCATTTCTACATTCTGAATGAAGGTGTATTATGTATGGCATTTCTACATTCTAAAAGAAAATGAATTTTGTTTGACATTACTACATTCTGAATGAAGGTGTATTATGTGTAACATTTCTATATTCTGAATGAAGGTGTATTATATTTGACATTTCTGTGTTCTGAATGAAGGTGTATTACGTGTGGCATTTCTATATTCTGAATGAAGGTGTATTATGTTTGACATTCCTGTATTCTGAATGAAGGTGTATTATGTGTGGTATTTCTGTATCTAGAATGAAGGTGTATTATGTTTAACATTTCTATATTCTGAATGAAGTTGTATTATGAGTGGCATTTCTACATTCTGAATGAAGGTGTATTATGTGTGGCATTCCTACATTTTGAATGAAGGTGTATTATGTGTAACATTTCTATATTCTGAATGAAGGTGTATTATGTGTGGCATTTCTACATTCTGAATGAAGGTGGATTATGTGTGGCATTTCTACATTTTGAATGAAGGTGTATTATGTGTAACATTTCTATATTCTGAATGAAGGTGTATTATGTGTGGCATTTCTACATTCTGAACAAAGGTGTATTATGTTTGACATTTGTATATTGTGAATGAAGGTGTGTTATGTGTGGCATTTCTGTATTCTGAATCAAGTTGTATTATGTGTGGCATGTCTACATTTTGAATGAATGTGTATTATGTGTAACATTTCTATATTCTGAATGAAGGTGTATTATGTGTGGCATTTCTACATTCTGAATGAAGGTGTATTATGTTTGACATTTCTATATTCTCAATGAAGTTGTATTATGTGTGGCATTTCTGTATTCTGAATGAAGGTGTATTATGTGTGGCATTTCTGTATTCTGAATTAAGGTGTATTATGTGTGGCATTTCTGTATTCTGAATGAAGGTGTGTTATGTGTGGCATTTCTGTATTCTGAATAAAGGTGAATTATGTGTGACATTTCTGTATTCTGAATGAAGGTGTATTATGTGTGGCATTTCTGAATGAAGGTGTATTATGTGTGGCATTTCTGTATTCTGAATGAAAGTGTTTTATGTGTGGAATTTCTACATTCTGAATGAAGGTGTATTATGTGTAACATTTCTATATTCTGAATGAAGGTGTATTTTGTGTGGCATTTCTACATTCTGAATGAAAGTGTATTATGTGTGGCATTTCTACATTCTAAAAGAAAATGAATTTTGTTTGACATTACTACATTCTGAATGAAGGTGTATTATGTGTAACATTTTTATATTCTGAATGAAGGTGTATTATATTTGACATTTCTGTGTTCTGAATGAAGGTGTATTACGTGTGGCATTTCTGTATTCTGAATGAAGGTGTATTATGTTTGACATTTCTATATTCTGAATGAAGGTGTTTTATGTTTGACATTTCTGTATTCTGAATGAAGGTGTTTTACGTGTGGCATTTCTGTATTCTAAATGAAGGTGTATTATGTTTGACATTTCTGTATCCTGAATGAAGTTGTATTATGTGTGGCATTTCTGTATTCTGAGTGAAGGTGTATTATGTGTGGCATTTCTGTATTCTGAATGAAGGTGTATTATGTGTAACATTTCTATATTCTGAATGAAGTTGTATTATTTATGGTGTTACCATATTTTGAATGAAGATGTATTATGTGCGAATAATGGTGTATTATTTGGGGCATTTCTACATTCTGAATAAAGGTGTATTATGTGTGGCATTTCTACATTTTAAATGAAGGTGTATTATGTGTAACATTTCTATATTCTGAATGAAGGTGTATTATGTGTGGCATTTCTACATTCTGAATGAAGGTGTATTATGTTTGACATTTCTATATTCTGAATGAAGGTGTATGATGTGTGGCATTTCTGTATTCTGAATCAAGTTGTATTATGTGTGGCCTTTCTACATTTTGAATGAAGGTGTATTATGTGTAACATTTCTATATTCTGAATGAAGGTGTATTATGTGTGGCATTTCTACATTCTGAATAAAGGTGTATTATGTTTGACATTTCTATATTCTGAATGAAGGTGTATTATGTGTGACATTTCTATATTCTGAATGAAGGTGTATTATGTGTGGCATTTCTACATTCTGAATGAAGGTGTATTATGTTTGACATTTCTATATTCTGAATGAAGGTGTATTATGTGTGGCGTTTCTGTATTCTGAATGAAGTTGTATTATGTGTGGCATTTTTCCATTCTTAATGAAGGTGTATTATGTGTAACATTTCTATATTCTGAATGAAGTTGTATTATGTGTGGCATTTCTGTATTCTCAATGAAGGTGTATTATTTATGGCATTTCTACATTCTGAATGAATGTGTATTATGTTTGACATTTCTACATTCTGAATGAAGGTGAATTATGTGTAACATTTCTATATTCTGAATGAAGGTGTATTTTGTGTGGCATTTCTGTATTCTGAATGAAAGTGTTTTATGTGTGGCATTTCTACATTCTGAATGAAGGTGTATTATGTTTGGCATTTCTACATTTTGAATGAAGGTGTATTATGTGTAACATTTCTGTTTTCTGAATGAAGATGTATTATGTGTAACATTTCAGTATTCTGAATGAAGGTGTATTATATGTGGCATTTCTGTATTCCAAATTAAGTTGTATTATTTGTGGCATTTCTCTTTTCTCAATGAAGGTGTATTATGTGTGACATTTCTGTATTCTGAATGAAGGTGTATTATGTGTGGCATTTCTGTATTCTGAATGAAGGTGTGTTATGTGTGGCATTTCTGTATTCTGAATTAAGGTGTATTATGTGTGACATTTCTGTATTCTGAATGAAGGTGTATTATGTGTGGCATTTCTGAATGAAGGTGTATTATGTGTGGCATTTCTGTATTCTGAATGAAAGTGTTTTATGTGTGGAATTTCTACATTCTGAATGAAGGTGTATTTTGTGTGGCATTTCTACATTCTTAATGAAGGTGTATTTTGTGTGGCATTTCTACATTCTGAATGAAGGTGTATTATGTGTGGCATTTCTACATTCTAAAAGAAAATGAATTTTGTTTGACATTACTACATTCTGAATGAAGGTGTATTATGTATAACATTTCTATATTCTGAATGAAGGTGTATTATATTTGACATTTCTGTGTTCTGAATGAAGGTGTATTACGTGTGGCATTTCTATATTCTGAATGAAGGTGTATTATGTTTGACATTCCTGTATTCTGAATGAAGGTGTATTATGTGTGGTATTTCTGTATCTAGAATGAAGGTGTATTATGTTTAACATTTCTATATTCTGAATGAAGTTGTATTATGAGTGGCATTTCTACAGTCTGAATGAAGGTGTATTATGTGTGGCATTCCTACATTTTGAATGAAGGTGTATTATGTGTAACATTTCTATATTCTGAATGAAGGTGTATTATGTGTGGCATTTCTACATTCTGAATGAAGGTGTATTATGTGTGGCATTTCTACATTTTGAATGAAGGTGTATTATGTGTAACATTTCTATATTCTGAATGAAGGTGTATTATGTGTGGCATTTCTACATTCTGAACAAAGGTGTATTATGTTTGACATTTGTATATTCTGAATGAAGGTGTATTATGTGTGGCATTTCTGTATTCTGAATCAAGTTGTATTATGTGTGGCATGTCTACATTTTGAATGAATGTGTATTATGTGTAACATTTCTATATTCTGAATGAAGGTGTATTATGTGTGGCATTTCTACATTCAGAATGAAGGTGTATTATGTTTGACATTTCTATATTCTCAATGAAGTTGTATTATGTGTGGCATTTCTGTATTCTGAATGAAGGTGTATTATGTGTGGCATTTCTGTATTCTGAATTAAGGTGTATTATGTGTGGCATTTCTGTATTCTGAATGAAGGTGTGTTATGTGTGGCATTTCTGTATTCTGAATAAAGGTGTATTATGTGTAACATTTCTGTATTCTGAATGAAGGTGTATTATGTGTGGCATTTCTGAAAGAAGGTGTATTATGTGTGGCATTTCTGTATTCTGAATGAAAGTGTTTTATGTGTGGAATTTCTACATTCTGAATGAAGGTGTATTATGTGTAACATTTCTATATTCTGAATGAAGGTGTATTTTGTGTGGCATTTCTACATTCTGAATGAAGATGTATTATGTGTGGCATTTCTACATTCTAAAAGAAAATGAATTTTGTTTGACATTACTACATTCTGAATGAAGGTGTATTATGTGTAACATTTCTATATTCTGAATGAAGGTGTATTATATTTGACATTTCTGTGTTCTGAATGAAGGTGTATTATGTGTGGCATTTCTGTATTCTGAATGAAGGTGTATTATGTTTGACATTTCTATATTCTGAATGAAGGTGTATTATGTTTGACATTTCTGTATTCTGAATGAAGGTGTATTATGTGTGGTATTTCTGTATCTAGAATGAAGGTGTATTATGTTTAACATTTCTATATTCTGAATGAAGTTGTATTATGAGTGGCATTTCTGTATTCTATATGAAGGTGTATTATGTGTAACATTTCTATATTCTGAATGAAGTTGTATTATTTATGGCATTACCATATTCTGAATGAAGATGTATTATGTGTGGCATTTCTACATTCTGAATGAAGGTGTATTATGTGTGGCATTCCTACATTTTGAATGATGGTGTATTATGTGTAACATTTCTATATTCTGAATGAAGGTGTATTATGTGTGGCATTTCTACATTCTGAATGAAGGTGTATTATGTGTGGCATTTCTACATTTTGAATGAAGGTGTATTATGTGTAACATTTCTATATTCTGAATGAAGGTGTATTATGTGTGGCATTTCTACATTCTGAACAAAGGTGTATTATGTTTGACATTTGTATGTTCTGAATGAAGGTGTATTATGTGTGGCATTTCTGTATTCTGAATCAAGTTGTATTATGTGTGGCATGTCTACATTTTGAATGAATGTGTATTATGTGTAACATTTCTATATTCTGAATAAAGGTGTATTATGTGTGGCATTTCTACATTCTGAATGAAGGTGTATTATGTTTGACATTTCTATATTCTCAATGAAGGTGTATTATGTGTGGCATTTCTGTATTCTGAATGAAGTTGTATTATGTGTGGCATTTCTCTATTCTCAATAAAGGTGTATTATGTGTAACATTTCTATATTCTGAATGAAGTTGTATTACGTGTGGCATTTCTGTATTGTCAATGAAGGTGTATTATTTATGGCATCTCTATATTCTGAATGAAGGTGTATTATGTGTGGCTTTTCTACATTCTGAATGAAGGTGTTTTTTGTGTGGCATTTCTATATTCTGAATGAAGGTGTATTTTGTGTGGCATTTCTGTATTCTGAATGAAGGTGTATTATGTGTGGCATTTCTACATTCTGAATGAAGGTGTATTATGTGTAACATTTCTATATTCTGAATGAAGGTGTATTTTGTGTGGCATTTCTGTATTCTGAATGAAGGTGTATTATGTTTGACATTTCTACATTCTGAATGAAGGTGTATTATGTTTGGCATTTCTACATTCTGAATGAAGGTGTATTATGTGTAACATTTCTGTTTTCTGAATGAAGGTGTATTTTGTGTGGCGTTTCTGTATTCTGAATGAAGGTGTATTATGTTTGACATTTCTATTTTCTAAGCGAAAGTGTATTATGTGTGACATTTCTGTATTCTGAATGAAGGTGTATTATGTGTGGCATTTCTACATTCTGAATGAAGGTGTATTATGTTTGGCATTTCTACATTCTGAATGAAGGTGTATTATGTGTAACATTTCTGTTTTCTGAATGAAGTTGTATTTTGTGTAGCATTTCTACATTCTGAATGAAGGTGTATTATGTGTAACATTTCTATATTCTGAATGAAAGTGTATTTTGTGTGGCGTTTCTGTACTCTGAATGAAGGTGTATTATGTTTGACATTTCTATTTTCTAAGCGAAGGTGTATTATGTGTGACATTTCTGTAATCTAAATGAAGGTATAAGTGTATGGCATTTTGCTTAAGACAAGTTGTTACTCAATGGAAGTGAGGGCTTACACAGGTATGACTAATATGCATTGCATTCATATATTCTCTACGAAGGTGGAACTGTTTGGTATTGATATTTTCTGAAGTTGCATTAATGGTCTAGGGATAGAGCCAACCAGGACTTGAAAAAAATAGTACTATAAGCTTCCTCGCTTGGTGCTCAGCATTAAGAGAATAGTTCTAAGTTTGGTCAGTCCGTTGTTGGTATAGTGTGATTGGGCATGATACAACACTTAGAATACTATTTCAAGTAGACAATGTCATGATATAGCTGAAAAATTGTTGAAACCAACGCTAAACATCATAGTATTACAAAAATACAAAACAAAATAATATTATATATGAATGAAAATTTGCATGTCGTGTCCGTTCTTTGATATTCTAAATAAAAGTGTATAATTGTGACCATTCAACATTCTGAAGAAATGGTTTTGTATGACATTTTAATGCTGAATGAAATATTGATATTTTCAGAAATCGATAATGAAACTTGTTGAAAGTACATGTACCAGCCTTGTTGGGGAATTCAGGAACAACTACAAACAACTATTTGAGAATGAATCACAGTTCACAGCAGAATTTGTACAAAGTAAGTTATGATAAAATGTCATGCTGTTTGCCTATTTTGCCATTTAGACTTGTACAAAAGTAAAAAATAAATAAAGACCAATCATGGAGAGTTTTTTTTCATATTTTAACTATAGATTATTTCTGTTTGGCATTAATAATCATTTTCTCATAATTGTTCATTTTTATGCCCCCCCCCCCACTCTCAAAGTTTTGGTAGGCATACAGTATTCATAGTGTCTATCCTGCCTGTAACTTTGTCATGCATAGATGGATTTTATAAACACTTGATACAAATGATCAAAATAACATGACAATGTGCCAAGCATAACACTCAGACTCATATTCAAATGCCAAGGTCACACTTTAACTTTGACAACATTTTCAGTCTGTAACTTTGTCACCTATGGATAAATTTAAAAAATACTTGGCTCAATTCATCAGCATGACATGATGTGTCTGTAACTGTCTTATATGGAGGATTTATTGTGGCTCAATTCATCAACATGACACGACCAGGTGTTGCATGTTAGACCCAGACCCGTACCTCAATGGTCAAGGTCACACTTTGAGTTTGTTTGACAGCATTTGCGTGTCTGAGATTTCAAGTCTGGTTTGTAACTTTGTCATACTTGGATGGATTTCAAAAACACTTGACTCAATTGATCCACATGACATGATGACGTGTTGCATGTAAGATCTAGAAACTTGCTTTGAGATCAAGGTCACACTTTCACATTTGTTTGATATTTCATGTCAGGTCTGTAACTTTGTCTAACATGGAGGGATTTTAAAATATCTTGACACAAGTGATCAACATGTCATGATGATGAGTCGGCTGCATTTACCTATAGAAATACCCAGACCTTTAAATCAGATGTCAAGGTTAAGGTCACACAAAGATCAAAGTCACACTTTAATGGGAAAAAAAACACGCTAAATGTGTGTCTTGTCTGAAATGTCGGTCCATAACTCTTGATATTCATTGATACTTTTAAACCCTACCTATTATAAAATATGTCTTTATTTTCGCCGACCATTTGGGGGGCATGTGACACTTATCAGTGACATTCCTTGTTTTATATTATGACCTAACCATCCGAAAAATTGTGTAGGGAGCAATTGGTTTTAAATAGTTCTACATTATAATATTTATCTAATGTTTGATGGGCCACAGTATAATTATATCATATGTGTTGAGTTCCATATTTGTTAATGGCTGACAAATTTTACAGACGGTATGACTCTTTTTCGACCTATAAGCTATAGTGGCCAAAGGCCAGCAGGGCATATGTCATGGTACATTGTCCATCGTCCATCCTCTGTCATGCCCGATTAGCTCTGTTAGTTACGTGTCTGACTATCAATCCAGGGGTCGTAAGTTTGAATCCCCCGCCCGGCAACAGTCTCCATGATGATTGATATACGACATTGTGTCTCATTATCATTTGTCTTTCACCACTGATTCAAGTGAGAAAGTTATCAGTTACTTGCAGAGATGGGTTGTGCTCGAATACTGGTTAATCCAAGGAAACAGTGGTTAGGTTACTGATCGTCTGTTAGCCCTTGATGGCATAAAAAAGATGCTAAATATTCAATCAATCAATCAACCATCATCTGTCTGTTGAACTTTTTCTTCTAGACTTGATAACAACTTCATTTTTCATTGAATCTAAACCAAACTTCCACAGCAGTTATATGACCACAAGATCTTGAACGAGTTCTTGAACCGCCTTGATTCGACCACAAATGCCCCCACCACAGGACTTATAAGAGTATATTAATTGAAACATTTTTCTGAAAGTTCAAAGCCTAAACCTTAGATGTTTTACATGTAGCATTGCATGGAGGTCCCCTTGGAGATTAATTGATGTCAGAACCCTGGGGTCAATTTTTGGGCCGTTACAGGGGTCACTGTTTTACATAGAGTTACATAGGAAAAATGTTGCAGACATGATAGCACCTTCACTTTTCATTGAATCTTAACCAAACTTGCACAGTAGTTAAAATGGCACCATCCATCTGTGTATGTCTATCCATCATGTTTTAGATCAACAACTTTGCTGATGCAACCTCTTCTACAGTTGTCACTTGATTCAAATGAAACTTGCTGTAAAGTTTGCTGTCTAAACTGGTGCCTGTGGTGATATTATTTTGATTATTTTTGATGGAGTAATGGCCCTTTGTTCTTTTTACTTAGATGTTACTGCATACTTTGGACCCACTACCTTGCGGACGCAACTCATCTCACATTTTTAACCTGATCAAAATGAAACATGCAATTACTCCTTTTGGAAAAGAGTCCTTTTAATAATACGAGAAGGACATTTAACAGTTACCAATGATAGATAGAAGATAGTTACAGTCAAACCTGTGTAAGTGGCCACCTGTATTAAGCAGCCACTTGTCTTAAGCAGACACATTTGCTATTTCCCATTTCTTTGTTTTCAGAGAAAATTAACCTGTATTAAGCAACAACCTGTCTTAAAAGGCCACTTTTGCTCATTCCCTTGACTGGCTGCTTAAGACAGGTTTGACTGTACAAGTAAGGTTCGGATGAGCGGCCCTGAGTCTTGTAACATTCTTGTTTGCGCATTCGAACATCAATATCTCTTTTATTGCAACAAACTAAAGTGAACTTATGACAATTTCTTTTCTTTTCAGCTATAAAGTGGGTCGATGAAGAGGTCAACAGCATATGTGTAGAGGCTGATATGGAATGCCAGGATGAAAATATTCCAGCAGCATCTTCTGCACAACTATAGTATAAGGAGGACTAGAAGCAGGTACTAATTTCTATTATGTATCTAATATAAATGTGATGTACTACAAGAATTATGCAGTATGATACAACGGTCTGTGTCACTTAGTGACATATTATGTAAATTACGTAATTTACGTAAATTTTATTTTCAGTTATTTTAGGAATATAGGTCTGGAGTATTTAGTCATAAAAGCTGGGCCTGACACTTTTAAAAGGTGTTTGATATACATAAAGGGCCAGCAGGGAAAAAATTAGATAAAATGGTGAATAGTCTAAAATCTTCTTTAAGAGTTTATTACCTCCCTTTATACTTTTGTGTTGTTTCTGTTCAGTAAGTTTTAAAGTAAATATTTAACAAAAAATTAGTAGTCAAAAAAGTTGCTTTGTTGGGATAATTTCTTATGTTTTTCAATTTCTGTATTTTTTTCAGGGACCAAATGGGCTGTTTCATTTTTAGAAATTTGTTGAAGAAGACATTCAGATTTCATTATTAAGAAAATGGCTGACAATGGAGAATTTTCTTACCTAACCTTTGGTTGTTATAAAAATGGCCTATATGTTGTAGAGAGACAATTGTAACCAGCACTTTAAATTTCATGAAAATAAAAATCGGTGGGAAGACATGAAAAAATGTTTTTTTGTAAAAGTTTTTTTTATATTTTCTTATATTTCATTTAAGGATTAAAACCCAAATTTTGAGTTTTCATTGAGTGATGAAAAACATTAGGCCAGTTTAATGTTAGTGAATGGTTTCTCTGCAACATTAAACTAGGCTTATGTTTTTCATCACCTGATTAAAACTCAAAATTTGGCTTTTAATCATAATTATACTGTATAGGAGTCACGCTCGTCCGTCCATGGACAATTTTTTTAATCACAATTTCTCAGCAACCATTGGTTGGAATTCATTGAAACATCACAATGGTGACTGGTACCAATCCTAGTTGTGCATATTGTTGGCATTTTGCGCGAGAATAATTTTTCAACGAATTATGGCCCTTTGAATTTTTCAGGCATTTTTTTTTTGTAGTCGCAGTTTCTCGGCAACAATTGGCTGGAATTCATTGTCATTTCACAAAAGTGATTGGTACCAAGCTTTGTTGTGCATATCATTGGCATATTGTGCCTGAATAAATTTTGAGCGAGTAATGGTCCTTTTAATTTTTCAAACATTTTTTTTTGTGGTTGAAGTTTCTCGGCAACCATTGGCTGGAATTCAATGACACTTCACAAAAATGATTGGTACCAAGCCTAGTTGTGCATATCATCAGCATGTTCTGCTTGTTTAATTTTTATTAATGAGTTACGACCCATTGTGTGCTCAATTTCTTGGCAACCACTGGCCGGAATTCAATGAAACCTCACAAGAGTGAATGGTACCAAGCTGTTACTCTAATTGGTTCACTGTGTCAAAGCGGGCAGCAAAAGGGTACAATAGCTGTGTCAGGGCACCATCTTGGGGTATTCATCACATTCAGTGATATTTCTTGTATTTACATTTATTTTCCAACTTTTTTAGATAAAACCATAATATTAATTTTGCCATTTTGATTTAAAAAAGCAAATTATATACATTCAACCACAAAGTAAATATCATGAATGTTATGGTGATGTTGTCAACATACTGAAAAAGTGCACACATTTGTATTGCAACTTATGGCAAATGTTGCGTGAACTTAACGACAATGGTCTCACCAGTAAAACAAAATCATGCAGTCATTGAAAAGCTGCAAATGTTTTCTATTGATTGAGAAATGAAATGCAGTTAACCCTTTACTCCATAGATACGCGTTTTCCCGCACCAATCACGGAAGGCTTTTGAAAACAGTGCAGGAAGAGTTCAGATTGCTAGTGTATTAGAGGTGTCAAACGGCGTCTATATGAAGTAAAGGGTTAATGTATATAGATCATTTAGACTGATTGCAGTACCAATGTAAATATTAAGTATTACACATACATTAATTAAAATTCATGTCTCATGTTTTCATTACAATGAATGGAAAAAGTTTAATAATTCTATTTTGGTTTTATACAGCATTATGTTTTTTGTTATGGTAATTCGATAGCAAGCCTAGAGCAGACAAATAAAATACCTGTGTTAAGGGTTACCCTATCAACCCCCTTAAAATTGAGCCTCGACCACGTTTTTTTTTTTTTTCATCTTCAAAAAAAAAAAGTACGAAAAAACTGTGGAGCGAATATGACTATCAATCCAGGAGTCATGAGTTCGAATCTCCACCTGGCAACAGTCTCTGTGATGATTGATATACGACATTGTGTCTCATTGTTATTCGTCTCCACCACTGATTCAAGTGGGAAAGTTACCAGTTCCTTGCGGAGATGGGGTGTGCTGGAGTACTAGTTTACGTTTCAGGATCCCAGGAATCAGTGGTTAGGTTAACTGATCGTCTGCACTCGATGGCATAAAAATGTACTTAAATATTCAATCAATCAATCAATCCTCCATGAAATAAAAAAATTGAAATAAAGTAGAAAAGAAAAAATGCCTATCTACCTTTTTTTCCCCAAGTAACCCTAAATACAGGTATAATTTTTCTGGCACTTTATCTCAGTAACTACTAGCTATATCTTAACATAATTATGTAATCATAACCATTTAGGTGACTCAGGTTTTATTTTAGGCAGCATTATTACCTCTTTAATACAAAGAATATTTGAGAGCTCATACCTCAGAAAATACTATTGGGATTTAATTGAAAATGAATATGTGTATTCAGTATCAAAGAAAAAAAGTGTGCCATTACATTTTATTTGAATTACATACCATGACATGGATTAATTTCCATAGCCTGTTGTTGCCTCAGTAACCGTTAGTCTTACTTCATATTGCACTTTTGAGGCAGGTCTTTTATTTTTGGCCAGTTTTTTATTATTTTGTATCTATTGTTTCGCAACAAGATTTCAAAAGTTGAACGTGCGTCCCTCCAACAACTCTTATTAATCTGTATTATCATTTCTTTACCCATTTTTAATATGTACATGTATCATAATTTCATGATCAATTTTAGCTCAACTATTTGAAGAATAATTTAAGGAGGACAATTCTATTCACCGGAGTGTATGCATTTACGGCGTCACACATTGGTTAAAGTTTTGCGGTCTAGTCCCTATCTCAGTAACCATTGCACTTGTTGAAAAAAAACTAAGGCAAGACTTTCAAGTCATCAAACCTACTACAATTACTATTATAAAGTCGGATAGATCTTGCTCAAATTAAATGCAAATTATGGCCCTTGTTTGCCTTAAAAATTCTGGTTAAAGCTTTGCGTGCAAGTATCAAGTCCATATTTCACTAATCACTCAGTGTATTTAATTGAAATTTCACACAAGCCTTCCCAGTCATCAAGCCTATTACATAAATCTTACTTGAATATAATGCAAATTATGGCCCTTTTTGACTTAGAAGTTCTGGTTAAAGTTTTGCATGCAAATACCACAAAGTCCATATCTCACCAATCACTCAAATGTATTTGACTGAAACTTCCCAAAAGACTTCCCAGTTGTCAAACCTACTTCATTTACTAAGTAAGATAACTCTTGCTTGAATATAATACAAACAATGGCCTTTGTTGTACTTTAAAATTCTGGTTAAAGTTTTGCATGCAAGTACCATCAGGTCCATATCTCATCAATGTATTTTATTAAACTTTATACAAGGCTTATATTGCAGTTATGAGAGTAAAATAACTTTTGCCAGATATTTTGTGCAAATTATGTCCCTTGTTTGACCTGGTTAAAGTTTATATCTCAGCAGCCACTGCATGTATTTGATTGAAACTTCATAGTATTTTACAAAGTTTTGCACTTATAATATCTACTCAATTATTTGAGACAACTCATGTTTATTTGGTTTGGTTATCAGTCTCAATCAAAGTTTGTATTCTTATAACAAATTATTCAAATAGTCGAGTACGCTGTCTTATGTCTCATTTCATAACAATTTTTTAAACTGTATCCTCATTTCTTGATAATTTTTAGCTCTAATGGCCAGAGGCCAGAAGGGCTTATGCGATGGCGCGTTGTCCATCGACTGACGTTTGTCGTCTGTACGCAGCACTTTCTCTGAAACCACTAGGCCAATTAAACTGAAACTTTACATGGATGTTTCTATTGCATAAGAGACTATAATTATAGAAGTTTTTTTTTTTTTTCGATTTGAAATTCAAGATGGCCACCATTACTAAAAATAGTCCAAAACTAAAAAAAATCTTCTTCTCATGAACAGCCCAATAGATTTTCAAAATGTTTATGTAGTAATGATAACCAACTAGTTTTGTTAAATTTATTCAAATGGTGTCCCTAGGGTTAAATGTGACCTTGCCCCGAGGGTTCAATTGGGGGACATGTCATTATTAAAAAAAATTTTTTTTTTTAATTGAAATGATTTGCCTATATCTTCACAGAAGCATTGTTGTTAGTTGAAGGAGATTCAGATTTGTAAAAATGACTGGGTTCCACTGTCTTAAGGGGTGAGGAGGGGCCCGAAAAGGGTAAAAATTGGGAACTACAAAAATCGCTTTCTTAAGAATCGGTATGTCAGATTTCTTCATATTTGCAATAAATTATCCCTATGTGTAGGGGTTTGATTGTAGATAAGAATTTAGAGGCTACAATTTATAGGGGCCCTGTAAGGGGACTTAGAATTTTACATAGGAATACTACCCAGGGTGGGTAAAAAAAGGGTTAAAATAGAAAATTTTCAAAAATCTTCTTCTTAGACAACAACCGGTCAGTTGTTCATATTTGATATGGATTATCCCAATGAGTATGTGTTTAAAGTTTGTACAAATCAAGGGTCTTGTATTTATGGGACCCTGTAAGGTGACTTTGAGTTTTATATAGAAATACTATTGGAAAAAGGAAAATTTTCTTTTTTATCATTTATTTATTACTTTTTTTTATTCAGTTCGAGTTTTGAAGCAACTTCTAGTCATAAAAAATATGATTTTGTTCGATACGAAGGATTGACTTTCTAAAAGGGGGCCAGGTGGGGTAATATGATTAAAATTGAACATTGTCATAAATCTTATTTTCAACAACTGGACAGTCAAATTTGTTCATATTTGATATAAATTATCCCTATGATTAAGAAATCTAAGTTTGTACAAATCAAGGGACACTGGGATGTATAGAGGCCCTGTAAGGGTCTTTGAGTTTTACATAGGAATACTATGGGAAAATGGAAAATTCTAAATTTTTTTGTCCATTTGGGTAAATATGTTGTTCAATTTGAGATCTAAAGCATTGTCTAGTAACAATAAATTTGATTTTGTTCAATAAAGAGGATTCAATTTCCAGGGGGCGGATGGGGTAATAAGGTTAAAATTGGGAATTTTCACAATTTCCTCTCAATAACCTTTCAATCAAACTAGTTCATATTTGTTATAAATTATCCTTACATCGGCAAAGATGGAAGATTCTGCATAACAAAGGGCTGGGATATATTGGGGCCCTGTAATGTGAATTTTACATAGGAATTCATTTTGCATACATGTGTACAAAAAAACTTCTTTTTAAAATTTGAATCATTTCTGCTCATTACAAATCACTAAGTGTGGGTGATTGATGTTCTGACAAATTAAGGGGCTGAGTTGTATAAGGGTTCTGTACAGGGCACTACTTTTTTTTTTACAGATGAATGGTATGGGAATTTAAAGTATTTCCTTTTCATAGCAATTAAGTTTTTGTTTAGTATGGGAGGGTGGGGATATTTATCCATAAGTTGTTAAGACGAACCCACACAAAGAGGGTAAATATTGTGGAATTTCAAAATGTGCTATGGCCACTATGAGTCAGTAGAGCGTCCTCAGGCCTCTTGGGTCTCTTGTTATTTCGTATTATCATTCCTTGATCGAGTTTTAATCTGTATAATCATTCATTGATCAAGTTTTAATCTGTATAATGTTTCCTTGATCAAGTTTTAATCGGTATAATTAATTATTGATCAAGTTTTAATCTGTATAATCATTCCTTGATCAAGTTTTAATCTGTATAATTAATTATTGATCAAATTTTAATCTGTATAATCATTCATTGATCAAGTTTTAATCTGTATAATCATTCCTTGATCAAGTTTTAATCTGTATAATCATTTCTTACCATTTTTTGGCTTGCCTCTATGGAGGCCAGTCAGCCTGTGTGTTTAGATAGCTTTTCATATCCAATAAGATACACTGTACAAAATGAAACAAATCAGAACAATGCAATATTGCAAAGGATTCCATCAAAACAGAATACATTCTGTATTCTATGTTGTATTTTATGATACAGTATGGTTTTGATCATCTTTTGCAATTTCTTTTCTAAAATGTGTTTGTTTGAATTTTAATTCACAGGTTATCATCGTTCTGTGAGTGTAAGCATCTTCCATGTAATTAGATATCTAGGTAAACTTAGAATAAACTGTTGTTTTTTTGTTTGTTTGATTTGTATGTGCAGATATTTCTTTTTTGTTTACTTCATAACAAAATTTCATATGCCATGTTGCTTGAAATGAATCCCCTTCCTTTATGGACATGTCTTGCTATTTTCCTGCCAAAATGCCTATTTCTCTAATAAATAATAATGAAGGACAAGCCCATTTTTTTGTATAGGTTTGATACTGTTGCTCCAGTTTTTTTATATACTTGGTAAAGGATTCTTTGGTCTTAGGGTATTATTTAATAATTTTTGGGTTAAATGTTTAAACCTTTACTCCATAGATATGCGTTTTCCCCGCACCAATCACAGAAGGCCTTTGAAAACAGTGCAGGAAGAGTTCAGATTGCTTCGTAAACTGTTTTCCACTCCGCAGTTAATATAAACATTATTCACCCAATAATTCAAAAGCCTTCTATATTAGAGGTGTCCAAAAGCATCTATATTAAAGATGTCCAAAGGCGTCTATATGAAGTAAAGGGTTGAACAATACCCTGATATTTAGTATATAGGCTATAGTTGAAATGATATTAGAACATGTCATTATAATGATGATTTACCTCTGATGTAATTGAGTCAACCTGTAAATGAATATGATTTAGTGTACACATGAAAGCAAAGACGTAGATGACCTCCTCGCTAAATATTCAGGATGGGTGAGTTGAGCAGAGTCAGTATATACATTGTCCAAAAATATATTTTGATTAAAAATTTGTAAAATAACAGGGTAGCTGCAAGATACATAAAACACTGTACATGGCACACTAATTATTCCCGACGGCAGCAAATCCAGTGCTTGTGATATTGCAGTCACCTATATCACTCCAAAATCCATAAAACAATGAAAGCAATGGCTACCACTTGTTGATCTTAGGCTCATCTCAGCTGATCATGACCTAGGGTCCTGTTCGCTTACTTAAATCCATTTAAATGATTGTTTGGAGAATTCCAAATATTTCAAAAAAATATATTTTAATCAAATCACGAGTCTCTGTTTATTCTGATGACCCCAGAATTTATGCTTCGAGTTTGCATTCAAACCTCTATTTTTGAGACTGTGCAACATAATAACCTCCGACCTCTGTATAGATAATGACTTTGGCATTCATCAGTTACTTACTTTGTGTATTGTAAAGCAGGATCATAACAAGGTGTTATTCTCCATTCATCAGGTGGTCAAGAAATTAATGGTTACAACCAGAATTTGTAAAATCTAAGGAATTTTATAGAGAAAGAAATGAAACTGACTTAAGAGTTTGTGAACGCTCTCTTATACACGCAAAATCTCATTTTCCAATTATCTTAACTTCCATTCATCTCATGAACATAAATCAAAATTGTTACATTGCAGAAGGAAATTCTCAGTCAAAACAATACCATTCCCAACAATTTGTGTTTAAAATTGTTGAAGTGAATCTGATTACAAAATTTGTATACTGCAGTTAAAATTACAAGAAATTTTCCTTCAAACTTCAATAATTTCAATTCAATCAAAACATGTTTAAACATCTAAGATTACATACAACTTACAGTTTATTTTAAGAAATCAGTTGCCTGTGAGTTATGAATGCCAAAAAATGAATCCCTCGTGCGCTGTTTTATCAACATTAGTCAGGAGATGAAGGTTTTCTATCCTTCTATACAAGTCCTTGGTAAAGTCAATTATCTCTGCATGGACTTAATTAGCAAGTGTCCATTTATTGTATAAACAGGTTGATAAACAAATGTAGATTACTTTGTTTACTAGTTAAAGAATGTGGATAATTAAATTGTTTATGATGTATATTTCACAATATTGGTATGTTTTAGTCATCATTGACATAATACCATTATTCTAGGGTTCTCTAATAGACCACCTAAATATGTAAATCAATTATTTCAGCATGGACCTCATTAGCAATTGTACATTTATTGTATAAACAGATTGACAAACAAAAGTTGATAACTTTGTTTACTAGTTCCAGGTATCATAATTAGGTTGATTAGTTAAAACGATGTGCATTTCACAATATTGTTGTTTTTGGCCTTGAATGCCGAGACTCTAGGAAAGTTGTTAAATCTGTAAGAACAGTTCGGGTGGTGAATGTGAAAAAGGTGTAAGTACATATAAATAAAGTAAATAAAGACTCACTTAGACTTTTTTTGTTTTCACCCCTTGAGTTGTTTAAGCTTAGATCGTATTCGTAACTTTAAAACTTGGGAAACTTCTTTGTATATAAGAACACTGATTATTAATAGAATATAGTACTGAATAAAATTGTATGCTTGTAAATTTGAGTTCTTGTATCTATGCTACCACAGACAATAATAGTATTATGTTACAACTGCAATATGATGCCATGAAGACCAGAATTCTCCGATGCAAAACTAGATTTGACCTCTGACATTAATTATCTTATTTGGCAGGTTCCAGAACATCTCACCAAGTTCTTACTGAAGTGTTGGTGTAGTAATGATACAACCAGTATATCTAGGATCAGATCTTCTGAACTAGTCAGGGTTGGAAATGGGGAGGGGGGGGGAGGGGGGGTTAAAATTGGCTAAAACTTTTTTTTACAAATATATCATGCCTATATATACTCATTGATCCCGTATTGCCAAAATTATATCTATTTAAACATGCCAAAATAATATATTGTAAAGGGGCTACGTGCCTAGGTCAGATTTAAATAGATTTCCTGCTCAAAATTGAAACATTAAATGAGTCGCGCAATTTAATTTTGGATTCAATTTGATCCATCGTACAGGAGTAGAATTTGTAAAATTTGTTTCATCTTAGAAAGATTCTGAATGACGATGTGAATGTGATCAAGCAGTATTTAAGTGTTGTCTATTTTTGGAATGGGAATTCCGTTTCAAGTTTACCACTCCCATTGAAACATCGATTTCATCACTTTCGATGGATTTGATATACCAATCCATTCGTTTTTTATTTATTTGTGATAATGAAATGCTTTTTATCTATTTTAAAAATAATTTCATTTTTTAAGATATTTATAGCGTTTATTCCTGATAAATACTCCCTGTATTGCCCAATTATGACTTTTACACTGATATTTAATCTTGCAGTTGGATACAACAGCCCTTCTGTGGTGCAGGGTTTAAGCATACATCCTTTTGCAAAGTTACAATCTACTGTTAGCATACAAAGTAAATCAAAACTTGCATCAACACTTGAACGATGAGTCTTAAGGCAAATGTGACCATTTCACCCTGCAATATGACATTGACTTTACGTTATGAGCCTGATAAAACAACCTGGTCAAGGTATGCTTTTTTTCATTCAGTATTGCATATCTTGAACCAGTGAAGAATTACAGCCCAGACACTTGCTGCAGAATTTGATTTTTCACTCTGTTTTGGACATAAATGTTACAATGGAACGCTATGGGAAATGTAATAGTGGTGAGAGACATTTAAGCTTAATGGTCTATAAATGTTCAGCTACTTTACATAAACAGCAGTTAAGCTTACTGGTCTGTAAATAATTCAGTTACTTTACATAAAACTGTTGTTAAGCTTACTGGTCTGTGAATGATTCAGCTACTTTACATAAAACTGCTGGGGCACATTTCCATTGATTTTGTAAGTTTTCACTTTCGATGTTTTTTTTTTAAAAAACAACTGCTAAAATTTGGAGCTAGTTTGTATTTTTATTTGTTACAACTTTAACATAGTTAATCAACAAAGGCGTTGGAATACAATAAAATATAACTAAATGCAGCACAGCTGTGACTTCACAACAATGCTACTGATTAACTGCTGATATCTTTTTTCACACAACATTTTTTGTAAATTTAGTATGCCGTAAAACCCCAATCCAATAATTCATTCTTTGTAATTTTATGTGATAAATGAAGTTAATGGAAAGAAACAGTGAAAACATTCACACATTTCATATAAACAACTACCAATAACATATTAAATCTTATGTGACCAGAGAATGCAGGTTACATGACCATAACAGGATGTCAAGTTAATGAAATAAGACTTGAAATATAAACCACAGAAAACTGAAGGCAACAAACACTATTTGTTAATTGTGGAGAGTGAAAGAACAAGCAACCAATGGTTTATTTTCATTATTCTGTTAAATATCTTCGTTCTTTTAATAAGCATTTACAGGTATTGGTTTTCATAAAAAATCACACATCAGTAACATATGTTTTATCTTATAAGCCATACTACTAAAATGTTATCTTCTGTCACAAAAGAAAATGCAAAACACTCCAGGATTTCTTCTACATTACATTAGATAACAGAAACAAAATGGAAAGTATTTAACTCGATTGTTTGGCAATTACCTCAGTGGAGAATGGTGTTCTTCAATAATAAGTACCATTATAAACATAAACACCTGGTTATAAACCAAATATGATTTGTGGGGATGAAACCTATTAAAACTACACCCACCTTATGTCTTCAGTTAACATCGTATTATCTAAGCACAATCAGGTAACTGTATAATGTGTACTGGTAACAGCATTATGTTTACTGGTAACAGCATAATGTGTCCTGGTAACAGCATAATGTATACTGCTTACAGCGTTATGTGTATGGGTAATGGCATAATGGTTATAGGTAACCACCTAAAGTGTACAGTTAACAGTATAATGTGTACTGGTAACAGCATAATGTGTACAGGTAACATTTTAATGTGTATGGGTTTTAAATACTTAAAAAATAGTGTTTTATAGATGCATGACTGTACTTCGGGATTACTACCTGACCTACAATCTGTTAACAAGTACATGTAAAATGCTCTTTTACTTGTATTTTATTTAAACTTATACATATATGTATTAGCAAGCATAACTGATATACATCTGAAATCCGGTAGTATTAGATGACTTGTTTAAGGTAATCTCCCTGGCAAGCAAGGGTCAGTACAAAACAGTTATACTTCTATCAGCACAGCCTAGATCCTGATTAAAAAACCCACATTTGGTTGAAATACTCTTACCTCTGCCACATACTCATGAAAAATTCTTATATGTTTGTAATGTATAAGCATTTATTAGGATTCTTAACAAATCCACATACTTAAGACAATCAGTATAAATCTGCTTCTAACAGTTCTTCAAAGTCATAGTATCTTATTTAGCGTTCATTTTCAAGTGGAAGACATATTAACCCTTTACTCCATAGATACACGTTTTCCCGCACTAATCACAGAAGATCTTTGAAAACAGTGCAGGAAGAGTTCAGATTGCTCGTTACACTTCCTGCACTGTTTTCCACTCTGTCAAGTTAATATAAACATAATTCAACCAATAATTCAAAAGCCTTCTATATTAGGTGTCCAAAGGCATCCATATTAGAGGTGTCCAAAGGCATTTATATGAAGTAAAGGGTTAAAGCTGTTGGAGATAAAGTACACATGTGAATAGGACACTTCATTTAAACTATTATCAAGTCAATAAGACCAATGCTCAACACTGGCATGTATACATGTTAATAAATATAAAACAATCTTAGCAAAACTAGCTTAATATATACATGTACTGACAACATGGTCACACATAAGTTACTAAGTATTGTATGTCATGATTTGTGTAAACCAATCACCTGGGGCAAGTACCAAGTGTGCGCAATACAGTATGAAATGTCACTGGAGTAATGTCTATTTTAAATATCACTGGAGTAGCATTATTATTTATATAAAATGTCACTGAGTTACATCTGTATCAAATGTCACTGTAGTTACATCTGTATCAAATGCCACTGGAGTAACATCTGTATCAAATGTCACTGGAGTTTCATCTGTATCAAATGTCACTGGAGTAACATCTGTATCAAATGTCACTGAGTAACATCTATATCAAATGTCACTGTAGTTACATCTGTATCAAATGTCTCTGGAGTAACATCTATATCAAATGTCACTGAAGTAACATCTGTATCAAAGGTCACTGTAGTAACATCTGTATCAAATTCCATTGGAATAAAATCTGTATGAAATTTAATTGGAATAAAATCTGTATGAAATATCACTGTTGTTACATCTGTATCAAATGTCACTGGAGTAACATCTGTATTAAATGTCACTAGAGTAACACACATGTATAATGTATCAAATGGCACTGGAGTAACATCTGTATTAAATGTAACTGGAGTAACATATGTATCAAATGTCACTGGAGTAACATCTGTATCAAATATCACTTAAGTAACAGCTGTATTAAATGTCACTGGAGTACCATACATGTATAATGTATCAAATGTCACTTGAGTAACATCTGTATCAAATGTTACTGGAGAAACATCTGTATCAAATATCACTTGAGTAACATCTGTATCAATGTTACTGAACACACGACATAATCATTGTCTTTATCATGCAGTTGTATCAGCTGTAGATGTGCCTGGTACTGGTTGTGATGACATTGGACTTGAGGCTGACGCCGGCGTCTCCTCAGCTATTGGCTCATACCCAGACTTTGGTTTTGTTTCATTGTTGAGGGTTTCTCTCTGAGACTCAGTCATAGCTTCTATTGCACGATAGAAATCTGAAAAGTCAACATACGCCTCAACACGGCCATTTTCATCAAGCACAAGTTTATCACGTTTATAGAACCTGCTTGGGAAGCGGGTTTCTTCACTGCTCTGTGTAGAATTGGTTGTGCTGTATGTACCAGTGCTGGCTTGGGAATCCCTCGTCTCTAAGCGGTTCGTGTCAGTGTCTGCTGTGTTGGTTTGTGGACTTGCTGATGCTACAGGTGTCGTCATCTCATCAGTATTGTCACCAAATAGGTTGGGTGCAGGGTCTGGTATTGTCACCGTTGGTGGAGCATTTGGGCGACCAGTATAGTAAGGCACAGAGACAGGCAGGTAACGACTGCTGCCTGTAGGCGTACCTATTGCATTTGGTAATACATAATTAAAGTTCCTGACCAGTAGAGTTATGTCTCCTCTTTTATGACACCTGGCCTTGACCTCCTGGTTCCCCATCATGAAACTGTCATGATGTATTCTTACCACCTTGTCAACACATGCCTGTGCAACACCATTGAGGGTAGACTGGACGGCAAACTCTGCAGCCACCATTGACGCTACCTCTGTGTTCTCGGTAGCAGTGGCAGTGGCATCCTGGAGGGAATGATATAATCCGTCAGACATGATGATGAGGAAACTGCACGACGAATCCATAGGTATACCCCCTGTCACATAGGGCTCTGCTATCACTGGCTCATGTACAGCTTGACTGAAATAATCAAATTAACAGAATAAATCAAATGTTCAAATCACCATAGAGACTGTGACCAGACGTGGGTTTTAAACTCACAATTCCTGGTTTCATTTGCAATTCTCTAATCAATGCACCATTATATTATGGCATTCAGTTGCTGCACCTATTAAAGTATACACTAAATATATAAACAATGTAATGGAGATAACTGTGTTATATATTTTTTTTAATCCACAGAATTTACAATTTATGAAACTTCTTATAGTAGTTTTTGTTTATTTAAGTTTAATACCGGAATACGCAAGAAATATATAAATGTATTTTACAGCTCGACCCAATGGCCTCTAAAAAAACAACATTCAGTACTGGTTCTACCCAGAAAAAGGACTCAAGACAGGACCATACAAGCTCTTAGATTCCTTCTTTAAATAATTGAACTAAAATAGGTAAGTAAAAATTTAGTAAAACATTTAAAGTTGTTGAAATGGAAAGAGAATAACAAGCCAGTTAGATGGGCAATGCCTATGCGTTTAGTTTCATGTTTTTGGTCAAATCTGATCAGATCA
Organism: Panopea generosa; assembly: GCA_029582155.1. Taxonomy (NCBI): domain Eukaryota; kingdom Metazoa; phylum Mollusca; class Bivalvia; order Adapedonta; family Hiatellidae; genus Panopea; species Panopea generosa. Next base: position 87,178,953 of record CM055895.1, read on the forward strand.
ATCACACAGACTTTTACATCTGATTATAGAGAACAATTTGGAGAATTATCACTTTGCTTAGGATTGAAGTGGTATCGTCCTTAGTGACAAAGCTATGAGCGTATGTGCCGATTTCAGGATTCATGTTTTAATTGGTATTTCATTTAAACCCTCGATTTTATTTTTATATTATCTTTGAAAACTGTGAAAATACCATTTACAAATTTACTATTTTAGTAAATTTATCAAAAATAATTCACTGAGAAATCTCAATTTTTCATCATAAGGCATGCAATAATTACTTTTATGGGTTTTCACATCTCATTACTAATTCCCTTCTTTAATATCTCAACACTCTTTGCCAATCATTTTAGTGGATCTATCTCTTTTGAACAAATTTGAAAAATTGAAAAAAGAATCATTATGTCAAATACATATTCTATGATTGTGTTTGAAGACCACCATACCAGTATGTACGGCCTTATCTAAGGATGTATCAACCTACCTGAGTACATCAATGTCCTTGTAACCACCCTTGGTGTGGAAGTCCCCGATACAACGTGTGCAGTCTGATGTACCAATTTTTCTCATCTGATACAACTTCTCTACATCTAGACCGAGGGTTGCCAGACGACGCTGCTCCTCCTTGGAATCTATCGTGTGATCCACAGTCAACTGATTCACACTCATTATGGCGTTGATGTCCGTCTTCACCAACAAGGCCCGAGTATCACCTTCAACATAGACAAAATTAAAATTTGTGTATATATATATATATATATACATATATATATATGGAGATGATTATTTGTGAATAACCAAGACATAAATGTACAGACCAGACTACGACAAGTGCACCTAGCTACAATGCAAACAACAGATACAATATCAAGGCCTCTGCCAAACCAATAAATTTGGTGTCGGCCATGACTTATATACTATGGAATTACATGCAACACATCTGGACAGGGTTGACAAATTTACATACATGAAGTGATAGCTTTATATGAGTAGGATCCAGTTAAGGACTCATGACTACTCAGATGCTATATAAAGGACAGATTTATAAACCCATTGGATCATATAGATACAGTGAATTCATATATATTTAATTTCATAAAGGGAGATAATTAAATTCACAACAACAGAATTTACGGTTTATGGGATCTTTTCAGATGCTCATTCATATATATATAAAAACAAAATAAATCCTTTTTGTACAAAATATTATTAAAATCATGTCCATAAAGACATAAAAGATCTTTGGTAAATTTCTTGTACTGAGAAAATTTTAGGTTGTGGTTTTATTTTTACGTTTTACGTCAACTAAAAGATGAAGATAAAATACAACCAGGACACTTTATTCAAATTTTCTACACGAATCGTTCCATCTCCTGACAAATGCCCTAGACAATACTGATAACCTCACTACCTCAGACAATACTGATATTCTCACTGCCCCAGACACTATTGAGATTCTCACTGCCCCAGACAATACTGATAATCTCACTACCTCAGACAATACTGATATTACCACAGCCCCAGACAATACAGATATTCTCACTGCCCCAGACAATATTGAGATTCTTACTGCCAAAGACAATACTGATAATCTCACTGCCCCAGACAATACTGTAAATCCCACTGCCAAAGACAAAACTAATATCCTCACTGCCCCGGACAATATTGAGATTTTAACTGCCCCAGACAATACTGAGATTCTTACTGCCAAAGACAATTCTGATATTCCCACTGCCCCAGACAATAATGAAATTGCCCCTTTCCATAACAATACTGATATCCTTACTGTCCAAAACTTACCAACATTTGCCACATAGAGTTTGTTGCAGTAAATAAGTACAACTGTGCCTGTGGTACCACCAGATATTTCAGCATCCACTGCGTGTAATTTGTTGATGATGTCTGGGTACTGCAAACATGCTTCCCGGTAACTAATACCCTGCAGGGATAAATAAAATAGTTAATGAACAGAACAAAATTGGAAAAACTACTGTTATACAGAAGGATGCTTGTAATTATATTTCATACTAATTGATTTTAGCTTGTTTGTAAAGAAAGCTCATAACTTGTATAACAACAAATAATTAACTGAAACTTACATCTCTTCTATGTTAGGAGTACGCTTGTGAATTTTGATGCAGATAATGACACTGACATAAAGGAATATATACGCTGTATTCCAGTGTTATGGCATTGTTTCCAGGATTAAAAAGTCACTGTGGGGTCAATGTTCTCCTTGTATTATTGTGTTCTTGAGCGACACTCAATCTGCATATGTTTATTAGTGGTTTTACACAAGAAGACATTGAGCGAGATTTGTAAAAGTTGTAAGAACTGGCTTCACAATTGGTGCAAAAGTTATAGACTTAAAACAAGGACAAATCAACACTATTGCACCAACATTCCATATGTGTATGCACCTCAGTGTTTTTTTCAGCCATTTTATAGCCTGTATTTGGTCATATTCCCAATTGCAAATAGTATTTTTTCCCAACTGAGTGGTAAAAATTCCCAGTTGAAAGGTTCAATAATTGTAAATTGAAACTTCCATAATTCCTTGATAAAATAAACGTTTTCCCCTTTTTGAATTGAGTATCACATTGATTCTTTGATTAAATGGTCAGAGAAGCAGGTGTACACATTTTTATGAAGTTGGACAAATATAGTTATTGCAAAAGTTTTCCCAATGTTAAGGTATTATACCTGTAATGCTCTCGGTAAAAATCTACTAACACCATGATCAATCGTTACTTTCCGGAACGAATTTCCGCCAGCCAGAAATGGTGGCTAAATTTAGTAAAATTGTCACATGACAAGGTGTTTTCTCGCATGAAATGACATCACATTGGATTTAGCATCATGGCAGAAGAAGCTAAAACCAATTTTGATCGTCGAGGTTGTTAAAAAAAAAAAAAAGAAAACAGATCAGAACAACGACTATGGTATCAATGTTGACCACATCTATCATGCGGGTAATAAATCGAATACGCGGACCATCATGTGGGTAAAATATGGATGGGAATCCGCACAACAATACGGAATGTCACATTTGTTTTCGTCATTTTGATATTGATCGAAGCAAAACCATAATGTTATTGTAAAAGTTTTCATGTATCTAAATTTATTGTAACACAACCGACTATGTGGACTCGTTGGTAAAGAGGTTAGAGCGTTGTATTATCAAACTAGAGATCACGAGTTCGATCCTGACTTCCGCTCAATTTTTTTTAATGTTTTTATTTTATTCACAGAGACGGTTTGCTCAGCACATTCAACTGTAAAAGACATACACGTGTCACAAACACAACCAATTTTTAAGATTAAATTCCAACACCTGACCCTCATCCACTCCAAATATATTTTATTGTTGTAACTACCAGTTCTAGTTTTGTATATCATTTGTTAAGTCAAACATAAATACACAATTATTACTAAAGATAAAAGACAAAGTTTATATGAAATATTTCTATAAACAACTATTTACACCTAACATTTAAAGTTTTCAGTAGAAAGTATCCAGTGTTTGATGAAAATGTAGGTTCCGTATCATTGATTGTATATTTTTATAAAATATTTCACCATTTGGAAAAGGTTATGGCAAAAATTTGTTGTATTTTCGTGCATTTATTATTTTTAACAATGTAGTATAGTTCGATATACAATATAAGAAGGGTTTTGTGATAGTGGTGGGGCTAAAATATTAGAAAATAATTATTTTTTGTCACAATTTTTGGAGGAAAAAAAACAACATTAGTTTTGGGTGGTGGGGTAATATTTTAAATTTATCAAATATTCTAGTCAAGCTATAAGAGTAGGAACATAATTCCTTATGTGTCATTACATCAGCAAGATTGTTTTAATGAAAACAGTTGCCTAAATACAATATTTAACAAGGGCACATTATTTGTTTGCTGTTAGTAGATGTGGAAAAAACATGTCGCCAAATTTGCTGACTTTTATTTTGATACTTATCCTATAAAATACCATATTATGAGAAAACAAGACGGTAAAGTTGTTTATTTTTACACATTTTCACTTCTAACAATGTGGAAAATATTGGCATACAACATAAGTGGTTAGTTACAATAGAAATGATGCTAGAACATTTTAAAATATAAAGTTTTAGAATATTTTGTGAAAAAAGTAACAATTTGGAAGTAGGGGTAGGGTAAGATTTTTTAAGATTTTTAAAAAATGAGACAAGATATGTTAGTTTCTTTAGTTTAAGTCTATTCAGCGGTGTTGATGTGATGTAAAAATGCCTTTTATATATCATTTATAGTATATATATGAAAATTATAGCTATTTCATTGTGTTTTGTAGTTGTTAATTTTTTGCTGTTTTGAGGTTATAGGCATTTGACACTTAAAATTTAAATAATTTTCATTTTAGATGGTAAAATCTTCTAAAATTTCAAAAATACATCCCTCATAGGATGGTGATAACTAAGACACCAAGTTAGGTATGGTTGCAATATTGGCCATTACAGATCTAATACCTTAATGAAAACATTGTTAAAAATCCCAATTCCAAGTGTATGGGTCATTTTTCCAAAATGGTGAAAAAAAACACTGCAACTTTAACAAGTAGCTATAATATGTTATTGCAAATCAAATCATTCCGATTATGAACATTTAATTCTCGTCAAATAACATAAATCAAGAATTAAGACCCGAATTTTGAGTTTTCATCAGGTGATGAAAAACATTAGCACAGCTGAATGTTTGTGAAGCCCGAAGGATTTCTCTGCAACATTAATCTAGGCTAATGTTTTTCATCACATTATGAAAACTCAAAATTCTGCTTTTAATCCTTATACATGTATTATATTACATTTTCAATCTTTTTTGGTTAAAACTATTATGTTATTTTTGCCATTTTGATATTTAAAAAGCAAATTACATACATTAAACCGCAAAGCCAATGTCATGAATGTAACGGCAACATTGTCAACATACTGAATAAGTGCACGCATTTGTATGGCAACTTACGACAAAAGTCACGTGAACCTAACAGCAACATGACGCCTCACCAGCAAAACAAAATCGTGCAACCAATGAAATACAAACTGGTCTTTTTAGCTCCACCCAGCTGCAAATGTTTTTCATTAGGAAATGAAATGCAGTTATCTATAATCCAGCTCATTTAGGCCGATTGCAGTAAAAATGTAAATAGTCATTATTAAATAACAATCAAGTTACCTCTGGGAGCTGCAGCTGCAGTGTTGTTTTCTGAGCCAATTGCTCATCTATAGATTCAAAGAAACTCTTTTCTACAGCAATAAAGGCCTGAAATTTACAGCATTTATTAAATATCATATATGATAAATAAGCGTGAATGTGAGATATCACATTACTCAGAAATGTGGTATATCTACCATTTATACTCGGGTCATCCCTATAAGTAGTGAGAAAAAAACAATGGATTTTCAAGATGCTATAAATAATTCTATGCCAATATCAGTTTCTGCCATTCATCGTGTGACATCAATGTCTTAATGTAATATAGTATAATAATATAGTATTTTAGAAAGCAGAGCCAAGTTCTTCGGAAAACACCGAATGCTAATTCGTCAGTGACATTACACTAGTTTAATATAAAATATATGTCATGGGTTTTTACACTCTTGCACCTTAAATTATGTGGTACAAGAATGTGAAAACTCGGTTACATACCTGAAACCTGACTGGTAACATATCCAATACTGACTGGGTATACCAGATACATGTACCAGACTGGGTTATACATGCCTGGTACCAGACTGAGTTACATACCCTTGTACAAGACTGAATTACTTACCAGGTACCAGATTGGGTTACATACCTGATACCAGACCTATTATATACTTGATACAAGACTGGGTTATGTACCTGATACTAGAATGGATAACATGTCTGAGACCAGGCTTGGTTATGACTTGATACCAGACTGGGTTACGTACTTGATACCAGACTGGGTAACATACTTGATACCAGACTGGGTTACGTACCTGATACCAGACCGATTATATACTTGATACCAGACTGGGTTATGTACCCTGGTACAAGAATGGATTACATGTCTGATACCAGGCTTGGTTATGACCTGATACCAGACTGGCTTACATACATACTTGATACCAGCCTGGGTTACATACTTGATACCAGACTGGCTTACATACATACTTGATACCAGCCTGGGTTACATACTTGATACCAGACAGGCTTACATACTTGATACCAGGCTGGGTTATGTACTCTTTTACAAGAATGGATTACATGTCTGATACCAGACTTGCTCACATACATACTTGATACATGACTAGGTTACATACTTTATACCAGACTGACTTACATAATTGATACTTGACTGGGTCACATACTTGATACCAGACTGGCTTACATACTTGATACCAGACTGACTTACATTCTTGATACCAGACTGGCTTACATACTTGATACCAGACAGGCTTACATACTTGATACCAGACTGCTTACATACTTGATACCAGACTGGGCTTACATACTTGATAACAGACTGGCTTACATACCTGATACCAGACTGGCTTTCATACTTGATACCTGACTGGGTTACATACCTGATACCGGACTGTGTTACATTCTTGATACCGGACTGGCTTACATACTTGAAACCAGGCTGGGTTATGTACCCTTTTTCAAGAATGGATTACATGTCTAATACCAGACTTGCTTACATACATACTTGATACCTGACTAGGTTACATACTTTATACCAGACTGACTTACATACTTGATACTGATTGGGTCACATTCTTGATACCAGACTGGCTTACATACTTGATACCAGACTGGCTTACATACTTGATAACAGTCTGGCTTACATACCTGATACCAGACTGGCTTTCATACTTGATACCTGACTGGGTTACATACCTGATACCGGACTGTGTTACATTCTTGATACCGAACTGGCTTACATACTTGATACCAGACTGGTTTACATACTTGATACCAGACTGGCTTACATACCTGATACCAGACTGGCCAACATACTTGATACTAGAATGGCTTTCATACCTGATATCAGATAGATTGGCTTACATACCTGATACCAGACTGGCTTACTTACCTGATACCAGACTGGCTTACATACTTGATACCAGACTGGGTTACAAACCTGATACCAGACTGGGTTACATACCTGATACCAAGACTGGCTTACATACTTGATATCAGACTGGCTTACATACTTGATACCAGACTTGGTTACATACTTGATACCAGACTGGGTTACATAACTGATACCAGACTGGGTTACAAACTTGATACCAGACTGGCTTACATACCTGATACCAGACTGGGTTACAAACTTGATACCAGACTGATATCACAGTTCAGAATGCATTCAATTACTTTAAATTGTGGAACAGGCATAGAATTCCCTTCTTTTTTCATTGGGGGTTAAAAGACCTGATTAGGGAGATATGAGGTTCTGGGATACACCATACCAGATTGAGTTATGACTGATTCCAGACTGTATTACATACCTGATCATAGACTGAGTTACATACCTGGTACAACACCTCCTTAATTTCTTCATCTGTAGTTTTCCCAGCTAGTTGTCCTAGCAGCAATTCAGCTGGCATCCTCTGGGCAGCAAAGTTGGAGGCACGAGCACTGTCATGGCCATCAAACAACCCATACAGGCAAACATCATCTTGACTATTATAAATTGAAAATGTCAAAATTAAGTATGGTAAGTTAAAATATTAAAATCAGACTGTTTTAGTTTTTTTAATGTATTTGCTGTGCTCATTCTTACACACTAAAATTTGCTGCTACCCAAACCTTTTTATTGACTTGAATTGTTGATTTTTTTCATGACTTTTATTTAAATTGACAATGTATAATTGAAATCTGGCAAAACAAAATTAGCTACCTACCCTACCAACTGTGTTGGAGCACAGCAAACAAATACTTTTAAGGATGGTCCCAATCCTTCCTATATTATCACATAGATTAAATGGATACACATCACTCTCAAAATACCAAGTATGTATGTGGACCATTAAAATGCTTAATATTGTTAGCTCACCTGAGCTGAAGGCTCACAGATGAGCTTTTGTGATTGCCTGGTGTCCGCCGTCTGTCGTCCGACGTTAACTTTTAGCTTCTAACAACTTCTCCTCTGAAACCACTGGGCCAATTTTGATATAACTTCACAGAAATGTTCCTTGGGTGACCCTCTACCAAGTTTGTTCAAGCCAGTTTGATTCGTCAAAAAACATGGCCGCCAGAGGGCGGGGCAAGTTTAATTAGTAAAAACTTAAAAAATCTTCTTGTCAGAAACTACTGGCTGGATTTTAAAATAATTTAACAGAAATGTTCCTTGGGTGACCCTCTACCAAGATTGTTCAAGCCATGTTGATTCGTCAAAAAACATGGCGGCCAGGGGGTGGAGTTAGTTTACTATATAAGCTATAGTAAAAACTTAAAAAATCTTGTTGTCAGAAACTACTGGCTCGATTTTAAAATAATTTCACAGAAATGTTCCTTGGGTGACTGTCTACTAAGTTTGTTCGAGTCATCTTGATTTGTCAAAAAACATGGCCGCCAGGGGGCGGGGCAAGTTTGATTAGTAAAAACTTAAAAAATCTTCTAGTCAGAAACTACTGGCTTGATTTTAAAATAATTTCACAGAAATGTTCCTTGGGTGACTGTCTACCAAGTTTGTTCAAGCCACCTTGATTGGTCAAAAAACATGGCAGCCAAGGGGTGGGGTTAGTTTATTATATAAGCTATAGTAAAGACTAAAAAAAAATCTTCTAGCCAGAAACTACTAGTTCAATTTTAAAATAATTTCACAGAAATGTTTCTTAGGTGACCCTCTACCAAGTTTGTTCAAGCCATCTTGATTCGTCAATAACATGGCTGCCAGAGGGTGGGGCAAGTTTGATAAGTAAAAAACTTAAAAAATCTTCTATTCAGAAATTACTGGCTCAATTTTAAAATAATTTCACAGAAATGTTCCTTGGATGACCCTCTACTAAGTTTGTTTAAGCCACCTTGATTGGTCAAAAAAATATGGCGGCCAGGGGGTGGGGTTAGTTTACTATATAAGCTATAATAATAAAAACTTGAAAAATCTTCTTGTCAGAAACTACTAGCTCGATTTTAAAATAATTTCACAGCAATGATCCTTGGGTGACCCTCTACCAAGTTTGTTCAAGCCATCTTGATTCGTCAAAAAACATGGCTGCCAAGAGGTGGGGCAAATATAATTAGTAAAAACTTGAAAAATCTTCTTGTCAGAAACTAATGGCTCAATTTTAAAATAATTCCACAAAAATGTTCCTTGGAGGATCCTTCACCAAGTTTCTCATACCGTAGTGATTTGTCAAAAAACATGGCGGCCAGGGGGCGGGGTTAGTTTACTATATAAGCTATAGTAAAAACTTAAAAAATCTTCTTGTCAGAAACCACCAGATCAATTTTAAAAAAAATTGCAGAAATGTTCCTTGGGTGACCCTTTACCAAGTTTGTTCAAGCCATTGTGATTTTTTTAAAAAACATGACCTCACAGTGAGGTGCTAGTTTACTATATAGGCACTACTACAAAAGCCTTTTTGCCAGAATCTACTGACCTGATTTCGATGTAATTTCACTGACATTTACCATTGGTGAACCTCTACGCATCTAATACATCTTCAAAACAAATCAAAATTCTATCTACCTGCCCATCTCGTTTTTCTGGAATTTTGAGTGTTTGTGTATTATATAATCTACTTAAGTTGGGTGACTCAAGTTCAGTCAGGTGAACGATATAGGGCCTCCTTGGCCCTCTTGTTTCAATTTCTGAAAGAGGCATTACATTCATGTTGCCATTTGCAGACATCCATGACAAAAAGTGTAAATATAATTGAACATCAGCACAGTTTAATAGTGTGATAGAAAGAAAAGGCCATGGAAATATCATTTGTATTTTTGCTCATATTTTTAAACTAGTTTGACACCTGTTTTATACAAGCTGTTGATGATTACCTGATTGATGATAGGTGTATTCAATGACCTGATGCATGAACATCATAAGTAAAAATTGATTTCAATGTTGCTGTTTGTCTCTTTGATATTATTTGTTTGTTTGTATGAAGTATTTCAGTTACATTATGGCAGCTGTTGCACCTGATCAACATTCCTAGCATGTGCTAGGCTATTAACTAGTGCTACTCTCTGCAGAACATCGACTCATTCCTCACATATCCAGATACGATGCTCATGGACAAATAACAAAGTTCATGATTAATCATCACATTGACCTGGAGTGGATTCAAACATATGACCTTTGGATTGACAGTCAGGCATGTTACCGACTGAGCATTTAGTATTACCTCTGGTGTAAACTAAAGAAGTGTACAAGAATTATATTACAGTAAACAAGCTATAAAAGGTTATTTATTCTGCTAGGAAATAATTTACAAAAGTAATAAAGACAGACTCTCATTTTTTCTAGAACTTTTGGACAGGTATAAGAACTACCTATTTCTTTGAAACATAAAGGAAAAGTATCACTAAGTATGTTCTGTAAGAGATTTTCTCCGCTGGACATGCCTTTGTTCATACCTGAAATGAAAACTTTTATCTTCAAACTCATGTTCCTCCCTCCTGTTACCATCCTCCCTGTATATTTGATTGGTTGAAAATCCAACACCAGAATGATGACAAACTGGCAGGTCATCTGTCCAGCTGGTTGTATGTCCTGTCTGAAATAACAAATTAAAAAATAATATGTTAACTCAATAAAAATGATTTAATGTATAAAAAATACATCTTAATTATTTAAAGACCTATCAATAAATGAGTTTTGCTTAATATCTAAACTGTTAATAAATAGGTTGGAATCAAGACATTTCCCAGTTGAATGCACACAGTTTGACTTATAATAAATGCTCACTTTTTAGCTCACCGGTACAAAGTCCAAGGAGAGCTATTGCCATGACCCCGGCGGCGTCTGTAGACACCAAGGTTAAACTTTTGCATTTAAGTTTAAGATATCTATGCAACCACTCATTTGATGTGAATGAAACTTCGCATGTGTGTTCACCATCATCAATGAAACACACAGACAAGAACCATAACTCTGGATTGCATTTTGGCACAGTTCTGGCCCTTTTTGAACTTAGACAGCCAGAGGCAAGCTCTGTTGTTTTCTGACAACTCTTTTTAATATAATTTCTTGACCATTGTAAAGGTTGGGTGACAAACCACAACTTCAAATAAAATTTTCTAAAATTTGGCAATTACTGTTTTCAAATTAATCTTGAAATTATGAATTGAGTTAAAAGAAATAATATACTGTTTTACATCCAAACTAAAACTGAATGTGCAGCCAAGAATTAGAAGTGCATATACAAAATGTTCTAAATACACGAGTAAGACAAATTTGGATAACTTGTTCTGTTTATTTCATCCAATAAATCAGTCATTAAGCTAAATTATATAGTTAATATCTTCTTCAGTTTAACTCATTGTCTATATCACATCCTTGCATGCACATGCACATGGATTTCTTGCGGCACTTGACGACTTTTGACATCTAATCTGGGTCCATACGGTTTACCCTACCAGTTATAAGATTAGGTCAAGGAGCCAAACTTAGCATAAATTTTACTTTATTGAAAAAAATGAAATGCTGCTGCCATAATATGTGCACTTTGTTATGTCTTGTGCTATTTCTAATTTTAATGGAAATTACAAGTTCTTCAATCCACAGTTTATTTTGCTATAAAGAAGACGCACATGCAAATTATTTTTCTTATATACAGAACATATTGACCAATCAAATTCAACTTGAATATTCGTTCCATGATTATTAATTTAAATTCAAAGAACCATAACTATAACTGAACCAAATCTTACTAGTCATTAAATGTACGATCAAATAATTAATCATTTTAATATGATAATTAAAAATATCCCATTGAGGAATATGGCAAACACTAGAGGAGGCCTTGAATATCACTAGCTTTCAATCAAACATTCACCACATTACAACGAATGGAAAAGTTGATGATGTGAACACCACATTTTACCAATTTTTCATAACAGTTTTAATTTAGATTTGATTTAAAAGACTGGACATTGGCCAGTATTTATAACACAAGAAACTGATATTTCCTTATGTGTAACTGACACCAGAATGCAAAAACTTTCTTCGAGAGAAGAACTTTTATTTTTCCTTTAGTCCTATCTTCTTACTTTCCTACACATATTTTAAAATTTCCATTTTGACAACGTAACATCTAGTCAAGACTTCAATGACGAATCTTACACATGTAGAAAAAATCCCAGAGATGTTTTCTTCTGAAAATACATTTCTCTTACATACTAAAAATATATGTCACCTGCATATCTAGTCTCGGAGGCGAGCCAACAGAACCATTTGATAGGCGACTGCCTGCCATTACTAGAATTTTAAACTAGCGTTATTCAGGAAAACACCGAAAATATGATTTTTTTTGTTTCTTTCTGTTATCATTCATGGTCGCATCCATTACAGTAGCCCGTATTAAGTGAACTGCGCATGTTCTCGTTTGACAGATTGTAAACTTCCGCTGTTGGAGGGCACACGTTTATCACCTTACGGTTCTACTTTTATTTTAGGTAAACAGTTACATTTTGAAAGATGATATTTGATATAAGTTAATTTGTTGTTTTTCTGGTTATGTAGTACGAGAATTTATTAAAAGTGTATGTCCATAGATATTATTTTTTTACATTTTGGCTTAGGATTGTGACTAAAATAATTTTAGTCATTCCGTACCGTGGACGTTTCGTACCCAATTATTTTATTTTCACATGGTTGCATATATATATCATTTGACATTGTGTGGTGTTGATTTTGGCGAGCCTGCTTGTGCTGAACACAACATAGTCATCATAATGGTAAACTGTTAACATGGCATTAACATTCAATTAAAAAAAGTTTGTGAGGTGAAAGGGGCTGAACTTAGGTCTGAATTAACTGCCAAAAAAACCACTTGCAGAGGTATTTTGAAATATTACAAATGCTCACAGTAAGTCTAAGTGTTTCTTTATTCTCGCAACTTTGCACTAGGCATTGTGGCAAGCAGAAACAGAAGGTTATTTAGCCACTGGACAGCATCAACAGATTAGTGACTTCTCCCAGTGCAGGCCCTTCCCCAGATGCTTTTAGTGCCGTGGTACCACAGCACCTTGATTTCCAAAGTCAATATCTCGCAGCGTCTAAATTTCAGCGAATGTCTTAGCTTTATCACGTTAGAAACAGCAGGTCTTTTAAATTTACCTTGATTTGACCTACATGTTTGCCATAGACACGCTTGTTGTACTGATTGTAATACACAACCTCCAGACATCAGGACAAAGTATAACGTTACACACGACTGCAAAGTTGGACACTCGATACTGTAATGCCCCGTATATTGACAGTCTGTAATTTATCGGACATTTATTTAAAGCATTAACTTACGCTATTTCAAATGTTTTGTTTTGTTTTACATTTCATGTCAAGTAATCCTTTACCCAATATTGTATCTTTCAACAGCGTCATTGTTGACCTAGTTTCACGGCTAGATAAAATGTGTTATCCGTAAACACTTCTCTGTTATTGTTTGACCATGCTTTTATCCGCAGTTTTGGATGTTGACAGTATTGCTTCACCTTGATGGGAATTGTTGTCATAGCGACTAGCCAGCATAGTAAACTTTAGAACTTCAGAATCCTTTTATATTTATTAAAAGTTAAAGTTTATAGCAGTGAAGATTGTTATTTAAATGTAAGAATCATATTGAATAGTTATTTTTTTATTGACTTGTAGTAAATTTTGATAATACTTAATTCAATTTAGGGTTTTAATCTTGAAATTTAATCAATCAGTTACGGGCGGTTTGAGCGCACAATAAAGTTGGTGTGCTAACTTTGGTTACGATCATGCGCTATTGCGCACAATGTAAATGGTGTGCTTTTTTAACGTTAAAGTGCACAGTATAGTTGGTGCTCTCTCTAGTGCACATAGTTATTGGTGCACCGCACCAATATTTTCAGTGTGCGTATATAAGGAATGCACACCTTTAGTAGAGGACTCCGATTTTCATTTTCTTAGGTACTCATTGCCATTTTTTTGTTTTATTTATAAATACAGCAGGGTTCATTATTGATTGATTGATTGATTGATTGATTGATTGATTGATTGATTGATTGATTGATTGATTGATTTTATTTATTTATTTATTTATTTATTTATTTATTTTTTTTTTTTTTTTTTTTTTTTTTTTTTTTATTTATTTATTTATTTATTTATTTATTTATTTATTTATTTATTTATTTTTATTTATTTATTTATTTATTTATTTATTTATTTATTTATTTATTTATTTTTATTTATTTATTTATTTATTTATTTATTTATTTATTTATTTTTATTTATTTATTTATTTATTTATTTATTTATTTATTTTTTTTTTTTTTTTTCGGTCAAAGTTGATAGTTTATTGATTTATTGTATGAGACAACTGGACGCAATATAATTTAAAGCTAACATATATATATATATATATCTGTATTGATCATTTCTACTTTGAAATTGTTTTAAATATTACAATCTGTTAATTTACTCATGGAAATAAAAGAGTAAAACTTAGATCTTTGTTTTTATACTTAAACCTGCCTAGTTAGTACTTATTTTTAAGTTCCATACTTTTAAGTTATTTATTCACGCAGTCAGTTTTATTTACATCCTGTCTGAGTTTTGACCTAAAGGCATAGACCGAATCTTGTACAAAACACGTTACACGAGCTTGTAACAATACACTGGTGTTGTTTATGTTAGGGATTATCTTCTGAATATTTTAAGTTGCATGAGTTTTGCATTGAAATTTTTTGTGAGTTATGCATAACTCTGCCCATTTTAATTTACATGAGTTATTCATTGAAATTTTATGTGAGTTATGCATCTGTCTAGTTCACCTGTATATAAATTAGGTTTTTTGTATCTGTAACGTTATTGTGAGAGCTTTATGAACTAAAAAAGAAACTTCCTTCACAAACATGTTTTATTTCTATTTGCCTTCCTAATCCATGAGAGCTCCCAAAAGGAAATCACTTCTATCAGCATCAATATTTAAAGGTGCTTGGATTAATCCTTTGGTTCTCTAATCCCATATATTCATATGAATTGATGTGCTTCTATTTTACTCTCCAATTCTATTTCAGTTGTATTTTAGTTATAATAGATACTTTTTAGAGGTTTTATATTAAATTTATTTATATTTATTTAGAAATTTATTATGATTTTTCCTGACACATGCCTTTAACATATTTTGATAAAATCGTCATGAAAGAAAAGGCTGGTGTTTTTAAGGGTTATCAGGTCAAGGTCACCAGATTTCTTTAAATTTTTATTTTGAATTGATAGTTTGTATGTAGATATCCAGGGAATCGACAGCTTGAGTTTAAAGAGAAGTTTTTGTGATTGTAACTGATATATGGGTTCATATTCTCTGTTTGCACTCTTGTTGTTTTTTAATTTATTTATTTTGTAATTTAGATGGTATGGGTACTGTATAAAAAATGACACTACGCCAGGAAGTGCTGACATTGTACAGGCGAATATTTCGTCTGTCATACAAATGGGAATCTGCACTTGGCAACCCAGGAGCAAATGATACAGAAAGATGGTACATCCGCAATGAAGCAAGGAAGCTATTCATGAAAAACAAAGAGGTTTGCTTACTTTATATATAAATACATAGGAGTACATTTGTACCTATTGTTAGTATTTATTCAGGATGTTAGACTGATCAGATACATGTAATAGTTTTTAAAGAGCTGTTTAATCAACCTGGGATTTATTGTTATCGTAAGATAATGTAAGACATATACAGTCAAACCTGTGTAAGTGGTCACCTCTATTAAGCAGTCACCTGTCTTAAGCAAGTACTTTGCTATTTCCTAGTTTCTATGTGTTCAGAGCAAATTAACCTGTATTAAGCAACAACCTGTCTTAAAAGGCCACTTTTGCTTCCTCCCTTGACTGACTGCTTAAGACAGGTTTGACTGTATATGCATTTAGACAATGTCAGTCATATCAAAAACATCATACATTCAGCATGATTCTAAGGATTGAGGCATCCCAGTGCTTGAATGTCAGTTAAGTCATATTTCTCAAGTGCTTAAAATTCTGGAACAATATCTTGCAAAGGTCTATTTTCCTTTAAGTAGTGTTTAACTTGGTTTGTATACATTATATCATTTTGAAGCATGACTATGATACTTTTACTGCTTATTATCAAGCTTTACTCATGTGATGGATTTAGTTCTATTTCAACACATGTTTAACTACAGCACTTTAAAATGTATTTGGAGAGGGCCTCCAAGTATACACACTCTTAACCCAGCACTTGGAGAGGGCCACCCAGTATACACACTCTTAACCCAGTGCTTGGAGAGGGCCTCCAAGAATGCACACTCTTACCCCAGCGCTTGGAGAGGGCCTCCGAGTATGAACACTCTTAACCAAGTGCTTGGAGAGGGCCTCCAAGTATGCACACTCTTACCCCAGCGCTTGGAGAGGGCCTCCGAGTATGCACACTTTTAACCCAGCACTTTGAGAGGTCCTCCAAGTATGCACACTCTTAATCCAGTGCTTGGAGAGGGCCTCTGAGTATGCACACTCTTAACCCAGTGCTTGGAGAGGGCCTCCAAGAATGCACACTCTTAACTCAGTGTTTGGAAAAGGCCTCCGAGTATGCACACTCTTAACCCAGTGCTCAGAGACGGCCTCTGAGTATGAACACTCTTAACCCAGTGCTTGGAGAGGGCCTCCGAGTATGCACACTCTTAACCCAGTGCTTGGAGAGGGCATCCGAGTATGCACACTCTTAACCCAGTGCTTGGAGAGGGCCTCTGAGTATGCACACTCTTAACCCAGTGCTTGGAGAGGGCCTCCGAGTATGAACACATTTAACCCAGTGCTTGGTGAGGGCCTCTGAGTATACACACTCTTAACCCAGCACTTGGAGAGGGCCTCCGAGTATACACACTTTTAACCCAGCACTTGGTGAGGGCCTCTGAGTATGCACACTCTTAACCCAGCGCTTGGAGAGGGCCTCCGAGTGTGCACACTCTTAACCCATTGCTTGGAGAGGGCCTCCGAGTATGCACACTTTTAACCCAGCGCTTGGAGAGGGCCTCCGAGAGTGCACACTCTTAATGCAGTGCTTGGAGAGGGCCTCCGAGTATGCACACTCTTAACCCAGCGCTTGGAGAGGGCCTCCGAGAATACACACTTTAAACCCAGTGCTTGGAGAAGGCCTCCGAGTATGCACACTCTTAATCCAGCACTTGGAGAGGGCCTCCGAGTATGCACACTATTAGTCCAGCACTTAGAGAGGGCCTCCGAGAGTATGCACACTCTTAACCCAGCGCTTGGAGAGGGCCTTCGAGTATGCACTCTTTACCCAGCGCTTGGAGAGTGCGTCCGAGAATGCACATACTTAACTCAGTGCTTGGAGAGGGCCTCTGAGTATGCATACTCTTAACCCAGTGCTTGGAGAGGGCCTCCGAGAAAACTCACTTTAAACCCAGTGCTTGGAGAGGGCCTCCGAGTATGCACACTCTTAAACCAGCATTTTGAGATGGCCGCCGAGTACACACACTCTTAATCCAGTACTTGGAAAGGGCCTCCAAGTATGCACACTGTTAACCCAGCGCTTGGAGAGGGCCTCCGAGTATGCACACTCTTAACCCAGCGCTTTGAGAGGGCCTCCGAATATGCACACTCTTAATCCAGTGCTTTGAGAGGGCCTCTGAGTATACCTCTCTTAACCCAGCACTTGGAGAGGGCCCTGAGTATACACACTCTTAACACAGTGCTTATAGAGGGCCTCCGAGTATTCACTCTTAACACAGTGTTTGGAGAGGGCCTCCGAGTATGCACACTCTTAACCTAGCGCTTGGAGAGTGCCTTCGAGTATACACTCTTAACCCAGCACTTGGAGAGGGCCTCCAAGTATGCACACTTTTATCCCAGTGCTTGGAGAGGGCCTCCGAGTATGCACACTCTTAACCCAGCACTTGGAGAGGGCCTCCGAGTATGCACACTCTCAATCCAGTGCTTGTATGTAAACTGACAATGTCATGCAAACAGACAATGTAAACTAACGATGTCAGGCATACAAATAATGTAAACTAACAATGTCAGGCAAACATACATTGTTAACTGACAATGACAGGCATAAAATGTAAACTGACAATGTCAGACATACATACAGTGTTAACTGCCAATGTCAGGTATATAAACAGTGTAAACTAACGATGTCAGGCAATCATACATTGTTAATTGACAATGTCAGGCATAAAATGTAAACTGACAATGTCAGACATACATACAGTGTTAACTGCCAATGTCAGGTATACAAACAGTGTAAACTAACAATGTCAGGCATACAGACAATGTTTATTACAATGTCAGGTATACAGACAGTGTAAACTAATGATGTTAGGCATACAGACAATGTTTACTGACAATGTCAGGTATTCAGAAAGTGTAAACTAACGATGTCAGGCATACAGACAATGTTAACTGACAATGTCAGGTATACAGAGAGTGTAAACTAACGATGTCAGGCATACAGTCAGTGTAAGCAGGCAATGTCAGGCA
Organism: Panopea generosa; assembly: GCA_029582155.1. Lineage (NCBI taxonomy): Eukaryota > Metazoa > Mollusca > Bivalvia > Adapedonta > Hiatellidae > Panopea > Panopea generosa. The sequence goes on from CM055895.1 coordinate 87,197,610, forward strand.
TAAAGTGTAAACTGACAAATGTCAGATGTACAGACAATGTTAACTGACAATGTCAGGTATACAGACAGTGTTAACTGACAATGTCAAGTATACAGTATATAATCTTCTTTTTTAGTGGTCAATAGTTAAATTTTTTTATCCAAGGAGAATGACTATGACCCAAAGTAGGAAACTATTGACCGAGACTGGGTCAATAGTCTTTTTCCGAGGATAAATAATTTTAACCATTGACCACTTAAAAGGTAGTTGTTATATTATATTGAATAACAATAAAAAAGATAAGTCAATAAGTCATAATACATACAAATGTATTAGAAGTTTTTCACCTCACTCCATTTATACTTTCACTGCGTGAAAAGCATATTTAATTTTTTTCGTAGCCTTTGTATGTTTGTTCTCCACTAACAAATTCAACTATTAGTGTTACATTCCTAACCTTCATATATTCTCTGACTTAGAATATTTCCAACTCTTCAAAGAACAATGTCATCAGTATTTAGCTACATTCTGGATCTGCTCTTGATCAAAATAACGTCATCAACGCCAATACGTATACAACCTGACGTCATTATATAAACGTGTCAGTTATGGAAAATGGTTTAATAATGTTTTAGCATTAAAAAAGTGGAACTTCAGTGTCAGTTTTAATTTACGGAATATTATAAACAGTTCAGTTAAACTGTAACAGTTGTTTTATGGAGTAGAGCAAATGGAATTTAATGGACTATCAGCATGAGAACACAAGAACAGTTTCGTTTTCAAGAACTATTGACTCGGTAACCTGGGTGAAACCATTTTACGACAGAATAAGTGGTCAGTAGTTCATTTTTGAAGGAATAAGTGGTCAATAGTTCATTTTTATGAACAAATTAGTTCGGGTTACAACCAATCAGTTTGAAGCATTCATGATGATATATAATAAACAGTGTAAACTGACAATGTCAGGTATACAGACTGTTAACTGACAATGCCATGCATACATACAATGTAAACTGACAATGCCAGACATACAGACAGTGTTACACACACAGACAATGCCAGGCACACATACAGTATCAGGCATAAAGACAATGTTAAGCACACAGACAATGTCAGGCACACAGACAATGTAAAGCACAGACAATGCCAGGTACACAGACAATGTCAGGCATAAAGACAATGTAAAGCACACAATGCCAGGCACACATACAGTATCAGGCATAAAGACAATGTTAAGCACACAGACAATGTCAGGCACACAGACAATGTAAAGCACAGACAATGCCAGGTACACAGACAATGTCAGGCATAAAGACAATGTAAAGCACACAATGCCAGGCATACATACAGTATCAGGCATAAAGACAATGTTAAGCACACAGACAATGTAAAGCACAGACAATGCCAGGTACACAGACAATGTCAGGCATAAAGACAGTGTAAAGCACACAATGTCAGGCACACAGGCAATGTCAGGTACACAAACAATGTCAAGCACACAGACAATGTCAGGCACACAGACGATGTATAGCACACTGACAATGTCAGTCACACATACAATGTAAAGCACACAAATAATGCAAGGCACACAGATAATGTCAGGCACACAGACAATGTAAAGCACACAGACAATGCCAGGCACACAGACAGTGTAAAGCACACAGACAATGTCAGGCACGTAGACAATGTAAAGCACACAGACAATATCAGAGACACAGACAATATCAGAGACACAGACAATGTATAGCACACAGACAATGTCAGACACACAGACAATGTCAGAAACACAGACAATGTTTAGCACACAGACACTGTCAGGCACACAGACAATGCCATGCACACAGACACTGTCGGGCACACTGACAATATAAAGCACACAGACAATGTCAGACACACATACAATGCCAGGCACACAGACATTGTCAGGCACACAGACAATGTAAAGTACACAGACAATATCAGGCACACAGACAATGTAAAGCACAAAGACAATGTCAGAAACACAGACAATGTCAGGCATTCATTCAATGTCTGGCACACAGACAATGTCAGGCACACAGACAATGTAAAGCACACAGACAATGCCAGGCACACAGACAATGTCAGGCACACAGACAATGTAAGGCACACAGACAATGTCAGACATACAGACAATGTAAAGCACACAATGCCAGACACACAGACACTGTCAGGCATATATACAATGTCTGGCACACAGACAATGTCAGGCACACAGACAGTGTAAAGCACACTGACAATGTAATGCACACAAACAATGCCAGGCACACATACAATGTCTGGCACACAGACAATGTCAGGCATACATACAGTGTCTGGCACACAGCCAATGTCAAGCACACAGACACTGTAAAGCACACATACAATGTCAGGCACACATACAATGTCAGGCACACAGACATTGTAAAGCACACAGACTATGTCAAGCACACAGATAATGCCAGCACACAGATAATGCCAGGCATAAAGACAGTGTCGGACATATACAATGTCAAGTCAGATTCAACATCTTAGCAGTTACTTTTTGGATGGTGGAATTTCTCTGCTTTCAGACATAACAGTAATATTTCATGATATGCATTCACGTTGAAAACCTGTACATGAACCTATAAAACAACGTAATTAACAATTAAAGTATAGAGTTGTTCAAGTGAAGTATTACAATTAATGTTAGCTCACAGAGACGAGATCTTATAATGTTTTGTAAATTTTAGGAACAGAATGAGGAAGAAATCAGGCTTCACATAAAGGAAGGAGAGACAAGGCTGGAACTAGGTTTGTACATGTGATATGTTCTACATGAAGCATATAGCTGCAGCTTTGTCCTTGTGTATGTGTGTGTGTCCATGCACCAATCACCAAATCCTTGTTCATGCTTTCTCTACAACCCCTAGTTGGAACTTTATGAAACTTGCTGGCAAGTAGAAATGATAGTTATATTAATCCTTTGATTTTATCCATTAACAAATCCTTGTTTTTGATAATTTTTGTTTGTCCCCCAAGTTTTCTACCACCTCTGGTAGAAAATTAGTGATACTTGCTAGGACTATCAAGTGGAGATTTGTGTATTGTATTTTGTGTTTTTGTTTTTATGATTATTTACAGAGTAATGGTCCTTTGATTCTGTCCATAACTAAATCTTCATCCATTCTATTTCTCTACAACTTCTAGGTTAAAAATGTATGAAACTTGCTAGGATACACCTCTAACAAGTGGAGATAGGTATTTGTGTTTCCATTTATTGATTGTTTTCTTGCCCTTTGATTCTGTCCATCACCAATCCTTGTTTTTTGATTATTTTTGTTTGTCCAGAGTATATCTTCAAAAATGTGGAAACATGAATAGAGGGAAATGTGTGGAAATGTGGAGGGAAAAATACAACTCCATCTAAAATTGACAAATTATCTCCCCCTTTTGTATTTTTGTTGTTTTTTTTTTTGCTTTTCTGGAGCATACCAATGTCTTCAAAATTATGGAAGGGAATCCAACTTAACTCAGAACATGGATAGAGAGCAATTTGTGAAAACAAGTTATTTTTGCTTGTTCTGCTACTCTTCAAAAGTATAGAAGGGAATCCAAGGAGACTTGCAATATGGATAAGGGTCAGTTTGAAAAAATACAAGAACCAAAAAACCTTTTCCCAATCTTAAATATTGACAGAATTATCTCCCCATTTGTATTTTAGTTGTGGAAATTTTTGTTGTCCTATCATATCTTCAGAAGTATATAAAGGAATTGAATGTGACTGTAACATGGATAGTGGGCAAAGTGTGAATGTGCAAATAGACTATTTCATCTTGTTATAAATCACTGTATAGTGCATTATAAATCACTGAATGTGGAGTTATAAACCACTAGATGTGGCATTATAAATCACTATGTTGCATTATAAATCACTATGGCATTATAAATCACTGTATGTGGCATTATAAATCACTTTGGCATTATAAACACTGTATCTGGCATTATAAATCACTGTATGTAACATTATAAATCACTGAATGTGGAATTATAAATCATTGTTTGTGTTGTTATAAATCATTGTATTTGGTGTTATAAATCACTGTTTCATTATAAATCACTGTATGTGACATTATAAATGATTGTTAGTGGTGTTATAAATCACTGTATGTGGCATTATAAATCACTGAATGTGGAGTTATAAATCACTGGATGTGGCATTATAAATCACTGGATGTGGCATTATAAATCACTATGGCATTATAAATCACTGTATGTGGCATTATAAATCACTGTGGCATTATAAACACTGTATGTGGCATTATAAATCACTGAATGTGGAGTTATAAATCACTGAATGTGGCATTATAAATCATTGTTTGTGTTGTTATAAATCATTGTATTTGGTGTTATAAATCACTGTGTCATTATAAATCACTGTATGTGGCATTATAAATGATTGTTAGTGGTGTTATAAATCACTGTATGTGGCATTATAAATCACTGAATGTGGCATTATAAATCGTAGAATATGGTGTTCTCAATTACTGTATGTGGCATTATAAATCACTGTATGTGGTGTTATAAATCACTGTGTACAGTGTTCTAAATTATTGCATGTGGCATTATAAATCACTATGTGCATTAAAATCACTGTAATGTGGTGTTCTGAATTACTGTATGTGGCATTATAAATCACTGTATGTGCATTATAAATCACTGTAATGTGGTGTTCTGAATTACTGTATGTGGCATTATAAATCACTGTATGTGCATTATAAATCACTGTAATGTGGTGTTCTGAATTACTTTATGTGGCATTATAAATTACTGTATGTGGCATTATAAATCACTGTATGTGGCATTATAAATCTCTGTTTGTGGTGTTATAAATCACTGTATTTGGTGTTATAAATCACTGTATGTGGCATTATAAATCACTGTATGTGGCATTATAAATCATTGTTTGTGGTGTTATAAATCACTGTATTTGGTGTTATAAATCACTGTATGTAACATTATAAATCACTGTATGTGGCATTATAAATCACTGTATGTGGTGTTCTAAATTACTGTATGTGGCATTATAAATCACTGTATGTGGCATTATTAATCACCATTATAAATCACTGTATGTAGCATCATAAATCACTGTATATGGCATTATAAATCACTGTATATGGCATTATAAAACACTGTATGTGGCATTATAAATCACTGTGTATGGTATTATAAATCACTATATGTGGCATTATAAATTACTGTATGTGGCATTATTAATCACTGTATGTGGCATTATATATCACCAGTATAAATCACTGGCATTATAAATCACCATTATAAATCACTGTATATGGCATTATAAATCACTGTATGTGGCTTTATAAATCGCTGTACGTGGTGTTATAAATTACTGTATGTTGTATTGATGATTTTCTGCCAGTTCCAAATGGTTTTATATGTTTCTGATCTATGTGTTAATAGCACAGCAACCTGTAACATATACAGTAGTTATATCAGCTGGCCAGGTAAAGGTCGGTAAATCTGGCATGAAATTTATTATTAAGATATGGTGACGTATAATGTTTTGACCTTTTTTGATTTGTTAACAAGTTTCACAATCATACATGATATCAGAACATGTTTGACCCGTAGCATGTTTAAATTAAGATTTGGAATCGGAACTACCAAGTAACGTGATTTAGTTATAGTTACGATTCCAATTCTTAAAGGTTTATCAACTTTTACTAGAAAAAGATAAATTCTGAGAAAACAGGGATTCATGTAATCGCTATAGATAATTACAATTTGAAAATATACAATGTTTTATCTTTCAGCACTCCATTATCAAAACCCCTATCCTCGGCCTGTAAGTATAGTTTATAACGTTATCAGTGTATGTGTGTTTTAATTATTCAATTAGTGAATAATCTCTATCTGGTGTTACCTCGGTACGTTTGTCTGGACCTTCCAGACTCTGGTTGTATCTTCTGTAGCATCTGTTATTATTTCAGTATGGTAAAAATAATGATATATGGAATAAGTTTTTTTGGTTAATTAAGTATTGATAGAAAAGAAATATCAGTTAACCAGTTTATTATGCTTCCCCAAAGGGGGAAGCTTATAGTTGCCGCTTTGTGTGTTCGTCTCCAAGTTCTTGTCCGGCTGTTTTTCTTCATGGAGTTATGGCCCATTGATTCTGTCTGATTAAATTCTTGTCCGCTCTATTTCTCTACAACCTCTGGTTGGAATTTTATGAAACTTGCTAGGATAATAACTGAACCTTTATAATGAAATCAGTAATTATATCCATCATTGAATGTATATTTGTAATAACAAAATGTTGAAATGTTTGATCACAGGTCATAATGACCTATTTCAAAGTATGTTGTACAATGTAATATATCACGAAATAACAAATAATGTATTGACTTCTCTTTAGAACTCTCACAGTTACTTTCCCTGTTCAATATCATTACCATATGGTACAGAGTCAAACAATCACTTGGTGGAGCATCCATCGGTTTCATCGATATTTTTTATGCCCAACATATGATCATATGATCAACATAACATGACGCCGTCTTATGAGTAAGACCCACACCTGTACCTCAAAGGTCAAGGTCACAAGTCTGTGAGATTTTGTGTCCGGCCTGTAACTTTGTCATGCTTAGATGGATTTTAATGATACTTGCTACAAATGATCAACATAACATGACGACATGTTGCAAGTCAGACCCATACCCATACCTCAAAGGTCAAGGTCACAATTTGAGTTTATTTGACAACATTTTGAGTCTGTGTGAGATTTCGTGTCTGGCCTGTAACTTTGTTATGCATAGATGGATTTTAATGACACTTGCTACAAATGATCAACATAATATGACGATGTGTCATGAGTAAGACCCACACCTGTAATTCAAAGGTCAAGGTCACACTTTGAGTTTGTTTGACAACACTTTGAGTCTGTGTGAGATTTTGTGTCTGGCCTGTAACTTTGTTATGCATGAATGGATTTTAATGACACTTGCTACAAATGATCAATATAACATGATGGCATGTCACAAGTAAGACCCATACCTGTACCTCAAAGGTCAAGGTCACACTTTGAGTTTGTTTGACAACACTTTCAGTCTGTTTGAGATTTCATGTCTGGCCTGTAACTTTGTCATGCATAGATGGATTTTGTTAATACTAGCTATAAATGATCAATATAACATGACGATGTGTTGCACGTTACACCCACAATTCCACTTGAAAGGTCAAGATCACAATTTAACTTTGTTTGAAGACACTCAGTCTGATTGAGATTTCGTGTCCGGTTTGAAACTTTGTCACCTATGGATAAATTTTAAAAACACTTTGCTCAATTTATCAGCATGACATTACAACATGTCACGTGTAAGACCCACATGTGTACCTCAAAGGTCAAGGTCACACTTTGAGTTTGTTTGACAACACTTTCAGTCTGTGTGAGATTTCATGTCCGGCCAGAAACTTTGTCGTGCATAGATGGATTTTATAAATACTTGCTGCAAATGGTCAACATAACATGACAACATTTTGCACTTAATACCCAGACTCCAACTTCAAAAGGCAAGGCCACAATTTAACTTTGTTTGATGACACTTTCAGTCTGATTGAGATTTCATTTCTGGTCTGTAACTTTGTCACCTATGGATAAATTTCAAAAACACTTGGCTAAATTCATCAGCATGACATGATGTGTCATGCGTAAGACCCACATGCGTACCTCAAAGGTCAAGGTTACACTTTGAGTTTGTTTGACAACACTTTGAGTTTGTGTTTGATTTCATGTCCGGCCAGTAACTTTGTCATGCATAGATGGATTTTATAAATACTTGCTACAAATGATATATCAATATAACATGTGTTGCACTTAATACCCTGACTCCCACTTCAAAGGTCAAGGTCACAATTTAACTTTGACAACACTTTCAGTCAATTTGAGATTTCTTGTCTCAGTTGATCAACATGACATAATTAAGTGTCGCATGTAAGACCCAGAACCTTTCCTCAAAGGTCAAGGTCACACTTTCAATTTGTTTGATATTGCGTGTCTGGTCTGTGACTTTGTCTTTAACTTGGCTCAATTTATCAAAATGGAATGACGACGTGTCGTAAGTAGGACCTAGACCCGTACTTCAAAGGTCAAGGTCACTCTTTTAGTATATATGACAACACTGTGAATCTGTTTGAGATTGCAAATCCATCCTTTAACTTTGTCATACATGGATGGATTACAAAAACACTTGGCTCAATTTATCAACTGATCAACAATTGATCTGTAACTTTGTCTTACATTTAGAGATTTTAAATTAGCTTGACACAAGTGATCAGCATGTCACTATGATGTTTCACCTGTTGAAATTCCCTGACCATTACATCGGATGTCAAGGTGAAGGTTACACAACGGTCAAGGTCAAACTTTAATGTAAACCCCCCCCCATGAAATTGCATGTTTAGTCTGAAACATCAGTCCATTACTCTTGATATTCATGGATACATCGCTACCTATTATAACATATATTGTTAGTTTTCACAGACCATTTGGGGGGCATGCGACACTTACCAGTGACATTTCTTGTTTATTCCTGTCATTGGCTGTTTGCCAACAATCAAGACCCGACTAGTAAGTCACTGTCTGTCTCATACTATAGTATATTCTTACACCTGTACTGATAATTTAGGTCTAGTTAAGATAATAATAATGGATAATGTTTAACATTAAGCTCAACACATATACATATAAGGTCATATGAGACCAGCTACCTCAGTGGGACATGAGATGAGTAAGGGATGCAGTTGAGCAGATATCAAACGTACTTGGGATTCATCAAACCTGCTTGCATTATTTGCAATATGTCATGCGTCAATATTTTACACACGGTAATTAGTGACTTCTACTCTGATTAGTGAGTTGGTATATTGGTTCATGCATTATATATACATCTTTATATATCTTTGTCTACACCAATAAAACTGGGTCCTCCATGACCTAGTGGTCTGAGTAATCACTACTCACCTCTGACGTTAACTTTATGCAAGAAAGTTGCTAGTTACTTACAGAAAGATAGTCATTCTACTTGCTTAGCCTAGTTAGTTAAGTTAGTAGCACATCTGACTGTCAGTCCATGGGTCATAAGTTTGAATCGCCACCAGGCTGTGGTTTCAGTGATGACTGATATATAACAATGAGTCTCATTGTCACCGTTGATTCAAATAAGAAAGTTATCAGTTACCTATATTCAATTAGAGGTTTTCCTCCAGTATAACTAGATGTCATATGCAACCTGCATATGTTTTAAAAATGTTTTTCCCATTAAAAACTGGCCACCTTATATAACCTTATATAACCTGTAATATCTCATACATGACAATTGATTCCATGTACTGACAATACATATATTGATATTGTTTTGATTATTCCAGATACATCTACCGCAGCATGTACTCCACTCCCCGGTTTCAAAGAGGCTCAAAGCACAGAAACGTAAACTAGAACAATCGAAACCTATATATATAAAGTCATTGGACGATGATTCATGACATATGTCAACTTGTACCAGGTGTGCAGCTTTACAGATGCTCCAAAACAAGAGTAATGTTTGAAACAGGTAGAAAGTGGTACAGAGAAGAGATATTAAGTGGAGGATATTTGGTACATGTGAAATTATCAGTTTAATGTTTGCCATGGATCTTGACGAGGCTTGTATTGTATTCCATTTTCTGTACTCCATAAACAGGAGACATACTGAAGTCCTTTTTAAATATGATCAGTTACTATTGAAACCAATAATCTTAATGCATATGATTAAGAAAATGTTGATGTATCCATGCTTTGTAATTATTTGAAATAAAAAAAATTTATGTTTATAAATTGTTTATGTTATAAAGTTATAACCAACTTTAATTTAGATGATTTATTTCCAAATAAGCAAACAAATTAAGTGAATGCTGTCTTTAAAATTTAAAACAAACTAAATGGAATGTGATGAGTAAAATCATGTACAGTCAAACCTGTGTAAGCAGCCACTTGTCTTAAGCAGCCACATTTGCTATTTCCCATTTCTTAACCTTCAGAGCAAATTAACCTGTATTCAGTAAAACCTGTCTTTAAAGGCCACTTTTGCTCCTTCCCTTGACTGACTGCTTAAAACAGGTTTGATTGTATAAATTTATATACATGTACGTAGGAAACATAGTGTCAGTTAATTTTACTATAAACCTATTCTGGAGTGCTCTCCCTTTTCATTTGCATACAGTTACATTGAATATTCAATGTAACTGAACGCGTGAGAACGTAGCTTAGAACCTAATAACAGTCTTCACTGTAAATGTTTAAGTCACCATCTGAGAAAGGAATTGACTAAATGACGCATTTTGCTATAAATGTTTTAGTTGGCAATTGAGAAAACAAAACAACATAATGAAGTATTTTGCTGTGAACAAATTAACTAAATGATGTGTTTAGTTATAAATGTTTTAGTTGGCAGTTGAGAAAACAAAACAACATAATTAACAGACTTCACTGTAAATTGGAAAAAAAAAGTATGAAAAGAAAAAAAGTGTTGCAAAAGATTGTCTGATGAACAAATACTTCATAGAAACTTTAAACATAATAACACCTACATTAGAAAGAATATTTAATAGAATATTAGTCTGTAAAACTTTTCCGAAACATTGTTCACATGGCATTATAATATCTGTACACAAAAAAAGGATCAGCAGATGTTCCAAGTAACTACAGGGGAATAACCTTGTTTAGTTGTTTTGCCAAATTATTTATGACAGTCGTAAACATAAGGTTAAAGAAATGGTCAACAGATAATGATAAACTTTCAGACACTCAGTTTGACTTCAAGGCTTATCATAGTACAACGGTTGCCATATTCATTTTAAATATACTGATATAAAAATACATCAGTAATAAACAAAAATTATTCTGTGCGTTTATAGATTTGCAAAAGGCATTTGACTCAATATATAGAAATGGACTGGTACAAAATGATAAAGAGTGTCATAAATGGTAAATTACTATCGGTTGTTCGATCTATGTACAAAGATGTTGAATCGTGTGTAAAACAATTCTACACCTTATCAGATTTCTTCAGCTGTGATATTGGATTGTTTCAAGAGGAGATAACTTCTCCATTATTATTTTCCCTGTTCCTTGACAACTTGGAAATTACCCTCCAGGGTGACCTCCATGTGGGCATTAATCTAGAACAAGTTTCACTGTAATCCTATTCGCTGACGATTGTGTTATATTTTCTGATTCAGTACATGGCATTCAAACTTCATTAAATAACTTAAAAGAATATTGTGATAGATGGAAGCTTAAAGTAAATGTCCCAGAAACACAAATAATGGTTTTCAAAAAAGGCAAAGCTAAAGATGAAAGCGAAAAATGGAATTACGATGGACAAGATATAGAAATTGTTACACATTTTAGCTACCTAGGCCTAGTTTTTACAAGTAGTGGATCATTTGTAACAGCAACTTCAACTTTGGCTGGCAAAGCAAATAGAGAAATGTGCTACCAATATTAAACTATTCATGTAAGATTTGGGGTCGTATATCAGCAGAGAAAATACAATGTGTACATAAGAAATTTATCAAATGGATTTTATGTGTGAAGCAGATGATATGTTATTTATCATTGTATGGTGAAACCCGGAGATTCCCAATGGAATTAGTGAGGAAAGTAATGATAATCAAGTAATGGTTAAAATTACACACAAAAACTTATAATTACATACTACAAGCTGTTTTGGAGTACTACAATCAGATAACAATGTAAATAATTGGGTATTTAAACTGAAACTGCTATTAAATAATAAAGGGTTAGATGAAGTCTGGTTATTTTTGAGTTCAATAAATGTAAACATATTAATTCCATTGTTTAAGCAACGACTCAAAGACATATTTATATCAGGATGGTGTGAAAGCATGGATAAAAGACATATTTATATCAGGATGGTATGAAAGCATGGATAAAAGACATATTTACATCAAGATGGCAGGAAAGCATGGATAAAAGACATTATTATATCAGGATGGCATGAAAGCATGGATAAAAGCAGCTCACTTGTGTTATTTAGAACTGAAACAAACATTTGTAATGTCTGATTATCTGATAAAACTTGTAAATAAGAAGCACAGGGTAGCGATTTCTAAAATGCTATTATCTTCACACGGACTGCAAATTGAAAAGGTCGACATAGAAATGTGCCAATTCCACAACAAGATAGGAAATATATTGTTTGCAATAGGCAAGCTATTGAGGATGAGTTCCACTTTATCATAATATGTTATAATTATTCAAATTTAAGGAGACAATTGGTATCAAAATATTATTATAATAATCCAAGTGTTTTTAAATTCAACCAGTTACTGAACTGTTAGTTAGAATCTTAAATAACTTGGCAAAATATATAATAAAAGCTTCTAAAGAAAGGACATTAAAATTAAATACTATGACTTGATCATTTAATTGTCATGTTTACTCTCGTTTATATAACCTGTATTTAAATTTTCATGTTTTGTTTTTCTCTGCATGCGCAAGTATTGATGTATTGATATCTTATTATTTGTGATGATAAGCTATGTAATCTGCTTAAATCCAAAATAAACTATTCTGTAAATGTTTGAGTCACCATCTGAGAAAACTAATTGACTAAATGACGCATTTCGCTGTTAGTGTTATAGTTGGCAATTGAGAAAACAAAACAATATAATGATGCATTTCACTGTAAATGTTTACATCACCATCTGAAAAAACAAATTAACTAAATGATGCATTTAGCTGTAAATGTTTTAGTTGGCAATTGAGAAAAGAAAACAACAGGACACATTTCACTGTAAAGGTTTTAGTTGACAATTGAGAAAACAAATTAACTGAACAACATATTTCGTTGTAAATGTTTTAGTTGGCAATTGAGAAAACTAATCTACTGAATGACACGTTTCGCTGTAAATGTTTTAGTTGGCAATTGAGAAAACAAATCAACTTAACATGTTTCACTGTAAAAGAATGGTATTTCTTTGTGAAAGATGGAGTGTTTTAAAGTCCAACTTGTTTCTTACTTCAACAAGAAAAATATTGCATGTTGACTAGTACTTGTGAAAGGTTGAACATATTGCATGTTCATTGGTACCTTTGGAAGGTTGAACATATCGCATGTTGACTGGTACTTGTTGAAGGTGGAACATATTATATGTTGACAGGGTCTTGTGTAAGGTGAAACATATTGCATGTATGTTGGTACTTTTAAAAGGTGGAACATATTGTACATTGACTGGTACTTGTTGAAGGTGAAACATATTGCATGTTCATTGGTACCTGTGTAAGGTGGAACATATGCATATTCATTGGTACTTTTGAAAGGTTGAACATATCCCATGTTGACTTGTACTTGTTGAAGGTGTAACATATTATATGTTGACTGGTATTTGTGTAAGATAGAACATATTGCAATTGACTGGTACTTGTTGAAGGTGTAACATATTGTATGTTGACTGGAACTTGTGTAAAGTGGAACATATCACATGTTCATTGGTACTTTTGGAAGGTGGAAAATATTGCACGTTGACTGGTACTTGTGGAAGGTGGAACATATTGCATGTTGACTGATATTTGTGGAAGGTGGAACATATTGCATGTTGACTGGTATTTGTGGAAGGTGGAACATATTTCAGGTTCACTGGTACTTTTGGAAGGTGAAACATATTGCATATTGACTGGTACTTGTGGAATGTGGAACATATTGCACATTCATTGGTATTTGTGGAAGGTGGAACATATTGCATGTTGACAGGTACTTGTGGAAGGTGGAATATATTACACATTCATTGGTAATTTTGGAAGGTGGAACAAATTACACATTCATTGGTACTTTTGGAAGGTGGAACATATTGCACATTGACTGGTACTTGTGGAAGGTGCAACGTATTGGATGTTGACTGGTACTTTCGGAAGGTGAAACATATTGCATATTGACTGGTACTTGTGGAAGGTTTAACATATTGCACATTCATTGGTTCTTTTGGAATGTGAAACATGTTGCATTTTGACTGGTACTTGTGGAAGGTGGAACATATTGCATGTTGACTAGTATTTGTGGAAGGTAGAACATATTGCATGTTGACTGGTATTTGTGGAAGTTGGAACATATTGCAGGTTCATTGGTACTTTTGGAAGGTGAAACATATTGCATATTGACTGGTACTTGTGGAAGGTTGAACATATTGCACATTCATTGGTACTTATGGAAGGTGAAACAAATTGCACATTGACTGGTACTTGTGGAAGCTGCAACATATTGGATGTTGACTGGTACATTTGGAAGGTGAAACATATTGCATAAATTTATTGACTGGTACTTGTAGAAGGTGGAACATATTGCACCTTCATTGGTACTTGTGGAAGGTGAAACATAATTATCATATGTTGACTGATACTTGTGTAATGTGGAACATATTTCATGTTGACTGTTTCTTGTGGAAGGTGGAACATATCACATGTTGACTGGTACTTGTGGAAGGTGGAACAAATCACATGTTGATTGGTATTTGTGGAAGGTGGAACATATTGCATGTTGACTGGTACTTGCGGAAGGTGGCACATATTGCACATTCATTGGTACTTTTGGAATGTGAAACATATTGCATATTGACTGGTACTTGTGGAATGTGGAACATATTGCACATTCATTGGTATTTGTGGAAGGTGGAACACATTGCATGTTGACAGGTACTTGCGGAAGGTGGCACATATTGCACATTCATTGGTACTTTTGGAAGGTGAAACATATTGCATGGTGACTGGTATTTGTGGAAGGTGGAACATATTGCACATTGACTGGTACTTGTGGAAGGTGCAACATAGCGCATGTTGACTGGTACTTGTTGAAGGTGAAACATATTGCATGTTGACTGGTATTTGTGGAAGTTGGAACATATTGCATGTTGACTGGTACCTGTGGAAGGTGGAACATATTGCATGTTCACTGGTACTTTTGGAGGTTGATACATATTGCTTGTTGACTGGTACTTGTGGAAGCTGCAACATAGCGCATGTTGACAGGTACTTGTGGAAGATGGCACATATTGCACATTCATTGGTACTTTTGGAAGGTGAAACATATTGCATGTTGACTTGCACGTTGACTGGTATTTGTGGAAGGTGGAACATATTGCATGTTGACTGGTACTTGTGGAAGGAGGAACATCGCATGTTGACTGGTACATGTGGAACATATCGCATGTTGACTGGTACTTGTGGAAGATGGAACATATTGCACAATGACTGGTACTTGTGGAAGGTGGAACATATTGCACAATGACTGGTACTTGTGGAAGGTGGAACATATTGCATGTTGACTGGTACTTGTGGAATGTGGAACATATTGCATGTCGACTAGTACTTGGTGGAAGGTGGAACATACTGCACGTTAACTGGTACATGCGGAAGGTGGAACATATTGCATGCTGACTGTTACTTATGGAAGATGGAACATAAGTGACAAGAACAACATTTTACATTTGATTTTTGTTTATTTTATTAACAAACATTAATTTAATGGGAATGCAAAATATTCTGTTGATTGATGAGAGATGAGTGTAAGTTTAACAAGTTGAAGCATTGCACTATTTTACTGCACTAGTTGATTAGTATTTGTTCAGAACACTGGTTAAACACTTGTTTATTACACTGGTTAAACATTCTGTCATTGCACTGAGGCTGAACATAGGCTCTTCGCAAGACTTGACATTTTTAATATAATGGCTGAACTTAGTTTCTTGGATAAATGTATTTATACAAGTAGAATATATTGATACCATTTTCCCTGAGTGAATAATTCTTGTAAAATTATGCTAGTATTTATTAAACAAACTTTCAAACTGTCGGTAGGTACTAAATATTTTAGATAATAAAGAAGTTAATTTTCTACTCCCTCCACACATTATGTTAAAGAAGACTGACTGATGTTTCACAGTCAATAAACTAAAACATAATTATTTTAAGCTTGGTAAAAAACATTGTAAAAATGACAGTTCAACAACAAAGATGAACGATAAATGAAAGAAGACGAAAGATTCAAAAAGTGAACTGCTTCAATAAACTTAATTTATAAAATTAATAAGGTAAGTTGGAAATGTTTCTGTTTATAAATGTTCTTCACAGATACCATGCTAGCCTTTTCATATTACAATAAATTTGTACATCAAGAGTTAGACTTAACTTTAACAGAATAACAGTAACTTTCGTCAATAATTCAATAACTGAAGAATTAACTGATGACAAGCATTCAAACCACCGATAAAAAAATGAAGAAAAAGCAAATGAATGAAATGGAAGAAAACATGAGGCCAGTTACGATGGTCCGTTTGAAATATGTTCCCAAATAAACACAATTTATAATAATTACAACAATAAACAATAAATAAACTTCTAACAACTAGACAGCCTGTATATACCAAAGCTATGGTCATTAATTTGAATAATAAATAATTCAAGCAGATCTGTTTATGTCAAAAAAATTGTCATTAACAAGAAGTAGGTTAATTACAAGGTAAAATCCATAATGTACTCCTTCCATGATAAATCAAATCTTAAACATTTGCATCTTAAAAAATGATGTTGAAAATAAACAATTTAATACACAATTTATAAATATATACATGTACATATATATAAAAAAAATCACTTTAGATCTCAAATCTCAGGACCAGGCCAAAGATTATAAAACTTTCATTTCATCCTCAACTGATATCAACTAACATTAACCAATGGGAAGCCTGGCTTTCATTGTAAAATGAATTTTGATTGGTTGATTCAAGTATGAACTCAAGAGTTTTATAACCTCGGGACCTGGCTTTTACTGGTAAACTCGGGTGATCATATAATGTTAACTAATGTTTACTCTTTCGCTGCCAATTTTATGGGGAAACGTGCTTTCCGGTGCCAAATATGTTTCTGGTTAAATGGTAAAACAGGGTACATATTCACTCTAAAATAGAGAAAAAAGTTGTGTGTGTTTTTTTTTCTATTTTTTTTTGCATTTCCCAGATAAACCAACATAAAGCATTATTGCTTTGAATTACCTCCCTTGGTACAGTATCTGTGTCGTCAATGGCACTGGGCAGCAAAAGAGTTAAAAAGGCATAAAAGATAGATCAATGCAATTATAATTTATTTCAGTTTGTATAAATTATTACCATCTCTCAAAGAAAAACATTTTTGATGAAGTTATTTTACTGTTTTGTATATTATGAGCTGAAACAAAATGACAATTTGTTCACCAAATTAGCACAAAAATTATTTATAATATGGCACCTTAAATAATATGTGAAATCTCTTTAATCTCATTGGTCCTTAAAACAAATGCACCTGTTTATGTATTGGTACAGACAACCCTTTGGTCAATATGTACAGGACAATACATACATATATACATAGATAAATGACATAAATTGTTAACTTGAACATTGAATGTTTGCCATTTGAGTCACAATTACAAAGTCAATTTTTGTCACACAGTGATCATCGTGTGCAGTGATCATCGTCGTGCAGTGATCCTCTTCATCTCTCCATTATCATCCTTGTGCAGTGATCATCCTTCTCCACCATTACTGTCGATATTTTTCAACATCAGATTGTAAAACTTTACAACTTCTGAATGTTTTTATACTGGTTAAATTCATATTTTTTTGCCCTAAAAATATCTGACATTATATTATCACTATAAAACACTGCATTTAGTTTCTTCCTTTCACATCTATTGGTAGCATGCAAACCCAAAGCATGATCTGTAGTCACAAATTGTTGGGTTGTGATTTTTTACATCATTGACTCATGCCATAGATGTATCGACGGCCTACAGAAGTATGACTCAAGAGTTTATAATGGGTTTATGTATCACAGACTTGGCTCCATCTATTAGATTTTGGTCACATGGACATAGTTAGTTTTGAGCAGTAGGTATGACAACAATACCATATTTTTCCTGAAATAAATACAAGTCTTCAGTTGGGTATTGTTCACTCCGAGAACCCAAATGCTCCCAATCTAACAGATGCTCTGAGCAGTTCCGTTGTGTACGAGCAGTTCCGCTGTGCACCTGTGCCACTGGTTCCTGGTTCCACTATGGAGTGGTTAACTGTTGCTATGCTTTAGTCATAACCCAGCTTCAACCCTGCAAGTAAACATACACTTTTATAAAACTGAACGTAGTTACACAATTATGACTGTACAAGTTGTTTAAAACATTTTTATTCAGATAAGCTATACGGACTGTTGACAAATATCCATTCAAGTACATGCAATGTTTGATGCTTAATATCTGTTACAATCATACTCCTGAACTAAAAATGCGTACTTTTCCAGTGCGTTATGCCAATTAAGATGTGTAAATATAATTTTATTAATTTATTAATGGGCTTTTTACCACAGGCCAGGTTACATAATTATATTATATGCAGTTTTATTGATGGAGGAAATCCTCCGAGTAAATATGAGTAGAAACACCATCCTTAAATGAGTAATTAGTAAGTTTCTCACATGAAGTTATTGGAATTCAAACTTGCTACCTCAGCGTTGAGGTAAGTGATCAGTTAATAAGGCCTTCGACTATTCCCCAACAGAGGACCATTATACAATTTGAAATCAAGAGTATACCAAAACAAATTAAAATACAAACGATTAAGGAGGCTGTCCTGCCATTTCTACAAATAAAGGATTAAAATTAAGATACTTACTTTAACTTTTTATGCCTCTCCTTGTCATAACTGTTCTCGGGTTGTTCACATTCGTACGACGCCAAAGACAACGCTGCAAAAATGTAAGTAATTTTGAATTGTGAGGTCATCATCAACACATATACTGACGACAATTACAACTTTGACATTGTCAATATACATGTACTTCACTTGGTGTATATTTATGCATGTACTGGTACCTGTGCTATTATAAAGAATCTTTATATTTTAAAATAGATTTTATAAAATGTATTTTTCAACTATGACTGTCAGAATATTTAAACAAATATTATAATTATGTAGGTATACAAGTAATTTTAATTTGTATTATGATACTATGGACTCCTATTTACAGGTTTGTGTGTTTATGACATGTATCAAAGAATTATGCACCAGTCAAATGTAAGCCCTACCCTCGCCAGGATGGGAGATAGCGGGGACTTCACTTTTCTCTTAGCACAGCTCAGATAAAGACACATGCTGGCATTTCATATCTTCCCTGGACACCTTTTATGTTCATACATGTATTAACTGCTTAGTCTACTGAGTAAGTTTTGTTAAGATTTATTAAAAACGAGAGTGCTGTTACATACCACTGATTCAATAAAACAATTGAAGACATTTCAAGGACAGGTGACTCTGACAATAAGTATATGGTCAGATCCAGTTCAAGAAAAAAGCAAGCAGCTGTAATCAGTTAATTTTGTCACATAGGTAATACTTCCCCACTTCCTGAGCAGTGAGGGACATTGATGTAGCAAGAGCTGGGGCTGCCATCCTCAATTATGTCCTGTATTGAGAGGAGTCGGCTAACAAATGATTGGTGCGCATGAGATCAATTCTAAAATCAATATTCTGTACTTACTAGTTTCTGAGAACACTGGTGATGTGAGAATGTAATGAAGGACGTCCGTGTGCTTCTCAAATGGGCACTGCAAATAAAACAAAAACATTTTGACTTTTTGCCTTTTATTACTTATCAAAATGATAAACCCGGTACATGCATTAATAATAAAGAGACTGTTTGATTTAAGGTTATTGCCATACAATGCATATATGTTATCAGTCACTGTAGTTGTGACATTACTTTCACTTCCCTTATTAACTGATAATTTTAAGAAATTATTGGCAGAAAATAAAATTAATCATTTGAAAGATAAAAAGATCATTCCTTCATTTTTCATTTTAAGCACAACTTTTGGGATTAAACATCCAAATTCCAACTTACCTCAACTTGTTGCCAGGTGACAAAGTCAGATATGTGTTTTGCAAGCTTCCAGAATTTCTGAAATAAACAAATTCATCATTAAATACACAATAGTATATTATTGTATTTTATCACATTTTTTCAAAATGTACTTGAAAGATGTTTTTTTTTTTTTATTTTTGCAAATAATGAACTTCATATTTAAACTAGAACAGTGTCAAGCTGGCACAAATACCCCCACTTTTGATCAGAAAAATAAGTATAAAAAGAAGACATAATGCCTGGTAAATTTAACTAACATTAGGCTAATTGATTTTATATTTATACTACACATCAAATATTAATTGAATACATAGACCCCTTCAGAAGTAATTGATTCAAATGCATTTTTATCTTCTTAACACGGAATGCCTCTTCATGATTCTTTGAATGGCATGGAAATAAAAAAGAAAACTCACCTGGAAATTGATTGTTCCAGAATCTGACTTGTCAGAACAGCCCTCGTTAAGGAAGTAAATATCCTTCACAAATAAACTGAAGAATGGTATCACAATCTGAAATATAAGATAGAGGTAATAAAAATATAGCATTAAACAATTGGCTTACCACATAATGAAATACCCTATTATCAATTTGTCCACAGGTAAATAATGATGAGATGTGGAAATTCCAACCATTAGTTGTATAATGAGTCGATTACACTACTCAAGACAAGAATATCTTAGTGGAACTTGTATAAATTTTATAAATCAGCAGCATAATTTTGTCTTTTTTAAAAACAACCTATAACATACATATTATATTCTGATCATATTCCAAGATCCAAGTCAGCCTCATTAGATTTATTTATCTATACTAATTTATTTAACTTGATTGCCAACTCTGACTATCAATCAAGGGGTCCCAAGTTTAAATCCCTGCTCAGCCAGTCTCTGTGATGATTGAAATATAACTCATTGCCATTTGTCTCTCACTGCTGATTCAAATGAGGAGGTTTTCAGTTACTTGCGGAAATGAGTAGGGGTTAACCATCCACGATCCCAGAAAAGAGAGGTTATGCTAACTGACTGTCTGTTAGACCTTGATGGCATAAAATGACTAAATACTCAAACAATAAAAAAACAAGCTCAAATTATTAAATTTTGCTCCATGTCACATAATCAGCATACCTTTTCTCTACTGTCAGTAGCTCCTTGTGCCCGCCACATTGCTGCCTTAAGACATGATCGGTAGCTTCCAAAGTTATTCGATGGGTCCATTTGCAACTCCAGGATTAAAAACTTTGTTTTGTTCACTTTGGCCCACTGAAATAATACATGAAATAATGTAATGCTACTGCATGCCTTTATTACATGTTAAAAGATCTGGCTTCTGTTTTAACAGCATTGTCTTAAATTTTACTTAAATACTTAAAACTTTATTGTAAATGGATACTTAAATAATCTTTAATCAATGTCAATTGAAACTAAATGAAGTATTTCTGTAGCCAGTCTAAAATCATGATCACCTTGATAGAAAACATAATGTAATTGTTCAGTTGTATGTGTTTTTTTCATTTCATTTCCACCCCCCTCTACAGTGGTGGTCAGTGCACCTAATCACTGCTCCTGGGATCTATAGGTCATCGACTGCTTCCCCACATATTCAGAGGTGGTTAATGAACTTGGAACATTCTATCAATGTCTCAAATTTTATATTTTAACCACACTTCTATACAAAAAACACTTACTGCTTATTAATTCAGTTCTTTCATTACCTTATAAATTATATTAAATAACTGAATGAGGTGATTCCCCACTCCCCATATAATCCATATACTATATTTCTACTCCACTCATCCTTGGACTATACAATAAATTTAGTTAGTCTAAGTATGTGTTGTATTTTAAAGATCTACATGTTCTTTTAAGGCCATCCTTAAAAATTATTTGTTTGCTGTGCTCCAACTTAGTATTTCTCATGTGGGTAGGTTGGTAGGTAGGTAGGTAGCTATTTTTTTTTGTTGCCAAATTTTGATTTTGCGTAGTCATTTTAAAGAAAACATTTAATTGCTTTGCAAGTCAATAAAACAGTTTGGGTAGCTGCAATTTTTGAGCGAGTAGGTAGGAGCATGGCAAACCATTTATTTTTTATTGATGACCTAAACTTACTGTTTTTTTTAATCGTGCCACGGGGTTCATATTCATACCGGCTATGATTGCCATGAGTGAGTTAAAGTTGCCAATATTTATACATTCTTTGGCAACATCTATAAAGTATTCCACCAATCGTACACGATTCTTCTTTTTCAAATGCTAAAATAAAAAAACAAATTTTTTTTGTTACCTTTAAAATATAACATGCAATTAAAAGTAACTATCTTACAAGTTTGACAGATATGAAGGTGACACCTTAAATTAGTTATTATCAATACAGGTAAAAAGTTGGATGAATTAAACAAGACAAGAAATCCAATTTCTTGGTTAACTGAAATTAAATTTTACACAACAGTTTTACACTTCTCGTGGTTTTAAATGGCTTTTGTTTTAAATACTGTTCCACTGTACCAACATATCATTCTATGAATTTCAAACAACAAAATGCATAAGGCCATAATAAATTAATTGCTTGATTATCATCCCCACACCCCCCCTAATTTTCATGACGTCAACCCTTTTATTCTTTTCAAAAAAATAAAAAAATATAATAAAATAAAATTCCCCCTCCCTCTGCCTCCTTTTTAAGAAAAAATTGGATGAGAATCTAGCAATTAATTTATAATGGCCTAAAAGGATGATGTGAGCTTAAGTAAAAAGCAACATACTGAGCAGATTTCTGATGCGA
The DNA here is from genome assembly GCA_029582155.1 of Panopea generosa. Classification (NCBI taxonomy): domain Eukaryota; kingdom Metazoa; phylum Mollusca; class Bivalvia; order Adapedonta; family Hiatellidae; genus Panopea; species Panopea generosa. Next base: position 87,220,381 of record CM055895.1, read on the forward strand.
CTAGATAACTGAGTCTGTTGAACCATTGAACATAAGCCTCCAGATTATGTGTTTTCTTCATATCTCGGAATACCGGCTTCTGATTGGATACTTCCTCTTTGGCAAAAGCTTGAACAAATTCTTCTGGACCAATCTGACTGAGGCGCTCCTACAATGGATTATATGAGTGCTTAATGTTTAAAATGAATTTAATATGAAACAGGGGAAAAACCAACATAAATTTTACTTCATTGTCATACTTTTAACTAAATTCATTAATAACTGCTATACCATCCGCCTAAAATACATATTATTGCAAAACTTAGTTTTATGTATGCGTGTAGTACGACTTTATTAAAAAAAAAAAAACGCACGAACACAATAACAATACAGTAACATACCAGTTCAATATGTGTAAGCTGCTGAGCGAGTCTGAGTGGACTTGGACAACCCTCCAAGATGTCGGTGGTAGGGGCAATCTGAGTTTGTGACCGCTTAATAGCCTCGGAGTTCAGTTTGGTTAAAACTTCCTCGTAACGATTCAGCTGAGCCAACTGTAGAATAGAAATGTAAGACATCAAACTTTAGACACAATAATTAAGGACTGAAAGCCAAATTTAAGTTTTCAATGGGTGATGAAAAACATTAGGGCAGTTTAATGTTCTCAGCAACATTAAACTATCCTAATGTAATGAATGTAATGGCAACATTGTCAACATACTGAATAAGTGCATGCATTTCTAGGACAACTTAAGGCAAACAACACGTTAAATTAATGGCAATGTGATGTCTCACCAGCAAAATAAAATCATGCAACCAATGAAGTGCAAACTGGTCCTTTTAGCTCCGCCCAGCTACAAGTGTTTTTCATTGGGAAATGAAATGCAGTAAATCAATATAGTTCATTTAGGCCGATTGCACTCGGAATGTAAATATTATTAAATGAAAATGAAAGGAAATACAATGTAATGTGAACAAGTGTTGTTAAATAATAATTATTGCAAATAATTGTAAAATACCATATAAAAATATTGCACTTTACATGATCTCAATTCGATCCATCAGAGCATCAAGATGCTATGTGCCTTCATGTTTCATATACAATATACACATATATAGTATACACATATGTACAATATATACATATACAGTCCACACATATGTAAAATATACACGTATACAGTATACACACATGTACAATATACACATATACATTACACATATGTACAATATACACATATACAATATACACATATGTACAATAAACATGTATACACATATGTACAATATACACATGTGTACAATATACACATATACAGTATACACATATGTACAATATATACATATACAGTATACACATATGTACAATATACACATATGTACAATATACACATATACAGTATACACATATGTACAATATACACATATGTACAATATACACATACACAGTATACACATATGTAAAATATACACATATACTGTATACACATATGTACAATATACACATATACAGTATACACATATGTACAATATACACATATACATTATACACATATGTACAATATACACATATACAGTATACACATATGTACAGTTTACACATATGTACAATATATATATATACAATATACACATAGCACCTTGATGCTCTAACAGATTGGATTATTCATTGGAAATAATACAAACTCGAGGAACCATTTGACTTTATAGCAGCTTTGAAGCTGAGGTAATGAGAGATTTTAACTTCTGTGCCTGCATACTTATTGTTAGCTATTTATATAAAGGAGAAATTACTTCACAGACTGATGTAATGATTGGTATCCTTGAACTCATATTGCAGGGAAAGAACAATACAAGCAATGGTATCTCTTCCATGATAATGTATGGCTTTGTTTACACTGGAAAATATCTCAGTCAGCCTATATTCAAAACTTGGAAAAATTCCATAGCAAATCTTCCATCTCTCCATGCATAATTAAAATTCCTGATACGATCAGGCAATTATCTTGGATTCATTTCAACAGATTCAAATTATCATCACAAAAACATTCATTTGATTTTAATCCCGATGTTAAATTACCACACAAACTCTGCGCGAGTAACAGATTCCTATTTTTTTTCTGTTTTTTTTTAGATTGTTCGTCCAGATAGTGCATTTTTTCACCCCGTTTTTTTCATGATATATTCTACTTATTTTTCTCAAAGTAACAAACTGGTTTTATAATTACAGAATTTCTAGGGACTGAAGGTAGTGAAAGATTTCCAAGATCTGTTTAGAGTCTGTTAAAAGGTTTTGCTATTACAATTACTCCATTAATATTTTAATGTCTTTAAAAATATTTTAGATATCATATATATGTGTATTGTTCCACCATAACAGGTTATGTCACTCCACGGGTTCCCTACAGGTAAAAGAAATCAGCTTTTATAAAAAATCAAACCCATTAGCTTGAAGAAAACCAGGCAATAAACACCCTCCTTGAAATCCAACTATCCAATTAATAGTTTGATGGGTTGAGCCAAGTGGAGTGCCAATTTTCTACAATTAAATTACCAAGTACTAGGGTCAAGACACAGGAAGGAACTGCCAAAGAGGAGGGCTCATATACAATTGCATCTGTCAGAGTCAGAGAGACGGTGAGGGCTTCAGGTAATGTTACATGTAATTAATTAATTACCAGAGCAGGTGAGTAACCTGTTTGGTAATAAGTGAGAGCTTTGCTTGTGAACTAATGATTATAAATCACTGAAAAATAAACAGGAAAAAGAGGTAAAAGAAACAGGTATAAGATGAGGTAAGCAAGTTTTTAGAATGATATATTGACTCATTTAAGTAGCAATATTTTCTGAGAGTGCAGAACATAAACATTTGCATGGAATAGCTCAGTTGGTAAGACATTAATTTAAGAACTGCTAACTTGTATTAAGCTTCTTTTATTTTTTACTCCTGTTCATTCACAGCAAGTGCCGGGGTTTGCACATGATCAAAATCTATTGTCGTTTTCAACTTTTATATTACGTACCTTATTCAGGAGGTTGTGTGTAATTCCACCGATATCTTGCCGCAACTCTGGATACACCCCCAACACTCGGTGAGATATTTCCTTCAGCTGTTTCATCATTCTCTCATCCCGGAAATCATACGGAAACATTTCTGTCCATTCACTGCAAAAATCAATATATTTTCAAAACCAGTTCAAACAAATTTTTCAATGAATTTAATGATTGAATTGACTGAATATTTAGCAAAATTTTTATGCTATCGAGGGCTAACAGACGATCCTTTAACCTAACCACTGTTTCCTGGGATCCTGAAAGGTTTACCAGTAGTCAAGCACACCCCATCTCTGCAAGTAACTTATAACTTTCCCGCCTAAATCAGCAGTAAGAGATGAATGACAATGAGACACAATGTCATGCCATATATCAATCATCACAGCAACTGTTTCCAGGCGGGAAAATTCATATACGATCCACCTGAATGAAGTTTTCCCTCTCTTCTTAAATATTGTAAGTAAATGTGACATTTTCCTCATTAACACAATACAAGGCATTATTCTGTATTAGACTGACTGTTTAGTTGCACAACACAGTCCTACACTGGAATAATTAACCAATCAGAACTTCTATATAATCAAATCTACACGACTCTTGATGGATCAGCAGCAGATTGGAACATACAGTCAGTGTCCCAAATGTTTTAAATAATCCTGCTGGGATGCATTTTAATTGGCTAATTCTTATTAAAAGAACTGATTTATGTGTTAATTTGAAATAAAACTTCTACAAATACAATTGCATTTGCAAAGGAATGCCACTTTACTTGTTACCAGTATTGGAGAACTTGTAAAACAATGTATGGACAATAAGAAATCAAAGCACAGATTTCAAACCTGAACATAATCGTCTTTTATAGCATATAGCCACTATATATTTGTAGTCCCTGGCCTGGCTACTAAAAATGTATTTGTTGTTGTTGTCATTGTTGAAACAACTGATTTTACAAAGTAGCAAAAGCCTGATATCATGCATCTTTAGTATTAACTGGGCTGCCATGTATATTACATAAACTGTAACATGTCTTACAGATGGTGTAAATCACCATAAAAAATGTTGAAGGCCACAGTATCCTCACATCGAACCAATCCTCAACTTACCTGAGCAGCTGTATGATATTTTGTCCAAACTTGCCAAGTTTGTGTTTCTGGACATTGTCACTAGTCAGATTCTGCTGGAATGTACACACCTGTAACAGGTAATAGAAAACATAAACTTGAGTCACCTTGTGCCAGCAATGAAGCTTATCACAACAGAGAACAATTGTTTACAAATATAATGCCTTAGTCAGAAATTGCTTAATGAACCAATGAACATGGCATTGTGAATCTAATTTTATATCTCACAAATTACAAAATATGATACCAATTATATGTTGCAAAATTAGACAACACCAATTAGTAAGTGGCAAAATTAAGACATTTGCTGAATAAGCTATAAGAAGGTATTAACTCTTCCATTCCAGCTTGTTATCGCTCTACAGAAGTAATATAATCATAGTCAGATGGGGATGTGTCACTCAAAGTCTCTCCTTAATTACTTCTGACATGTATAATCAGTTAAAATGCAAACATGTGACAAAACTTTTTTTTAAAAAACATTTGGCTGACATTGCAATTTTACATTCTATTTTAGAACAAGATCTAAATATAAAATAAGACCTACTACACATCAGTCACTGACTTGTGCCACTTTATTACTACTGCTACACTACAACACCTACATACCTGACAAACTTCAGAAAGAAGCTCATGTGGTCGTATGAAAAGACGGGAACTCAACAAAAATGTGAATACATATGTTCTCTGAAAATATAAAAAACAAATCAAACATTAAGAAATACATTCTCTCAAATTGATCAAAATAACAAAAGAAAAAAACAACAAAATTTTACTTTAAAATTTTCTTTTTTTTGTCATTTAATACTGATATTCCTTGGATCCACCCAACAAATTATGGACTCAGCTCGATAAGAAGGTCTCAGACAAATGTATCATAATAGCATCTATTGGGCGGGTACGGATACATTTCAGTGCATGATAAAGCACTGAATGGCAAACAATTGCTTCCATTATTTAGTGCAAGTGTTTTCCTCAGATAAGAACAAAGCAAAGACTATCAGATAGGCAGTGTCTGTTCTCAGTACTTCAATGTTTTTTTACTTTTAATGATGATGGATATGTCATTATTTCAGTGTATTAATATCTAGCAGTGTACAACTCTCCATCAAATTGTATTATTATACACAAGCATGAGTTACACCCTCAGGTTGTAACACAATTAGCGCTAGGTGTATTATTATGCACAAGCATGAGTTACACCCTCAGGCTGTAACACAATTAGTGCTAGGTGTATAACAGTTATAGTGTTGTTGAACACTTTCTTCATAAATCACAATCAATCTACAAGTGCACCAATAAGAATAAATGAATTAAATCTTTTTTTTTTATATGGTTTAGCACCGTTTTTCAGGTTATATATGGTATATATATGGTATATATATGGTATATATATGGTATATCCAGGTTTATTGGTGGAGGACTGAGTAGAACCACCGTCCTTCCGCAAGTTACTGGCAAACTTTGTCACATAAAGTTTTTGTAGTGAGCAGGACTCGAACCTATGACCTTAGCGGTAGGAGATAAGTGATCTTGAGACTGCGCCTTACACCACTGAGGACCCACAAATTAATTAAATTAATATTTAATGTTCTTTCAATGTTTACTATTCCAAATTCACATGTAAGACTTTGTTTTAAACATATCCAGTAAAATACAATTTGATTTCTTTTAAATTACTGAGAAGGGATACCCAAAAGTGATGCAAATATCACAAAGATTAATATAATAACTATTAACACTGTTTATTTATACTGACTTGGTAGTATTTTGATAGCTCTGATCACTGATCAATACAACTAAGGTTGTCAATCTCAAACATTCTGTTTCAATCATGCTTTAAGTTTAAATTGACACAATCCATTTCAGGAAAATGTTGCAAAACACAACTTAATTAATTGTTGCAGATAAATTTCTAATCAAGAACAAGACACATTTTATCCTAAAGGCAATTGAGAGATTTTTTTTAATTACTAAACAAGATTTCATGTTACAGTACCCAATTTTTATCTTTTTTTTCATAATATTGATAAGTAACAGCAGCAATATGCATACATGAGCATGAGGGGAGTGCCGAGAGGCTGGCACCACAAACCACAGGTATAGTAATTAATGCTGTCTGATGTTCAATCAGGTAAAACCAGGCATGTGTAACACATGTTAAACACACGTATGTAAGTATACATGTTTTAATAACTAAGAAACTTGTTTATTTAAGCACACAGGTAATTCTCTTCATGGTTATGTTTAAGTCCTGGCACGCTATATTACTGTCTCTTGATGATTATACCAGTTTTCCCATGTTTTATTGTTTTGTTTAAGATGATTCCATGTTGTGCTATTACAGCAAAAAGTGGTGACAACTGTATATAGAATAAGAATAATATAGGTACAATTCTGCAATGGGACTTTTTATAGCAAATAAATATTAAAGTATAAAGCATAATATCTATATAATTATACTTAATGTGAAAAAGTTTGCCAGTTCCTTGCAAAAGGATAATGGTTCCTCCAACAATGCAACTGGATACCATTATATGGCATTAATTTATTAGTTAATAAAGACCATCTTAACTGAATGTCAGGAAAATTCTCATATTTCTTTTATCCCCCACCCCACTACTTAATTTTACAACTGTTGACAATGATATTGTGTAGCATGCAAAAACAGTAGAAACATTATACTACAAGGTCATGATATTGTACAGTTAGTTGAGCAAGTGACTTACATCTGGGTTATACTCCTTGGTGGGTACCAGGTGCTGGATGAGAGCCTCAGTGGAACCAGCCACTAGGTTACCATCCTTAAATGTCAACGCCTGAAACAGACAGAAGAAGGTTAAATTAAAAATATGTTAATATACCCCAGGAATCACTCTGGTCACAGTTCCACTTTCAGTCAGTATCTTTCACTACCAATTTTATGGGAAAATGGTAAAACCGGGTACATATGTTTAATTAAACTTCACTTAAACACCTCATTTTCTATATTTTTTTGCACTTTCTAGATAAACTAACATAAAGCGTTATTGCTTTGAGTAACCTCCCTTGGTATGTCATAAAATGTGTTAGTATGTTATGCGGACCTAAACAGCGTATCTGCACTGCAAATTAGCGACAATGGCACATTGCAGTTTGTCGCCAATCATCAACATTGGCAGCGAAAGAATCAAAATGATAATGGAATTGTCCAAAAATAAGAATGCAATTATAGAATATAGTGTGTTTAAACACAAGAGTAATACTGTAATTTTTACTGCAATATCACACAATTTTAACAAAAACATTCATGTTAAGTAACAATTGCCATCCAATTTATCTCGGATAGTTTATCTCGAATAATTTATCTCGGACAATTCATCTTGAACAATTGCTCATTTCATCATTTGTATCGAATATCTCATGTAAGATAATCAATACTAAATTGGCATGCTTTTGCAAAAATATAGAACTAGCAGTTATACAAAGCATGAAATTCCAGTTTCTTTTACAGTGATGTTAAGATGAATTCCTTTGTACAAAAATCAAAATACTCTTTAAGAAAGGTGGTGCTTTGGGAGAAGCAGTTCTCCTGATCTGGACCATTAATATTGTATTTCCTTGTTGATTTTCATCTACCAAAATATGATCTGACCCACGATACAGCTTTTATGGATTCAGGGATGAAATATATGTCTTGGAAACTATATCTGCAGACAGTTAGTCTGAAGTTCTTCCCTGCATATGACTTAATGTAACATAAATCATGTTACTGTATTACTTGGCAATGATTAAATACAATTGTTAGTTCACAACTCTCAATAAACTTCATATTTTGATTTAAGCCCATTGTCTTTTTTGCTCTCTTTACAAGAATGAAGTATGGCCAGTTATATTGCAGGTTGTGACTACACAATCATTACAATCATATTTCTGTATTAAAGTTCTGTTCTGTCTAAAATAACAATTACAGTACTTCAGTATCTGTTTAAAAATGGGGGTTATGATTCTTTTAGTATTCATCTAAATGTAGAAATTACAATTCCTTCAGTAGCTGTATAAAATAGGGGGTTATGATTCTTTTAGTATCGGTTGAGATTACTTCAGTATCAAATGAGATAAGACCGGGCCCGATTAGCTCATTCGATTACGCGTCTGACTATCAATCCAAGGGTGGTGAATTTGAATCCCCCGCCCAGCAACAGTCTCAGTGATGACTGATATACGATATTATGTCTCATTATCATTCGTCTCTCACCACTGATTCAAGTGGGGAAGTTATCAGTTACTTACAGAGATGAGGTGTGCTCGAGTACTGGTTAATTCCAGGAAACAGTGGTTAGTTTAACTGATCGTCTGTTAGCCCTCGATGGCATAAAAATGACGCTAAATATTCAATCAATCAATCAATCAATCAAATGAGATTACTTCAGTATTAGTTGAGATTAATTCAGTATCAGCTGAGATTATTTCAGTATCGGTTGAGATAACTTTAGTCTAAAATAAAAGATTGATATTCATCTGTCTAAAATACAGGATAAACATTTCTTCAGTATTTGTCTAAAATAAGTGGTTAACAATATTTCAGTAGTAGTTGTTTTAAAAAAGTGGACTGACACTCCTCCAATAACCACATCACTTGCACCTTTCCTACAATATCAACTTGTTAGGAAAATCCGTTTTTCTATAATTGTATTCTTTTTATTTTATTTATGTTCTACTAATTTTGGATTAATTGATATTTTCAACTCATTTAAAACTATTATTAGCATATTTTGTTTAGACAGAAACTGAAATGAAAATTGTAAATATTTTTTATAAACGATATATTTCCAAACAGTACTCTGAACAGGCTCTGAATTAAGAAGTAAATATATTTGCAATTAACAAATACTGAAATGTGCCACATATTAAAGACAAGTAGCAACACAAAATTCTACCTGTCAGAAAAATAGGAAAAGAACTCCCCAAGAAGTGCCAGCATCACAACAGGTACAAACCAGATACCCTGATAAATTGCTCCCTGGACTATTAAAGTTAAAACATTACTTCCTGTTTATTCATTATCACCTTCACCTGCATACTGCTGGGTACCAGGTAGGACGCTGGGGTGATTCCAATCAAACATGTGGTTTAATATGTCAAGAAAGTTATAAGAATCAAAAACAAGTCTGCAATGCTATTTTTTAGAACATAAAAATCATATTGCTTTAAAAGAAAAGCTTGACGAAAAAAGAAAAAAAAATGATTCTGAAAACTTAATTACCAGTACTGTGTAATAAGTTAACAACAACTCTAAGCCTAAAAAGGCTCCATCTTAGACAAAGTTGATTTTTTTTTGAAAGAAAAAAAGGGGGATTTTAGTTTTAATAAGTATTTTAAGAAAACAAAAAAAACACAAATTAAAATTGGTGATACATAATAATTTGGTTATAAATGATCTTACCAAACCTGTAGACTGCATACTTAATCACAAACACACTTCCATCCTCACCCAAACCTCACACAGAAACTCTATTAAGAAACTATATCAAGCCAATAATATTGTAAAACTTTGCAACAGTTTATATCCGGTTGCAACAGTTTTTTATCGTTCTTTAGACTGACAAAGTCTAAAAATCTATCTTTATTGGAAATCTACCAAGACAATGTTTACATCTTCCCCCGAAACCTATTTATCAGTAGGTGCTGCCATCTGTCAAGTATCACTTTCCATTTTAAAGATTCATTCATAATTTAGAGAATTCCTGTAACTTGGAATTAAAACTTGAGCTACTTTTAAAAGTTAATGAAATTTAAGAAGTTAAACTCGGTCAGTCGGAAATAGCTAAAAAGTACATCAACACTTATAAACAACAATTTGTAATATTGGCACTCCGTAAATTTGGGCTAATTGAATCCAAAGAGAATAACAGGAAACACGGGAAGCAATTAACAATGGAAACTGCGATCGTTTTTAGCGGAAAGTGTCCTTACGCAATACTAAACATGGTGAAAATGTCACATAGCTATACACTTATAAACAATAGTTACGTACTTTCAGCTGTCTCATGGGAAAAATGAATGTAAGCGGTTTTTAAAATTTTTTTGCTAGCACCTTGCAATACAAGTTATTTATTTTTATTCTGAATATATCATGAACAAAAATTAAAAAATTCCAATATTAAGTTAGTAAATGACAGTACTGGTAAATATTTTCCATCACAGACATCACTGCTTTGTGTACAGGGAAACAATATATGATACTAATTTAGTTAATAAAGAATTCCTCTTGCATCAAGTAAGGTACTCTCTTCTTGAAATGAAATCTTTCACTATATCCATTTATCTCTTTTCAGTTTGAGGCTGCTTTCTTAAGAAAATCATATCTTTAATCAAATGTATTTCAAGTTGTTTATCTTATCTTATATTTTCTTAAAGTTGTTTATCTTATCCTGAGATATATCTCATCTTCCACAAGATATAAATCTGTCTTACATGTCATATTCCATTTTATCACTGACCATTGGCCAGTTGTTCTTGGTTAGATTGTAAAGATCTCCACCAAATCTGAATTAACCTACCATTAGTAAGAGGAATTCTTCATTTCATCTTCCTCTGAGGTTTATATCATTTATTGGGGCAACAAATGATAAACAGGACATTAAAACCATTCAAATCCATTTATTATAACAGCAGTTTTAGTTTCTTGACTGTAGCTTTAACTATAAATGCAGTATTAATATATATTTTTTTAAAATATATGTATTTTTAAAAAATAAAACAGATTATAAAGTATATGGCATCAAGTTTGATAGGTGCAGACAGACCTCAAATTAAATCAGAGAAGAACATTTATCCTTCTGTAAGGAACAAAACTTCTTACGTTTTTTAACTGAGCTAGGCTCAAACCTCATTAGTGAGTAATATGTGATCTTAGTGCCTTGAACCTAGGTAATGGAGCATCATTTATAAGCTTTAATACAAGTTTGAGTAATATGTGATCTTAGTGCCTTGAACCTAGGTAATGGAGCATCATTTATAAGCTTTAATACAAGTTTGAGTAATATGTGATCTTAGTGCCTTGAACCTAGGTGATGGAGCATCATTTATAAGCTTTAATACAAGTCTGGGTAAGTGTTTGATTTCACTTAATGTGTTGTATCCTTAACTTCCAAATGGCATGTACATAAATGACTAATGACAAATGAATCCTGTGATTAACAAACACATAATGTTCCTTGTAGATGATTAATTTTTTATTATCATATGATACTTACATCATTTTCATTACAGTTTGTGCTCTGACAGTCATATCCACCCCCAGCTTTGTCAAACATCTGGGACAAACTCTGCATCTGTGGCACCACGTTCTTCTGCAAGCAGAGAAATAAACAAACTGTAAATACTATCTATATTATAGTTTATACTAATTTATTTTAACTTTATTGTGAAAAAGCTCAAAGCTTAAAAATAAACTGCTTTTGAGTCCGCTTCCTTGGTGAAACCAGTAGTGACTCTTATTTTTTGAGATGCATTGGGTTGAGCTGGGTATCAAACTCGCAACCTCTGGCGTGAGCAGCCAACACTCTATCCACTACACTACTGTCCCACTTTATCTACACTATCAATGTCATCCTGAATATCATAACAACCAAGAACGTCGCTTATATAAACATTCCACCACTCTATAACCCACACTGCTCAACATTCATCACAAAGTTGGGCAATGCGATGGTATAGTGGATAGGGTGTTACCCACTCACACAAGAGGACACGGGTTTGATCCCAGGCTTAACCCCATTGCCTCTCATCAACAACACCAAGTACTGATTCATCCCAGAAAACAGACTGGAAATGATTCACTGAAGCTCTGAGCTTATATTGCAATCATGTTGGAATATAGTAGTAAATAATTTATTATCATAAAGATTGTTAAGCAATACTTAACACCATACAAGGCAGTCATGTTTTAAAAGCTTAAACATTTATTTATCAATACAATCAAACAGAATATAGAAACATACCGGTCTAGCTAGAAGTCTCATTTTTCACAATATTGTTCATTAATCCAAAAAACACAACATGTAAACACAGCCAACAACAGTAAAATGTTTGGCGGTAATATTAGTTATAAACTTGTTGATACAGAACACTTAAAAAGGCAGCTTCTGATTGGTTCACAGATAAATACTCTGAACTAAACCAGTTTTAATTGGCTGAAGTAGAGATATTCAAATAATAAATCACATTGCTGATATTCCACATTTACCAGCAGGAAATATTCATATCCTAATTTACTTTCATATTCAAAGTATTAAAAACATAAATATTACAATTAAATATAGTAAACTTACAATTAAAAAGAAATCTTATTTATTAAACTTTTATTATTTAAATTTTAAGTTTCACCAATTATCAGTTTTATTTACTTTAATACAGAGTGATATTAGCAATACTGGCAACAAGGACAGTATTGTTGGTGTGTGTATTAAATAGATGTTGTAAAACTATATATATAATTATATCAGCAACTTTTATTTTACCCGGAAAAAAAACCCCAGTTTTTTTTATAAAACTTAAATTCTGTCACCTTGCAGAAAACAGGGGGAATACCTAGAATGAGCGGAGACAGTACTTGAGTTTGTTACGTCAGGATGTAATTGATAAAACAGAAATAGACTGTCATACAAGATATAAAGATAAATTCAAAAGACAATTATATTCAGGAAGCAATCTTATAGGAAATACTTATCTACGTATCATGTGGTTTTGATTAAACAGATAACAAACTTCAGTGCAATAAAACAATAAATGATACCCAATAAACCTGACAATACCATACTTATGTCCCAACGTATTGGGCAATTAAACTGATTGATATATTTAGAAAATATTGAAACTGTGGGGGAAAGAAATAATTGGGGTTTTGTTGCAATTTCATGAAACACCCACACTACGAAAGTCCAAATTGCTTTTTTTCTGAAAACAAACATGCTCTTTATTAGTATAAATCTAGAAACCACAAACTCACATTTTAATCATATTTAGAATTTGTTCATTTGTTTTAACTTTCAACAATTTTTAGTGGTTTAACCTATTTACCCAGTGATGAAATACACATCATCTGACATGTCAGTAACATGTCACTTTCATTTCATAATTTTTACTGTTTGTTTTGTTTGAATATTTATGCATCATTTTCATGCCATCAAGGACCAAAAGATGATCAGTTAACCTAACCACTATTTTCTGGGATCCTGGACAGTTAACCAGTACTTAAGCACACCCATCTCCGCAGTAACTGACAACTTTCCCACTTGAATCAACATTCAGAGACCATGGACACAATGTTGTATATCAATCATCACAGAGACTGTGGCTAAGCAGGGATTCAAACTCATAACTTTTGAATTTATAGTCATATGTGCTATCAGCAGGCTAACTGGACCAGTTCATAGTATTTTAACTTAAGATTAAACATTTTAACATTGTAGTGTTGAGAGGGTATGGTTGTCGTCCAATCAAGTTCTTTAATCCCACAATATCATTCAGAAACCACATCAATATGATATGTCATTTATATAGAACTAAACCTCAAATCCAGCAAAGTTGGCATAATCAATTAAGTTAAGAAAAATCATTAATCTCCAATAAAAATCTGTCTAAATGAAACAACACTGCTAGCTTGTCTATAAACATGGCAAAAAATGTTTATTATGACTTTTGGTCATGCCCATGCTGGAGAAAATACATAAAAGTGTCAGCTTCACTGTAGGTTAAAGGTCAGTACATCAGATTTGCACCCCCCTCCCCCCCCCCCCAAAAAAAAATCAAGTGAAAATTATGTTATACAGGGTGTTTTCAAAAGCTAAATTTAATAATAATTTACTGATTTTAGTGAGCCAAAATTGTCAATACTGCAATATATTCACTTCTGAATAATTTCATAACACATTTACCTCAAATCAATCAATCAATCAAATAAAATTGAATCAAATCATCAATCAAATCAAAATCAATTCAAATCAAATTGATCAATCAATCAGTCTGTAGATAAATTTCTATTGGTAAGATGGAGTTGATGGAATTTTTTTAAATGAGCTTTTATGTAAGATTTTGTTGATCTAAAAATGAATGAATGAATCAATCAATTAAATAATCAGTTTGTACGACCATCCCTGATTGGTACAAACTATAATGTTGTAGCATGTAGAGTCAGCTGTACAAGCAATTATTCCGTTCTACAGCCTTGGACATGTGTAACAGGTAATAAAACTCATGTCAGCAATGCCAACAATGATTGGGTGGTACCGAACAACAGCAGCCTGGTATGCAAGGTGGAATTTCAGAATTATCAGATCAAATGTTCCAGTTGTCTTCAATAACTACTTCCTAGTTGTTTTCCTGTTTATCCTCTGTGATTGATGCTGGCCACTAATGGATACTGACAGGTATGCAGTATGAACAATTGGATGGACGTATTTATAATGTATCTTCAATCAAACCTACTGACCAAGAAACAAAATGTACCTGGATATGAAAAACCTTTCATTCACTAGATAACATAAATAATCAAATCAACTTTCTTCTACAAAAATTGTGATTACACAAAAAGCAATAAAGGAACAGATATATTTGCACTTTGGATAGATGAAGTGCATTATAGGTTATATATTGCTGCCATTTTTATGGGGGGTAGGGAGCAGTAGGCCAATGTATCTGATAGAATCTTTTAAAATGTTTTTATAAGATGTTGGTGTTGCAATGTAGATATTTCAGTTGCACTCCAAAACTGGTAGAAATCATGGTATTTCACAACCTCCTGACCTTTTCTAAACTGATCTATATTCATGCTCCTGTTTACATCAACATCACCTGCCAAGGGGCCATGGCACTAATTATACAGAGTTAATACAGCGTCAACACAATATTCTGGAGTATTTATAGCTAAACAAATACCCATAAAATTTGTTTGGAACATGGAGCTCACCAGTAACTGTTTCCAATTTGTTGATGGGTGTGTTAATGCCAGTTTGATTGATGTGGCCATTGCTGAACACAAGTGGTACAGAAAGCAAGGTGAAATATAAGTGGGGCCGTGTTCATCTTTGTTGTGTTTGACAAGTCAAGAAAAACTGTTCAAACTGCATTATTTTTAATGGCATTTTGGTGCCAACTCTCTTCTCAATTGACAACTTTCTCAAAAATATGAAGTACGTAGCACTTTCTAGCTCATAATGTGTGAAGTGTTTTAACTGTCAAAATAAGTAAAAATTAATGAAAGCAAAAATAAGGGTTTTGATTCTCACTTAACAAGTGCTCTTAATTTAATTTGATTACAAGGTGGGCAGGAGATGATGATCTAAGTACTTTCCATTATACGTCAAAGTATAAAATAACTTATCTAAAACTGAAATTTATGAAACTGGTCTAGGTGCAGCTATATGGCTTAAGACTGCATATAATTACCTTATTTACAATATACTAAACTAGAATAAAAAATAAATTAAACAAGAGTTGTCAGAAGACAACAAAGCTCGCCCCTGGGTGTCTAAGTCCAAAAAGGGCCATAACTTTGTCAAAATGCAATCCTGAGTTATGGTTCTTGTCTGTGTGTATTCCATTGATGATGGTGAAGTTTCATTCACATCCAATGAGTGGTTGCATAGATATCTTAAACTTAAACGTAAAAGTTTAACCTGGGTGTCTACAGATGACGCCGAGGTCATGGCAATAGCTCTCCTTGGACTTTGTCCCGATGAGCTAAAAAACAAGATATTTCAATTAATGGCAAATTTAGATCTCACCAACAAATTCAATGATCTGCTTAGAAGAAAACATCAGATTTTTCAAGGCAAGACCAACACAGTGTTGTCACAACCAACGTTTTGTCTACAATCGACTACATCTAGTAATTCTGTCATAATCGTCGTACTTAATCCCTTGTCATGCTTTTAACCCACAATCTAAATAAGCCCAACATTTTTATTACCACCATCTACATGTATAGCTAGGATTAGTATCAAAACAAAATTCCAGAGTATTTATAAGTGAACAAACATCTTTACAGCCATATCACAACAGCCTCTTTGGAACCATTAGCAATTGTTTCAGTCAATTACTTCATTGGCATCTATTTTGAGAGCCAATTAAATAAGAATTCTGCTGAACTCCAAGAGTCTTACAAAAATAACAGAGATGAAATCAGTACTCCACCCTCTACAGGCCATTGTGTTCCGAGGGACTTTGGTAGAATTCAGGTGTGCACTGACAATGCACCAAAATCGTGCAGCTGTAAACATTACTTGATGTTGATACATCAAAAGGTAAGTATGAACAACCACACTCAGTCAGAAGTACAAAATATTTTTCAATAGCAATGAAATAAGGAAGGCTCCATATTAATCAACCACACCAGCCTATTCATTAGATATAGTACGCAACATATATAATTATCTATTACCTGTTAATATATATGTATATGTATAAAATCTCTAGAAAACAATGAAAAGAAATCAACAACCAAAAAAAAAAACCCCTAAAAAACCAGGTATTTTCCATTTAAGCTTATTACAAAATTGAAAATCAGATATTGTCCAAAATTGAGATTTTTTCTTGCAATAATTCTATCACAGCAGCATGCCTTCAATAAATACCAATTATAACATGCAACACGATGGACAGATTATTGGCAGTGGAGCCAGCAGCAGGCGCACATGATGTTGCAGTATTGGTATTGGAGTACTGCAAGTTTATGGCATGCCAAAAATTGAATCTGCATTACAAACTGCAAACACATTACAGTTTCCTAACCACCAGTACTGGCTGACTGGCTTTATGATATTATAAGTACTGTTTATTATTTCTGCAGTAATCCAGCATGGCAGATACCACTTGCATATACCACTTGCCCATCTTCAAGTCAAATTACCAGGCTATAGGAGATATTGAGGATGAGAACCTGTGGTGGGGTATTAAATTACAGCCATATTGCTCATCCCACCCCCTTATGTGTCAACACCATGCCCCAAACTCTATTGCGATTCATTATCAATAAAAAAAAAAAACAATGCAAAACTGAAGACTAAATTATTCAAATTATTCAATATTTTACTGGTAAAAACCTGCTGTAACTACCCAACAACAGCTGCATCAAACAATCAAAACCCATAGAAAAACAGCGATTCTAAAGCAAAAATCATATTTTGGCTACAGACAGAAAAAAAAATGAAACCAATAACAGTAACTAGAGCTGTTACTTATTCTTATGTTTTCAGGAAACTATATGAAAATGATAGTGTAACAAAAAACCCCAATCTATTTTACAGACTTGATTAATCATACTTTTGAAGTATCTTCACGCCTTTACAATAAAACATCAAGTGTTGAATCACAAGACAAGAGATCAAGTGATTATACTTGAGGCGTAATATGCATAATTGATAAAGCGATCACTTACGTATGGTCATATATAGACAATACAATGTTCAAACAGTGATACAAGCTTATCTCTTGTCCTTATCAGAGAAAACTAATAATCAATGAAGACATTTCTTTGAAACACTTTTATTATGGGTATACTAGTAGATGTATACAAGTATTGTGATTTTTTTAGTTTGTACTAATTGTTTTAACTTGATTGGAAAGAAAGTTCTGCGCTAATATGGACCATCCTCTGATCCACTTCCCGGGTAGAACCAGTACCGAGTGCTGTTTTGAGAGACATTAGGTCACACTGGAGATCAACCCACAACCTTTGGCATGAACGACCAACACTTTCCACTACTCTACCGCCCCTCTTTATTTTAATTTGATATTTAATCAGCAAGTTATTTTATAATGATAGTTATAAAATATATAATTATCTAATTATGTATTGTTGGCCTCAAGGTAGAGGATTGTATTGTTTAACATCATTTCCAACAATGTTCCAGACATATTACTGTCATGATGCTGTCACAGCAGTGTCACAGTAATCCATGTGCTGCCACACTGTGTTAGCAATAATGATACAAACATTATGATACCCCACCCAGTCATAGTTTACTGACTCTGGGTTGATTTCCCCTCATATGCCCAGTGCCAAACAGGAATTGTTTGCTCATATAAAAACCTTCAGGAATCATCCAGAGATCAAACCCACAACCCTATGTGGGTAATACAGATACTCTAACAACAGACCACCATTGGGTTTGTCTGACGAGGAGAGGAAGCATACACAAAGGTATACATGATCGTCATAATGTACTACTATCACATTAATTCTTAAGTATCATAAACTAATATATTTATAAGCCCTGGATACCAGCAATTTATACACTCATTGCCAGCCATAGTTCTCTGTATTGATGTGAGAGTAGAATAATTTATATACTTCAATTTGGAACATCAAGTAAACACATCACAGAAAGAAAGTGATAAAATCTATTCATGTCAGATGCTGCAAACAGAACTTTCTTAGTGTAATGAACTATAGGAGAAATATAAAATCAACAATTTATACAGGTGCCCAGCATTGTGATTTCTGCAATTGAAGCAACACAATACAACTTATCTGACAATCATAAAACAACAGCAGATACAGGTATAGTACAAGAATCA
Source organism: Panopea generosa (assembly GCA_029582155.1). Taxonomy (NCBI): domain Eukaryota; kingdom Metazoa; phylum Mollusca; class Bivalvia; order Adapedonta; family Hiatellidae; genus Panopea; species Panopea generosa. The sequence goes on from CM055895.1 coordinate 87,239,097, forward strand.
ATCTGTCCAGGCTTAAACATTTTTTCTACACCTCTCCAATAGGCAGACAATCCTGGATAATTTCCCTGGTTTCTCTAATTTAAAAATCTGTTGTTTACTTATTGAGTGCCATTTCTCATAAACAGCTTAATAATATAAAACACTTTACAACAAAAACTGTACCCAACAAACAGTTACCCGCATCCCTATTAATTGTTACTCTCTTTCTCTTTAGGACGTTCTTAAGTAATTTGCATTATGCTATGACAGATTGCTCAACAACAATTCAATTATAGGTAGATATAGGAAAACACTTAAGTGTCAATTCTATATTACAAACTGCCGCTTTTTTCTCATGTCTGAATTCTATATTGTTTAATGTAGCAGTACGGGGTGCCAACTAAATAGGACATTTTCATTTCTGTAATGTCTGCTTGATTGCTTTTAAGGATTCCCCGGACTATTTAAGATATCCAACCAGAGTGTACTTTCTGTAAAACCGTATTCTAGTAGCAGGAAGACGGAACTAATAATTATTCCATAATCTATAATGGGCCATCATCAAGTCTGAAAGCTAACGGAATACTCTCAGACAATTTCTAAAAGTTTTTGTTCATCTTCCATTTTAAATAAGGAGAGTCTGCAGACTAGGCCAGGAAGCTATGAATATCGAGTTGTGAAGGAAACAAACATTGCTAAAACACAATAAAATACACACAGACAGACACAAATAAGTAACATGCTTGTCCTTGATCAATTTCCTGGCAATGGTACAAAAAAGTGGATTCAGGAAATTAGTTTGTGTGAATGTTTTAATGAAAATTTAACTCTCAATGTAGAATAACACATGATGGGAGTTGAAATGTATTGGGGGAAGGTGATTATTTAGAGTTAATTTATATTATTTTTTGTGTGTTTGTATGTGTGCTATAATATTTGATTGATTATGAGAATAAACTCCTCTGTAACACCAACCATAAGCAGTTCCCAAAAACCCCTTTTGATTCAGGCAGCAGCTGCTGCACTATAGTGTTGCAGGTTCAATCCCCAGACGGTTGATACCAAACACTTTATATATATATATATATATTTATAAATGGTACCAGGATCTGCACTATGGTGTTGCAGGTTCAATCCCTAGACGGTTGATACCAAACACTTTATATATATATTTATAAATGGTACCAGGATCTGCACTATGGTGTTGGAGGTTCAATCCCCAGATGGTTGATACCAAACACTTTATATATATATATATATATATAAATGGTACCAGGATCTGCACTATGGTGTTGGAGGTTCAATCCCCAGACGGTTGATACCAAACACTTTATATATATATATATAAATGGTACCAGGATCTGCACTATGGTGTTGCAGGTTCAATCCCCAGACGGTTGATACCAAACACTTTATATATATATTTATAAATGGTACCAGGATCTTCCATGCTCATAACGTTTAGTTTTAAGAGGACTCTTGACTCCGTATATTTCAACATGGAGGACATTAGATACAATCTCAAGCTGGCTCCATAATGACGATATTGTTAAATACCATCTGACTAGAATATACACAAATATTTATTGTGTGCTCATCTCTAAAAAAATACAAGTCTATTTCCATGTATAAAGATTGAATTGTAAGACATTGTTGTCATTATGATTGACATCATGTGGGTGGGATGAGTTGTATTTATGGAACAATACTTGTCACATCGATTATCACATTCATCATTTTGCATTAATTAACCTTCAAGTAAATACACAATATACTGCAATCTGACGCATGGAGACTGTAACACCCACATCTTCATACTCAATTAGACAAAACAAATTTTTATATATAACTAAAACTTTTTTCATTGTGTATTATACATGTCAGAACCAACTACAGCTTCAGAAAAACATAAAGTGAGCTGATATTACCGACAATGGTGTAACCAAAACCACAAGGTTTTTGTTGAATCCATCAAACATAAACATGGACCCTCCCATGTTTGTGTACTTTTGCAACACTTTATCTGCATTTCGAAATCATGGAAAGTTACAGATGAAGAAGTTTAAGATTTTTGTGTTTAAATATAATAACAGCATTACAGATTTGTCCAGTGGCTGAAGTTTGTAAAGTCACAAGAGTGGAACAGTCCAGGGGCAGATCCAGGATTTCAGTTTAGAGGGAGCAGCCTTAGATTTTTCAGAGGAAATATAGTGAATTTTAATAAAGCCTGGGCTGCCTTTTTTTTTAAATTGCAGGCAGTTATTTCAAGTTACAGAGAGCTCCATTAATATAATTTTGATGATGAAAATAATTGCATAGGAGGGATCTAACAGAAAGGAAACATTGTCCCAGCTACAATAGCAATCTAAAACGCTTTCAATTAAACATCATTCTGATTGAGGGACCACATTCCTGTGCACGGCAGATCACTAACAGTATCATGATATGTTACTGTGGAATCTGCACCCACATTGTCAGCAATACAACATAATCTAATTCATTCTTTCAAGCCTCCCATTTATTTTCTCTCTAGAAAAAATGTACATAGCTTTCTCATTTAAAATCCAATATGTCATCACAGCTTTCAAACATTGATCTTCCAACTAAAAACAATGTCAGCTATTTTGAATTCATGTAAGGCGTTGATTTTTGTGATTAAACTTGTTTGTTGCTACAGTGAAATTGGGACATCATAGCTTAGCAACCTAAACATTGAACAACTCAAAAAGGTCAGATACAATATCAAATATTAAATTGAGCTTAAGTCCAACATTTTGATAGGATTTGAAATGGTTAAAGCAATTTTGGAAATTTTTTGGACAAAGAAAGCTGAAGGTCACAAATACTAATTGGAATATATCAAGTGTTCAGTGCAAACACAGCTAAGGTAGTCGCAGTACTTGAGGCTTAATGGAGTAGAAAACAAGATGCAGATGAAATATCACTTCTATGAACATTTTGGTAGAAAAGACTGCTAAGATAACTGGAAGACTGAAATATAAAAGTAGCTTTACAAGGGTGCTAGTGCAGTAGATAGAGTATTGGTTGCTCACTCAACAGTTTGGGGATTCAACATCAGTCTAGATAAGAAGTGAAAGACTCTCAAAAAACCCCACATGTGTTGGGTGTGAGAAGGATACATAATGATATAAACAATATCACTTCTAAATGAAAAAAATAAATCAGATGGCATTCAATTTTGTTTTAATAATAATCAGTGGAAGATGTTTTATAAAACAATAATTAATTGCAATGTTATTAAACAAAATGATATTAAACCCTGCACCTAGTCCATTAAAACCAAGATCAACATGAGTCAATTAAAACCAACATTAAAACCAAGATCAATATGAGTCCATTAAAACCAAGATCAACATGATTCCATTAAAACCAACATTAAAACCAAGATCAATATGAGTCAATTAAAACCAAGATCAACATGAGTCCATTAAAACCAACATTGAAACCAAGAGCAATATGAGTCAATTAAAACCAAGATCAATATGAGTCTATTAAAACCAACATTAAAATCAAGATCAATATGAGTCCATTAAAACCAAGATCAATACAAGCCCATTAAAACCAAGACCAATATGAGTTCATTAAAACCAAGACCAATATGAGTCCATTAAAACCAAGATCAATATGAGTCCATTAAAACCAAGATCAATACAAGTCCATTAAAACCAAGACCAATATGAGTCCATTAAAACCAAGATCAATATGAGTCCATTAAAACCAAGTCCAATACAAGCCCATTAAAACCAAGACCAATATGAGTCCATTAAAACCAACATTAAAACCAAGACCAGTGTGAGTCCATTAAAACCAAGACCAACGTGACTCCATTAATCCCAACATTAAAAACCAAGATCAATATGAGTCCATTAAAACCAAGTCCAATACAAGCCCATTAAAACCAAGACCAATATGAGTCCATTAAAACCAAGACCAATATGAGTCCATTAAAACCAACATTAAAACCAAGACCAATGTGAGTCCATTAAAACCAAGACCAATGTGAGTCCATTAAAACCAACATTAAAAACCAAGATCAATATGAGTGCATTAAAACCAACATCAATATGTCATTTTGATCATAATAACTGAGGAATTTTATATAAATAAATATTTAAGATGAGAAAGTCATGTAATTTATATCAATTTGAAACCAATTAAATCCAAAACGACCTTAAAAAGTATATAACCAATGCAAAGCAATGCATGCTTTTTTGATGAAAGAAAACAAACATACTGCTGAAAAATCCAGTTACAATTTTTGGAGGCATTTCAAGACCACTATTTACTGAGATCATGCCAGGAAATTTGAAGGAAATAAGCGCAGGCAGATATTATTACATCATGAGCATGAAATGAGGAAATGGATTAATTAATATTGATTACAGTAGTAATCTCAGGTAGTGATTGCAAGCGAGATATTCACACCTGGTTAATTTCCAGGCAACACTTTTCTTTTGTCTCTACACTGATGATTAATGGTGATCAATAGTAATAATTAGTGGACAAAAATAAAACAAACAGTTTTTGTGAAGTATTTGCAAGCAAGTCAATAGTTTTAAGAGCTTCTGAAGTGTTTTATACAAGACTGAGATACCCAAGACATTTAAGGCAGAGATACCTAAGACATTTAAGGCAGAGATACCGAGGCAGAGATACCTAAGACATTTGAGGCAGAGATACCGAAGCAGAGATACCTAAGACATTTAAAGCAGAGATACATAAGACATTTAAGGCAGAGATACTTAAGATATTTAAGGCAGAGATACCTAGGCAGAGATACCTAAAACACTTAAGGCAGAGATACCTAAAACATTCAAGGCAGAGATACCTAGGCAGAGATACCTAAGACATCTAAGGCAGAGATACCTAAGACATTTAAGGCAGAGATACTGAAGACATTTAAGGCAGAGATACCCAAGACATTTAAGGCAGAGTTACCTAAAACATTTAAGGCAGAAATACCTAAAACATTCAAGACAGAGATACCAAGGCAGAGATACCTAAAACATTTAAGACAGAGATACCTAAGACATGTAAGGCAGAGATACCTAAGGCATGTAAGGCAGAGATACCTAAGACATTTAAGGCAGAGATACTGAAGACATTTAAGGCAGAGATACCCAAGACATTTAAGGCAGAGATACCTAAAACATTTAAGGCAGAGATACCTAAAACATTCAAGACAGAGATACCAAGGCAGAGATACCTAAAACATTTAAGGCAGAGATACCTAAGACATGTAAGGCAGAGATACTTAAGACATTTAAGGCAGAGATACCTAAGGCATGTAAGGCAGAGATACCTAAGACATTTAAGGCAGAGATACCTAAGACATTTAAGGCAGAGATACTGAAGACATTTAAGGCAGAGATACCCAAGACATGTAATGCAGAGATACCTAAGACATTTAAGGCAGAGATACCTAAGACATTTAAGGCAGAGATACCTAAGACATTCAAGGCAGCAATACTGAAGACATTCAAGGCAGAGATACCTAAGACATTAAGGCTGAGATACCTAAGACATTCAAGGCAGAGATACCTAAGACATTTAAGGCAGAGATACCTAAGACATTCAAGGTAAGGTACTGAAGACATTACTGTGTGACCGTTTCTAGCAAAATGTACTTTTGACATTCTTGGTTTTAGCAGATAATAGGCAATTTTCTAAGTTTTCTTTGTTGTTAAGAAACAATTTTTTTGCCATTTTTTTAGAACCAAATAATGCTTTTGATGATAAAAATTATATAAATCGTCTAGTAACTTTGAAAGCAGTGACATTTTAAATAGACATTTTTCTTTAATTTTACAACAGTTGATAAAAATTTGTTAAGTACCATTCTCAATACAGTATTAATAGTAAAACTGATTATGTAAATTAGGTCTATATTTATGCCAGGTTGGTATGACAGACTGTTCATTCTGTACATGTTGCTGATATCAATCAGGCATTATTATGTTTATTTTAACAAGTGCTTCCCACATAAACATGCCCCCCTGTAAGAATATAAATATTAATGCTTACACCCGGCCACAATGTGTGTTGTATATAAACAACTTGTACTATATACATCTGGAACTGGTCTCCAACAACCTTGTCAAGTGCTTAATGGGTTTTTGATGGGTTATATTTCAGCTTATCTGATCCTTGTTCTGACCAGGCAATATGATAAAGATGGTTTTCTAATGAAGCAGAAAAAGTAGGCAATTAAGTAACTTTTCAACCTTGGGAACATAAAGGTGCTATCTGTCTTCATTTTAGAAATACATATACAGCCTTAAAGCTACAAGCAGATGCATCATGACACTTGTATAAGACTGGCAGCTGAAATATAATTAATTTTTAACTTCCATCAGGCAAATTTTGGCAGAAAAATAGGAATAAAAAGTCTGACACAACTTACCATGTTCTTAGATGTAAAATTACGAGTAAATTCCAAAGTATTTTTTATATGCTCTGCATCTTTTGAATTTCAAAGAAAACCAATTAATTTCTAAAAATACCAGCTTTGAAATAGCAATGTAGCAGCCTTCTTCTTCCACATGCTTTATTAAACAGCTGTTGCAACAAGACTTTACTAAAAAATATTCCAGAATCATTTCCAGTATTAAGTAACATGCTTGAAAAATGAATTTCACAAGAATCCCCAGTTACAAACAAAAATGAATTATTCTGTACTGAGGCAATGGGAGATTTATATCAGAAGCAACAGGTTAGCTGTTTTACTTATCATTCAGTTGATAAAAACCTCTGATGTTATCGTCTATACCAGCCAGAGGAAGCCCACCATCTCGATAATGTTGGCTATTTTGTAGTTTATCGATTTGAGGGTGGAAAAAAGGATGCTTCGACAACCAAAGTAAGAGTAGATCACCAACACTTATACAGCACACAAGTCAATACATGTCAGGGAGGGTGTGGGGATGGGGGAGTGGGGTGGTAGCTTACACCAGCCTCATCACTCTCAATGGTGAAGATGCAGCTTAATGATGATGGACTTCATGCAAAAGGAATCTTAATAAGGAATTGACTTTTGGAATCCACTCACATTGTTGACAGTTCAAGTTTGGCTCTTTAATCTGACATATCAGTAATACTTGTAAAGCAGTCAGTATCCCATATATTTGATGTTGGAATTATAATTAAATACAAAGTTGGATGTAAAATGTACATCAAACAACACTTTTTTTTACGACACATTCCTCTTTTGCTCAGTAACACAAGCCAACTGTGACCTATAAGTTTTATCTTTTCTTTATATATGTAAAAAAGCTGTAAGATTTTGATAAAACTTTTGTCTGTGGCTTTTATTTTGTATTATTCAGTAGAGCATAAACAGCAATAAACACACTGCAACAGACAAGTATTTACATAACATTTATGATGTCTGTGCAGTTTCATTGCTAGCCCATTATTACAATATGTACTGCACTGAACTGTATAATATTTGCAGAACTGACTGTTTGATCATCTTCTATAAAATGCATTATCATACGCAGGAATTTGATAAAGACCTGTAAATCCTATAGTGTAACCATTTTTTATTATGGGACAAGGTAAAAATCCTGTACCAAAAGGGACAAACTTTTTGATGTGGTATGAAACTCGAGATGTGGAGGAAAAAACACCTGATGATTGAATGACTACGCTATCCTCTCATTTCATTATAACCAAAACATGATTTCAAGCCTTGGTAAAGTTTATGGCTTATTGTAAGAAGAGAGTAAACTTTAAACTGTTATTAGGGGGTCAGTGGTTTGATCCTCTGTCAGAGCTCTGTGTTGTGTCCTTGAGCTTGACACTTTATATGCATATTCTAAGTAATGGTTCTTCGATCGTGACTTGTCTAAGTTGTAAGAAAATGTTTCACAATCAATGTAAAATAACAAGTTTAAAATAAACCATTTTTACTGGAGAGACCTTAAACAATGTTATCACCTGAGAGCTCTTCAACTAATTGTACAACAATGGATTTTGGAATTGCAGAACTCAGCCAATTTCCAAGTAGAAAATACTTTGTAAATAGATAACTATCATGCAGATGTAAGCAAGTTATATCTACTGCATTCTGAATGAGACAACATGTACAAACAAGCATGAACTAGCCCACTTGAATAATTGCAACCTTTATAACTATAACCTAGTTTTATTTTATAATACATTTAATGTCATAATGTGATTCTAAACATTAAACAAACTTGAAGTAGTTTCCACCAACAAGTACCATGTCATAACAGTCCTACAGGGAAATAGATTATCTGTGATAAAGGGAGATAATAGAGATTATGTACTGATAGCATCTTCATTTGCTGACATTCTCTGATTGATAGATAAGTCAGATAATTGACCTTCTAGATCACAATTGCAGGTGTCAAATCAAGTTATACTGGTCATAATGATCTTTTTTTAGTTTTGATTTTTTTTTTTAAAAAGTTTAGCTGAAGAATTGATAGAAAAGTCTCAGAAATTGATGTTTTCACCAAATTGTTCAAATGAATACAATACCCTGTAACTTACCAAAGTTATACATTTATTTGCAGCCGATTTATATACATCCAATTAACATCACCTCTTACTTACAGTAATGTAAATTAAATAGTGTTTTTTTTCCCCCCCAACACATTTCAGGTTATATATTACATATCCTGTTTTATTGGTGGAGGAAAACCTCAGAATGAATCTGAGTAGAACCTCAATTAAAGAGCAAGTTTGTAAAAAATGTTGATGTGTACCTTTAATGCGAATCTACTGGATTGGATACCCTTTCATTATTGGTATCATTTACCAGGCAGGTTGGCAAAGTATTTGTTAATTTTTTCTATGGACAAATCCGCAGGGGGCAGGCAGTGGATGTCATGCTAAGCATCAGGAGATAAGAAAATCAGTTACATCATACTTTATGGGGTGCTTACTGCCAGAATTTATACAACAAATTGTATCTAAACATTCCAGAACCCTTATCAAAGCATTTCAGTGCCAGCTAAATATTTAATTGGAGACTTGTGATTAAAGATATTAATCAATTACTGAAATTCAGCACACTATCAACATTTCGGCAAACCTTAAGAGGGTGCAACTCTGCTAAATTGTTTAAGCTTTTCTCTAGTTTTTACCACATATTGTTCTATTAATGCTGACTGTTATTTTCTGCTGAAACTGCTACCACAAGTTTTTTCTTCAATAATGTTACATCATTTCTTTTGGTGCCATCTTCTCAGTAACTTACTGGCAGTTGCAGTTTTTGCATTTATTTCTATTGTCACGGCAGCAGCTGTGGTTTTGATTTTATACTTTCAACAGGTCTTCTTCTCAAACATTTATACCTATGTTTCTTACATGTTTCATTCCACCCCCTCCCCCACCCCCACTACTTCAGGCATATATGCTTCTGTTTCTTATATTTACTGTTGTTGTTTTTTTTTGCCAATACTGTAATGTATCTTACTTAATACTCTTACTAATTCATTGCTTTTTACTTATATTCTTACTTTTTCCTATTTTTTTCATTAAATTCTTACTTTTTCCTGTTTCTTACTAATTCCTGTTTCTTCATTATCTTCTTACTTTTTCCTGTTATATTCTTACTCTTTCCTGTTTATTACTAATTCACTGTTTCTTCATTATATTCTTTCTTTTTTCTGTTTCTTACTAATTCACTGTTTCTTCATTATATTCTTACTTTTTTCCGTTTCTTACTACGTTGTATCTCAATATTTCTTACTTATATTCTTATTTTTCATGTTTCTTACTAATTCACTGTTTGTTACTTATATTCATATGCTCACTGTGTTCTGGTTATTCTGCTTCTGCTACCAACTGTGTCTCGTGATCAACAGTTTCAGCATTTGATTGTAATGAACAGCAGAAGCAGTTCCAATTAATGTTGGACAAGATGAACACCCACCCACCAGGTCAAATAAATGATGATTGGTAGGTAAACATTTGACTACTTAGACACATTTCAAGTCTAGCATAAGCCTATTAGTGTCAGAGATGACAGTAAATTATCACAGCAGTAAACTGGTTTCAACAGCCCTTGTCCACACAAAAGTTGCTAAATGATGTACAATTTACTTTCTTAACACAAATAAACTGTTCGATTGGTTAGAATGAATAGTTTGAAAAATTTGATAAACTGGACAGCATCAACTAATCATTTTAACACTTTCCTTGCCAAGTGCTCTATTATAAGCTCTCCCCACCTGGCTGTATTTAATAGCATTAAGAAGGGGCGTTAATAAAACAAAATTCTGAGAGTCACACAATGTAGACACTAATCAAACTTCAAGTTACTTGCCAGCTGATATGAGACTGCATAGTGCTGCAGATGATATCCATTACATATTAAATGGCAAGCTAAAAGATCATTATATAATATTGAAAAACTCTTTGTTTAAATTAGAAGACTTCTATCAGGTCATTGAAATAATTTGTATTTAGCAGCAATTAACAATACTTCAATAGGTGAAATGCTTTGCAGATGCCAAAGTGTGTAAAAAAATCAAAAGGCTGCGCATAGTTTGACGTCAATGTTTGAACTCTTTCATGTGAAAGATACCTACCTAAGATGCTCAAGAGGTGCTGGTAGCATGAATGCAAGAATCTATTGTATAATATCTATATGAATTCCTGAGTAAAGAGAGAACGTATTACATCAATCATCTAATCTAAACCTGGAATTTCTAGAGATGAGCAGACATGTATAATATATATGTTTATGAACTACCATATATTATAAAAAAAGTACATTATATTGTTTTTAATCATTTTCTGTCAGGGATGTTTTTTGTAATTTTTTTAAAATAAATACCAGAAAAAATTTTGATAACTCTTTGCACTATTACAAATTATGACATGTTGAAATCATAAAATATGCATGATTGATAATTAAATTCAAGGATTTTTTATTTCTTTTTTTTCATGTTTTTGTAATTGTTCTTATGTCAGAACACTTATTCAAAAATAATTTGAGTTAAATGATGGACTTGATAAAACAAAATAAACTGAACTTTTATTTGATTGATTAAACTGCCAGTGTTTATAAAACACTTCATCATGACAAGGAAGAATAGTTGCACCAGCTACCTAGCAAAGATGGATAGTTATTTTGAAAAAGGAAAGTTATGTACTGAAAAAAAAACAGCCATTTGTGCATCCTCGCATATCTTTAAATCTTTCTTTCAAAACTGGAATGTGGAGGTAGCATGTTTTATATCAGATTGTATGAAGTGTATACCTCAATAATAACTTATCTAAACTAACACACAGCTGTCAGAGAAATAAAATGAAAATGAACAAACAAAGCACAGCTGCCCTTTAACTAGGTCCGCTGTTACTAACCCTTAAAGGGACAAACAGCAATGTTGAAATTTTACTCAAGTCAACATTTACACCCACAAACAAATAACCAGATGGAAATATTCATATCCTATTACGTTCTGAAACTTTTTTGTAAAACTAGTAGTCACGACAAGTTTTGAACATATGGTAAACTATTTTTTACATTTTTTGTCATTGCAACCATGTATAAAATAGGACTTTTCGTATTTTATTTTATCACCCTTTCCAGAAAAGATATGAAAGTAAGAGTCTGTTTATATACAGGGGTATTTTTTAATTTCATATTTGCATTCTATACATATATATACAACTATATGCAATATTCAGAAAGAGTGTTAAACAAAAAATTATATAAAAACAGCAGTTTCCCTTTAGAAGAATAACAAGGAAAGGACTTAGACAGAAAGAGATAAAACAACTTGACAGGATAAGACAAATATAATAAACAGCATGTTTATCTGCCAGCAGATGCTCTAATCATACATGAAATCTGTAGATAAGAGGTCAGCCATCAAAACAAACATTAATGAGTTGAGTTGGTGAATAAATTAATGAAAATCTAAAAACAATTTAGGCAAACTGAAACATGTCTTTGCAAACTGTGGTAAACTTTTATCTGTGACTTAGCCAGGTGACTTGGTGAAACCTAACTTGATTTTGTGCCTATACATCAGATTACTGAACATTTCATCACTTAAAATTACTTAATAAATTGTCCAAAAGTTAAGCTTTCATATCCATTTTTACTTTCAGTGTACTAATACCCCAACTCTTGTAAAGGTGATTAATTGAAAACACGTATGCAAGATACCTTGCATTCCAGTAATAGTTTCTTCTGTTTTTGTGGTAACAGCTTAACTAGACATATAATTACTCATATTTTGTGTATACAGAAATATTCCTAATCTCATACTGTCACTTAAGCTGATAAAGAAAATATTAATTAAAATCATTGTATAGGAAATACACAAACAGTAAATTCTCACCTTGGGTACCTCATTATTATTCAGAACATCCCTTTCAAATATATCCATTTTTGTGACACAAAATTATATCCAACGACAACTGCAACCACAGCACAATATAATGTATATTATATAACCTCAATATCAGTATCTAAAATCTAATTTGTATTTGTTCAACGTTCTACATTCTATCCCTGGGACAAGCTCCGATAAAATAAAACGTATTATGATAGTTGTAACATCCAGTAGAGCATATTTATTACAGCAGTGGTATTTTACTATCAGGTAGAAACAGGTAAAATCTCAGGTTATCTCAGGTAAACGCCTTACTTCCCAACACAATTGTTCGCTACTGAATCCCAGCCAATCAAAACATCTCTCATTCAATACTACCCACAATCTTTACATCTGAATAAATGAAACATACAATATTATGTGAACCTTGTTTTATATAATCCAACGCCTGCGGGGTTACAATGATTTTTGTCTTGAATGTCAAATACCAGAAAAAAGAGGACATTTTAAGGTTCGCAGCACTTTATTGGTTTAAGATAGATTAGTTTTATTGCCTATTTAACAAAATAAACTTCTTCATGATTTAATAATCTGGTCCAAATTTCTTGAGTTAATTCAGCTTTGATAATGTCACCACACTTGTTCAAGTGATGCATTGTTGTTTATATTAGTGTTTACTAATTAGAACATTGAACTTGTAAAATGAAAGGGAAACAAACAATCAAGAATTCAGGATATATTGTTTCAGTATCAAGTTTAAATGACAGGTTTTTGCAGAGAATTGTTATCCAATCTTGAATAAAAACATAAAACCTATATTATGATATTGAGAGATGATGGCAACACTGTCACAGTATTATCTGTCTTTGATAATAGATATGCCACTTTTCCACTGACCTGCAATAGGTACACAATTTTATTCTCGCTCCTTGTCATCAAGACTGGTACAAGGTCAACTCTATAATTCATTTCTCGGTTCACAACTACGGTGATAGTAATTTATATTTTCATGAATTGATTAATAATTTCATGCTGACTGCCTGTGTACTTCGGCTAGTCTTCTCCAGCATTATGACAGATTTAAAGGAAAACCAAGATCTCAACAACGATAAGTTCAATCATGTGTTAAGTTATTCAAATATGATACGGGGAAAGTGATAGAAACTGGTTTCAAGGCAAAATTGCAGTAATTTTCGTGTCACTGTAGGCAATATTGCACTGTGAATGAGGTAGAGACGGGGCTCAGACCTAAGATAACTTATATGCAGATTTAATTACACTTTATAATCTCAGTGTGACATAATTACTGCTGATACTATCATTGAAAGTTTGGGGTCAACAGGTAATAATGAACTTATATCGATTGTTGCATCATTTACCAGACTGCACTTCGAGGCATTATTATAAATACATAACTACTTATGCTTAATAAATCTAGAAATATTTATTTAGTCATTTAAAACCAAAGTACAGTAGATTAACCAAATGCCAACAGTCTGGCTGTCATACCATGGTGATTTCAAATCCCCACCTGGTCACAGTCCCTGGGATAATTGGTCATGAACTTTATTCTACAGCCATGAGTCTCCCACCTCAGCATATGTGCGGAAACAGTCAGTGACTTGCAGAGATAAGGTGTGTGTGTGTGTGGTTAACCACATAAGGGCACTAAAAAACATGCTAACCACCACAGAAGAAAACCCCATATAAAGAAATTACAATGAATTTGTAATTGAAACAAACTTCCTTCACACACAGTATTATGCTAGGAGACAATTACAATTCCTATGGTGCACGTAATGGACAGTTGATAATTGGTAAAATCTTTTATTAACAATTATCTTATCAATTGATAATACTAATTCACTAAAATAATAAACTACCAATATTCACTAAATATAGAATATATTATATTTTTTTTAATTAGTAAAGAAATACTTATTGTCTATTGCTCTTGGCATAAACAATCGTAAAACCTGCATATGGAATTTCACAATTTATGATGCATCCACGTACTTGCATGGGAAAGTGCACACATTCTCTGTACACAACATTCACCTGTTAGTTTACATCATAATTACACAAACTACAAAAAGATGGAGACATGCTACAAGATTGGCAGTGTACTGAATGAACTTTTCTAAACAACTTTTACTAGGGAGGAACCACAATAGACTCCCACACAGTCATACTTTACAGAGTCTTAAATTAAACAATGACTCTGTTGAGTCAAATGTTTGTTTACTCGCATACACACATTTTGGAGTGATGAATAATATTGATAAAATACAGTCAAACCTGTATAAATGGTCACCTCTATAAGAAGTCACTTGTCTTAAGCAGCCAGACTTGTAATTTTCCATTTATATGCTTACTGAGCAAATTAACCTGCATTTAACAACAACCTGTCTTAAAGGGCCACTTTTCCTCCGTCCCACAACTGGCTGCTTATACAGGTTTGACTTATTCCTGAATGTTTGTCCAAGCCTCAAAGTACATCAAATTTACTTTTATAGCAGTTTATTATATAACAGTATCATCAAAATATAACTGCAGCTATGACAGAGTCTGACATTGGATCCCTTGGCCTCTATGTACAAAATAATATAAGCATGGTACGCAAGTTATCCTCATCCTGGTACTCTTGTCATGAAGAGGAAAGTTCTAGGGCTCATCAACTCCATGTCAGTGTGATGTGACTGGGCTTGGTTACATAATTATCAAGTATGTATGTAATATGATACAGAATGTCAGCGTCGTAATGCGTATACAATAATACTGTATCAAGTGTACATGGTCATGTTACCAGCGAATGATTGAGGAAAACAATGCTCAACATCACGCAACCATAACACAGATGAAGGTGACCTTCACCTTGTTCATACTGTTTGTATTTTGACAAATGTGACTTCTTAGCCTTGTACCATACCATCAAGTTTTCTTTTTTTCCCATCATCATTTATATTTCATGATCAAATTGCCTCCTAATGTTTTATCTGCTCTGTCCCCAAGCAACAAATAAAAAGGTATGGATTTCTCTATTTTTACCGTTTATGCCATTTTCCATGTGGCATTATGCCATATCTATTTGTTCTGCACTGATATTAAATACACTGTGGTTTTATAAAAGTGTTTTCTCCTAGCAATAAAATTCTAGGTTGCAAATAAAGGCTTCAAAGAAAGTCTTACAGTTCTTCAAAATGGTAAGAAAACGTAATTTAGATTATTGCCTGCAGTTGTGGCATTTCTGTCAACAAGTTGCAAATATCGCAGATGCGATCAAAGGAGTTCTGTAAAATCTTTCGAGACATAATTTACACTTGTTTACTTTCTTCCTAAAAAAAATAATGAAAGAAACATTTCCCAATTACTACAGTAATTCTACAACTACTACAAAACTAGATTAAACAATAAAGTAATTGTTAGATTATCATCCCTGCCCACCTCTTTGTTTTCAAGTCCTGACTCTTCTCCCCATTTTTAAAAAAAATTTGGATGACAATCTACCAATTAATTTATAATGACCCAATCAAATAGGTAAATAAGATACTTACAAATCTATTATTTTCTTCTCTCTTTGTTTCTTCAGTTATCGTCCCAAATATGGTAGGCTGGAAATGAGATGAGGGATAACATTAATGCACACATATGCACTGATCTTTATTACAATTTGACAACTTTTTAATAAACTAGCATGAACAGACCATGTCATATTTCTCATTATTTGCATATCATACAGCCGAGAGACTGCTAGGTTCCCAATGACAGAAATGTGGTAGATTAGACCATTATAAATTCATTGCTAGATTATCATCCAAATTTTTTTTCAAAAGGAATAGAGGGGGTGGGGAAAGATTTTTTTTTTAAAATCATTTTTATTTTTTGTTTGAGGCAGCATCAAAATAAGGG
Organism: Panopea generosa; assembly: GCA_029582155.1. Lineage (NCBI taxonomy): Eukaryota > Metazoa > Mollusca > Bivalvia > Adapedonta > Hiatellidae > Panopea > Panopea generosa. The sequence goes on from CM055895.1 coordinate 87,255,326, forward strand.
TGCGGTTGGGGATGATAATCTAGCAATTAATTTATTATGGCCTTAGTCTGACTTGGAAGTACTTCTTCATGCAGGGAGAATTCCTATCACATACTTTGAAACCAAATGCCACTGTACGATTATATAGTATAAACAATAAAAAGCAATGTATTAACCCTTTACTCCATAGATATGCGTTTTCCTGCACCAATCACAGAAGGCCTTTGAAAACAGTGCAGGAAGAGTTCAGATTGCTCGTAACGAGCAATCTGAACACTTCCTGCACTGTTTTCCACTCTGTCAGTTAATATAAACATAATTCACCCAATAATTCAAAAGCCTTCTATATAAGGTGTCCAAAGGTGTCTTTATTAGAGGTGTCCAAAGAAGTTTATATGAAGTAAAGGGTTAAACAGAAATTTAATAGATGGTTTCAAAGGAATATTACTAATTAAGTGATAAAAGAGAAATTTCCAGCTGTACCAGATTTGATTTATTGTCATTAAAACTGAATGGTAATTCAAGAAAGGAAGCAAGCATCACAGTCATCATTATAAATTATCAAAGTAGTCTACATAAGAAATTTCAAGCCCTGCTTTTAAAAACAAGTGAACTGAAAATTTTTCAACAAAATCCGTAAACAATTATTTCAACAACTTTACTGACAAAACATACAAAAAAAAAATTAACCATTTTCTGCTTAACCGAGCAATGATAATAAATGTAAATCCTGTTGTGTCAAACGGTCACATGTGTTGATGTTGATGTAGTTACCTCCTTCACATAGGTACACCTAATGAGCATAATTACATATTTGCCCCAACATCCATAAATCTTACCATCATAAATAATTAATTGCGTCACCACTGACACAGGACATTGTCACTTTATTTAGAAAGTAATTTATAGCTTTAATTATTGACAGCTCTCATCTCTTGTAGAATCAGCAATGATGCATGAAGTTTAAGGTAAAAAATACAAAGATTTACCAGGATATTAGAGATAAGTGAAGGATAAGCAAACATCAATATGGACTAGAGGCTAGTATGTATAAATATAGACTGATGCAATCAGAGACCTTGGGGGAGAATAATGTGTTTGTTTAAAATATAAACTAGATAAGATCAAGGGAGACAATGAGAGATGGCAGCCATGATCTGAACTACATCACCCCAGGGCGAAAGTTTTTAATGATATAGTGATAAATCATATCAATATTTTGTTTGACTTTTTTAAACATGGCATTTTCTTCACAAAGGAAATAAAGAAGAAAGTAGACACTGTATATTTACTATGAGATCATCAGGAGACAAGGCTTGACTCAGCGAAATGATGATAAATTAAATAATTTTTTTTAATAAATTGGCACTAATTAAGCAGATTGGACAAGATGATTGATTGAATATTTAGCATCATTTTTATACCATCACGGGCTAACAGATGATCAGTTAACCTAACCATTGGTTCCTGGATTCCTGAAAGGTTAACCAATACTCTAGCACACCCCTATATTTTTCCCCACTTGAATCAGTGATGAGAGACGAATGATAATGAGAGATTGATTGATTGAATATTTAGCGTCATTTTTATGTCATCGAGGGCTAACAGACGATCAGTTAACCTAACCACTGTTTCCTGTGATTAACCAGTACTCGAGCACACCCCATCTCCGCAAATAACTGATAACTTTCCCACATGAATCAGTAGTGAGAGAGGAATGATAATGAGACACAATGTCGTATATCAATCATCACGGAGACTGTTGCCGGGCGGGGGATTCGAACTCACGACCCCTGGATTGACAGTCAGACGCGTAACCGACTGAGCTAATCGGGCCCGGCGATAATGAGAGACAATGTCATATATCAATCATCACGGAGACAGTTGCTTGGCAGGGATTCAAACTCACGACCCCTGGATTTGCGCGTTACCGACTGAGCTAATACGGCCTGGCTTGACAAGATGAATAAGTGACTCTGTTTGTATGATACAATACTTTAACTTTGGTTGTCAACTTAAAAAAAATATTTTGCGAATATTAATCTTGTGAGATACAATTCCTGCACTGACTGCAAGTTTTAATGATTGACATCTTAATATTCTAACAACTTCAAATCACACTCAAAATCTTCCGGAGAACAACCAGTACTATGCATATGCAGATAAAAGTGCTATGTTCAAGGACACTACATATAGCCATGATTGAGGATCGAACCTATCCCCCCCAGATCGCTTATCTGATGCTTTACCACTGGACCACATGCTCCACATTAATATCTTACTACAGCAAAACCTGTCTTAAGCAGACAGTCAAAGGAAAGAGCAAATATGGCCTTTTAAGACAAGTTGTTGCTCAATAAAATTGAATTGCTCTGAAAGCATAAAAAATATGAAATATGTCTCACAGTTTAAGACATGTGGCTGCTTAATGGGGGACCACTTGCACAAGTTATGTAATTTTTTTTTTCAAATTTAGTAATTACTGAAAACATGCTAATCATTAAATCTCATCAGAGACCACACTTTGCAGGCCCTCCCAAAAAGTGTACCTACTTTTTCACTCATAACTGCTCATGAACAATTTAAAATCATTCTGTCTAGCAAAGGTGATGGTCTCAATGATATTATGCACTACTTTTGTTTTGAATGAAAATATCAAATATGTAGGTTTATGAAATATTATACAATATAGGGTTTTTCTTTCTTGGGTAAAATTAAGATTTCACACCGAATGTATTTGTGCGATATGCATTTGCCTTCAAGGTAACAATTCTTTATTTGGATTATACACCAATATAAACTTGATTGAAAACACAATGTTAATCTACACTATGATTACTTTGAATGCCAGAAGTTCATCTTCTACTTGTATATCCACACCTATCACTAATGAAAATCTTAAAATACAGCCTTTAATACATTTTTATGACTAGTCATTATGGCAAAAAATATACCATAAATCATGTGATACTTTGGTCAGAATGACTGCTGAATGGCAATACATCATAATACATGTGGAAACAAATTATCTATGAGGCAAGTATCATTGTCTTAAGTTGTCAATGTAATACATCAAGTAATGTCACAAACAGCACAATTTGACCCTGATGGTATAGCAGTCAACACTCAGGAATGTGCAATGTTATCCCCATTGTATGGTAGAAATCAACAAGAAAATGTATTCTTCAATATCCTTTTCCATGGTGTATTTTACTGATATGTTTTGAGTTCTAAAATTTGAAAAGGAATACTCCCTCACAGAAAAGGGCATTACTGAACCATTAGGTTTGGAGTTAATCTCCAGAAATGGGAGAATTTTCATTTTTTTTCTATTTGTGTCCATGATAACAAAAAATAAAATATTGAAATTAAACACTTCCTCATTGCAAAAGGCACTACTAAATTACAAGATTGACATGTGTACAGAGTTTGGTGAAGTTATCTTGAACAGTTTTGGAGTAACTGTGTTCCGGGAATGGAAATTCATAATTCTGGCTATAACAGAAAAAAATATAAAACAAGAAATGTCACTGGTAAGTGTCGCATGCCCTCAAAATGGTATGTGAAAATAACAATATATGTTATAATAGGTAACGATGTATCCATGAATAACAAGAGTTATAGACTGACGTTTCTTTTACATTAAAGCATGACCTTGACCTTCGTGTAACTTTGACCTTGACATTTGATGTAATTGTTTGGGTATTCAAACATGTAAATACAGGTGACACATCATCATGATATGCTGATCACTTGTGTCAAGCTATTTTAAAATCATTAAATGTAAGACAAAGTTACAGACCAGACATGAAATATCAAACAAACTGAAAGTGTGACCTTGAAGTAAGGTTATGGGTCTTAACATGACACGTCATGTTGATCAATTGGTAAATTGAGCAAATTATTTTTGAAATCCATCCATGTTTGATAAAGTTACAGAACGGTCTTGAAGTCTCAAAGAGACTCAAAGTGTTGTCATACAAACTCAAAGTGTGACCTTGACCTTTAAGGTACGGGTCTAGGTCTTACTTGTGACATGTCATCTTGATCAATTGAGCCAAGTTAAAGACAAGTTACAGACCAGATATGCAATATCAAACAAATTGAAAGTATGACCTTGACCTTTGAAGAAAGGATCTTGGTCTTACATGTGACACTTAATTATGTCATGTTGATCAACTGAGCCAAGTGTTTTTAAAATGTATCAATAGGTGACAAAGTTACAGACCGGACACTAAATTTCAAACGGACTGAAAGTGTTTTCAAACAAAGTTAAATTGTGACCTTGACCTTTGAAGTGGGAGTCTGGGTTTAAGTGTAGCATATTATGTCATGTTATGTTGATCATTAGTAGTAAATATTTATAAAATCAATCCATGCATGACAAAGTTACAGGCCGGACACAAAATCTCACACAGACTCAAAGTGTAATCAAACAAACTCAAAGTGTGACCTTGACCTTTGAGGTACACATGTGGGTCTTACATGTGACACTTCATTATGCCTTGCTGATGAATTGAGCCAAGTGTTTTTTAAATTAATCCATTGGTGACAAAGTTACAGACCGGACACAAAATCTCAATCAGATTAAAAGTGTCATCAAACAAAGTTAAATTGTGACCTTGACCTTTGAAGTTGGAGTCAAGGTGTAATGCACAACACATCCTCATGCTATGTTGATCATTTGTTGCAAGTATTAACAAATCCATCTATGCATGACAAAGTTACAGGCCAAACACAAAATCTCACACAGACTCAGTGTTGTCAAACAAACTCAAAGTGTAACCTTGACCTTTGAGGTACAGGTGTGGGTCTTATTTTGCGACACATCATCACGTTATTTTGAAATTTGTAACAAGTATAAAATCCATCTAAGCATGACAAAGTTACAGGCCGGACACAAAATACCAGACGGACGCTGTGATTACTACATGCCACCCCAAAAGTTTGGGTGAGGGGGGGATAAAAATGTCTCCCTCTTAGCAAAAGGCGCTACTAAACCACCCGATTGACATGTGTAATTGGCAATGGAGAATCATGTAATTGTGGCTATTGTTTCTATGACAACAAAAAAATATTAAAAATGAAAAGTTACCAATAGCAAATTCTTAAGTTGACATGTGTACAAGGTTTTGTGGATTTACCTTGAAGGGTATTGGAGTTGTGCTCCCTAAATTGCGTTGGGAGTTGTGCTCCAGAAACAGAGAATGTTGTTATTTTGTCAAAATATAAAAAAATTACCCTGATAAGCCCCTAGTGGGGTGCCAAATTTGGACCCAGGGTCTTAATTTGGACAAACCTGAGAGAGCTTCATATAAGAATGCTTCACACCAAAGTAAGTGAAAATCAGTTTTGTAAAATAGATTTTGTTTAAAGAAACTGTTGACAGACAGATGAAAAGCAGTAAGAATAGCTACTGTAATCTGAACTGTACGTTGAAAAATGAACTTCATCATAACAAAAAGCACCACTAGACCACAAAGTTAACATGTGTATAAAATTTCATGAAGTTATATATGCCAAAGAAACACCAGTGGATAAATGCATAGTTGGTGCCAAAATTTAATATCCCTCACAAACTGATGGGTGATAGGGGGAGGATATAAAAACTGTCATTTGGTAGCCAGTGATGTTTTAACTACCTAAACCTAGATGAAATTGAGAATGTGATAATTTCAACTTATACTAATCACGCTCAAGTCTTCCTTGGTTATGAACCAGTACTAAGCATACGCGGATTAAGTATCTTGCTCAAGGATATAACACATAGCCATGGCAGAGGATCGAATCCACAACCCTCAAATCCTGGGTACAATGCTCTTCCAAAGGACCATGCACTTCGGTACCCTAACCCAGTAGAATTTTGGGGTTGGGACTGTGGGGGCTGCAAAAATCTGTGATGAAAGCAGAGATGGAAGCATTAAAATGAATGGAAAAGAATTACTCCTGCCTATAAATGACATCAATTAGCTCAATACACAGAATAAATAACTTACTTAGATCAATAAGTTAAATCCTTTTGTGCTATCACTCAGATAATCCTTGCTCTTTTTACAAACCACTATAAATAATAAACAATATGTACATTACAATTGTTCATCAATTAGGAATACTCGCCACTGATTGATTGGCATGAATAAACGTCATCACAGTGCCCTGAGGGACACCTTGACCATCAACTGTCCAATAAAACATTCAGAAACTACAGATAATCAATACAGAAGTATGTATTGGTCAGTTAATACTGTAAATATTTACCACAAACATTTTGATGTTTGTCCAAGAAGATGTTTACAAAATCATAAAAATCGTCAACAAGATAAGGAAGGTGACAAAACAAAATAATTATGTTCACACTGTCTCAATTCATTTCAACAGTCCAACAAAATTTAAATTTCATCAAATATAGACAAATTTTCCAAATTTATAAAATAGAATGTTGCAGTTAATTTTAGACTAAAATACTGTGAGTATCATAAAATCCAAGACTGGCTTCCAGTATTATCCCAAACTGGCTTCCAGTATTATCATATCAAGAACAGTGCTTTGTGGTTTTCAAAGGAAAAGCACTTGTACAATGTCAATGGTGTTCTCAGCTCTCTCCTTACACAGGCCATTACCCAATTAACTAGTAATTGATAATGGCACCTAGCATTTTGCCTCGTCTTATTATCAAAATCTGGTTCCAAAACAGGAGGCTCCAATCAGAGTTTTGGTGTGTTTTTTAAAAAGCAAACAATTAATCAACAATAGAACTTAATTTTAACTTCTCACCTGATGCAGAAATAGTGATGGTAATTATAATTTATAGAATTTATAAAATTGGACATTATCTCTGAACTGTCAACATTACTTCTTTATCATTAGACTACACAGTTGCAGCCAAACATTTTGATATAAAATATAATATTTTTCAGTTTTAATATTGTGGAGCACCTTGATACATAGCAGTTATCACATGACCTAATGAAAAAACAGTTAGGCCAATATAAATTAATTGCTAGTGTCATGAAATTTTTTCTTCAAAAAGGGTCAATGTCATGAAAATTTATTTAAATTTTTATTTTTTTTTAATTATTTTTTATGAAAATGAAAAGGGTCAGGACTGCATGAAAATTAGGGGGCAGGCGGGGATGATAATCAAGCTATTAATTTATTATGGCCTTAGGATCAGTTTTGGCTATTACATTTGTCAATAATTATTATTTCTTGACCATACAGACTAAATATGCGAAAAACAACAAGTCACATAAGTCCCAATCCCCCAATTCTCTGTTTACCTCTTTACTGTATTTCAGAACATGTTGCAAATAAGTGTTTTATCACAGAACTGCTGTGAGCAACAATTAGATAAAACTTAAGGAGGGGGAGGGGAGGGGGGGGGGGGGGGGGGCTCCTGGCAGACAAGTGTCCATGTAATGATGCATTAAGTAGAAATATCAAGTGTGAAATGGCTCATATACAAACCACTTCAAAGTGGTCCTTGTTCCTATCAGACACATGGGAGTCTCAGCAAAGGATGTTTTTGGGAATAGTCTCACCATGAATATGCGTATTCAATAACATATTCACACCCAAGTATAAACAGGATATTACCAAACATATCTATATTTTTACTGCTGAATCTGCAGTCTAACAGGATCCAGGATATGCAGGATATTGTAATATATATTATATGTTCTGTAGATTCGAGATTAACAACAAAAAACATGTGATATTTGTTAAGTAAACAGGATTTGGCTGCAGATTACATCAGCAGATTCTGAAGGGCCTAACATTTTATTTAATGCAGACAACCAAACTGGGCATTTGTGGACAGAGTGTTGGCTGAGCATGCTAGAGGTTGCAAGTTTGATCCCAAGCTCATCCAGATGGCTCTCCAAAACCAACACTTAGTATTGGTTCTAACCAGGATGTGAACTTGAGAGCGGGTTCACTTGTAAGCTCTTAGTTTTTTTTGCAATTTAGCTAAAATAATAATCCTATTAAAATTTTGTTATTGAGTAGAAACCTTATTCTATTTAATGTGTCTGTGGTATGATACTCAAGTGTGACAGCATCAGAATACTGTCTCAAGTAGACACTGTCGCGATATGACTGAAAAATTGTTGACGGCATACAACAACAACAACCTTATTCTATTTAAAATAACAGTGACCTCGACCTCGACCTTCCACCAATTTAGCTCAGGAGCAAGCCTCATTCCAATCCACAAAATTTCTAATGGGAAACTGAAGTTATTGAGCAGAAACCATTCCTCTATTTTTAGTATAAGTGACCTTGAAATTGATCTGATGTTAATTAAACCCATCTCAAGGTTCCGTCTAACATTACTGATTAATCCCTAAAATCCCTAAAACTTATTGCTGAAACAATTTTAAAATGTATGGATGGACAAATGGACAATTGAATAGAGAGACAGGCAAGGGTAAAACTATATGCCCACTTCCCTCATTCTTTGAAATGTAGAGGCATAAAAATATAATGTTGATCTTAAGGAATTGGATAATTATCTTTTCGGTATTCATGTTGAATACTGGAAATTAAACCAATACACTATGTAACCTGAATTGTATTTCACACCACTTAAGATTTAAATTTATACTATATTTCCCTTCTTGTCAATCAGTTTTTACATGAATGAATGAATTAATAGGGTTTTACGGCGTACCAACACATTATAGGTTATTTGACGCTAACAGGAAGGAAGATTCCAGGTTCATTCTACATGTACAAAAACAACAAATTAACATACAGATTAAAGAAATACATCAACAAATGAATATGCAGAATGAACCTAGAACCTTGATACATGCAGAACTGCCGAGATTCAGCAAATTCTATCATATTACTCAATTTGTCGCTTCTTACGACATGCATAAGCCACAGTGATCCTATTCTTGCCATCACTCATGGCTCCCTGGAACCACACAGGGTTTGATAATTTAACCACAATAGTGAGCACGACAAAAAATGATAAAATGAACATGACACCCATTCGGAGGATTCCTACCCCTCTGCAGAGATCGACAGTGATTCTATTCTTAGCCGGAACCACACAGACTCAGTTTTTACAAAACAAGCAAATGTACCAAACTTAAAGTTCTAAGTCTCACTCTTGCCTGTTTAATGTTATAAATGATACTTGTGTCACTGACTATCAGTATGAAGGATGCATGAAAGGGCAGGGAATGTCTACTTATTGCAGCAGCAGTTCACAACAATGTATATCAAATACATTTCTGTTTAATCACACTTACACTATACATTCGGAAAGGTCAACAGATCAGTCAAGTGAATTAACTTATCATGATAGCACACAGTCAATCATCAGTCAATCATCAGAAAATTGAACATTGCATACTAGATCATTTTCATAACATTTGGTGTTGTACTATTTAATGATTAGCGTCCAGGACTATGCTTAAAATTTGATGTTCCTGTGGCCAGACATAATCTAAAATGGATTGGTTTAAATTGCAAAAGCATTATTATTATTGTTATAGTATGGTGTTTAGCATCGCTTTCAACAATTTTTTTAAGTTATATCGCAATGGTTTCTACTTGAGATAGTATTCTGAGCGCTGGCACACTGGAGTATCATGCTGCAGACACATGGTATGATACCCATACTAGTCACATTATACTGACACTGGGCCGACCAGACCTAGAACTTTCCTCTAAATGCTGAGCATTAAGCGAGGAAGCTTCTAGTACCATTTTCAAATTTTTTTGTATGACCTGGACAGGAATCGAACCCACGACCTCCCACATGCGAGGCAGATGCTCTACCACTAGACCACGCTGCGGTCTAAATTGCAAAAACAATAATCAGTTTATAATTATTGATAGTTTGGTAGTGTTTTTTTCTTATTAATATTGAGGGGGTATTGTTTATTATTGCTATGCTAAATCTCACAATATCAAATTGAATAACTGTACAGGTTACCTGAGAGTAAATGTGATTTTATTATCTCCAAAAGAAAATTTATCTCTGATAATAAATTTATCTCCGGCTTATAAATATTATCTTTATGATTATTTTTTTTCTGTTTTGTTTTCTATTACTTTTATTTTATTTTATCAAAACATCATCAAAAAATTAAACATGGTCTTTATTTTAAAGAACTAATGAGATTTCAATACATGTAGTCTCGGAAAATATGTACACTTAAATGTGATTTCCTCTTTGGGGAGGGCTGTTGCTAATGTTATAACAAGTCTTGTAGCCAACCAATTTGTACTAATTGTATTGATACTACAGTATTCATGTAATTGTATATAACAGATGCAATAAAATATTATTTAACTAAACTATCTCTGATTCTCAACACTATATAAGCAGCGCATTATAAAAGACAGTTTGCATATACTACTGGCAATAGAAGAAATATCTTACCTTGTCATTCATTGTTCAATAAACCCCCACAACAAAGTCTTGCAGAAACCACAACTATTTTATCATTTTCTTTATTATTCAGCCACTAAATTAACTAGCAAGCTATGTAAGTTTAAGAAAAATACCAAAGTTTTGGTACGAAAAGTTATGATAAAAGTCTCACAGCGAAGAACATGATAGTGAATACTGACTTATCGGACATAAAGCTAAAATAAATAAAAATTATGATGTACCAATATTTGCTCTTCAGGTGTATTGTGTACTTTGTCAAATTATGTCAAGTACAGTCAATGGAGTTCTTGTGTTTCACAATTGGGGCTGTGTAAGAATATTAGAAGTGACAATTATTTGTTCTGCTCATTTTAATTGCTAGTGCTAAATTTAGACTAGCCATTATTATAACTGAGTTTAAAAGTTCAATTAAGAATTGAATATGCACTGGTGGATCAAAAAAAGGGTGGGATAGATCCCGACCTCAATTTGATTCCCAAATTATTGCTAAATGACACCATTTTCAGCCATAATGTAAAATCAATGTTCATTAATTTTAATATCTCTGTTATTCAATATTTTGGCAAAATGCTTTTTTTCCTCAAGAAAACAGGATCTGATGTTTGTTTCTTTCTACATATTTGTTTATCCTCTTATCAACTTAAAAACAGACTAACAAATTCACACACTCGCACACAATGCATGCATGCACACACTCAAGCACACACACACAAACAGTAAAATGCTTAAAGCTGAATAATGGAGCTACTTAGTTAACGCTGTATTATAGAGCTATTAATTAACACTGTATAATATATCTATTAATTAACACCATTGAAGAGCTATTAATTAACACTGTATCGTAGAGCTATTAGTTAACACTGTTTTATAGAGCTATCTCAATTAACACTGTATAATTGGGCTTTTTATTAACACTGTATTATAGAGCTATTAATTAACACTGTATTAAAGAGCTATTAATAAACACCATATAATGAAGCTATTAATTAGCACTGTATAACGGAGCTTTTAACTTAACACTTTATTATAGAGCTATTGGCAGTGTACAATGGAGCTTTTACTAAACACTGTACAATGGAGCTATTAATTAATACTGTATTACAGAGCTATTAATTAACACTGTATAATGGAGCTATTAATTCAACACTACTATAGAGCTATTAATTAACACTGTATCATAGAGCTATTAATTAACACTGTATAATGGGACTAATAATTAACACTGTTTTATAGAGCTATTAATTAGCACTGTATAATAGAGCTATTAAATAGCACTGTATAATGGAACTATTAATTAACACTGTATAATGGAGCTTTTAATTAACGCTGTATTACAGAGCTAATAATCAACACTGTATAATGGAGCTATTAATTAGCACCGTAAACACTGTCTTATGGAGTTATTAATTAACACTGTATAATGGAGCTATTAATTAACACTGTATAATGAGTTTCCATTTAGAACATGTCACAATACAGCAAAGCTTACAAACTGGAAACCTTTCCCCAGCTACAGAAATTGGTGGACCCCCACCTGACTAAAAATTCTCAATCTGTCTATGGAATTAAAGAGTATACAAATACTAAAAATAATATCTTACTTTGCAGAGAAACATCATTTACTCTCAGCAAATGGACAAAAAACTTAGCAGGACATGGAAATGTATTTTGAGTAAACACAAAAAAGATTTTTGATTTACTTACCTTGTATAATGACTATCAACAGTAAATCCTAATTACACATTCTATTTCTCAAAAAACTCAATGCCACATATATCTCTGGACTGAATCAACTTTATTTATAACTCTTATATCAATCAAACAATTGGATAATGAACACTTAATCAGTCATTTCAACAAAAACAATCCCGTCATTTGTATTTAACTAACAGCAATACATGTCTATTATTTCAATTACCGGTAAGTATATTGTTCATTTATTTATTTCAATTTCATAAAATCAACAAAGATGCCCAAACAGTGTTTATATATCATTCCACAAAATGAATCAACAAAAAAACAACAACATTACAGTCATCATCCAGAATATCCTCGAATAAGAAGCTAACTTCTGTTCTTCAACAAGTGCAAGTCAAGTTTATGTTTTTTAATTCCAAACATTCGTGGTTGGAAGCTACACTGTAATCAGAGGGGTGCACTACAGAGCTAATGGTGAATCTTCAGCAGGTTTACGAAAAGCCAATATTAGAAAATGATGTCTATAAATAGACATGGCAGGTTCCATTGCTGTAGCACCCCCTCATGCCTATCTAAAACAGTCAATTATCTGTGTTATTACTCAGTCTCCCATGGTGGCTATTAGCTCATCGCTCTGTTTTACTTCCAACATTTATTTCGCAACATCACATTATCATCAAATGTTAAAATAAAGAACGAAGGGGAAAAAATCAATTTAAATAAAATTTTTGAAAATTTAATAGAACTTTAAACCAAGAAGATTAGAGAAAATCATTCCATGGCTGACAGTCTTCATCCAATACCATGCCAGATTAAAAATCAAACTTTAGTATCGTAATATAATAATCGTGAATATGTGATTTAATCACTTGGCAACCAGTCATTAATTACCAACTTAATTAACTGGTCTATAATTCAATTAAGAAGTCAAGAATCTGAGGTATATTCTGGACCAGCCACCCTATCACTCAAAGTTATGTCAGAAAGTATTTTAAGGATGGTAATTTGGCATAACGGCGGCTGTGGATAACGCATCAAGAAGAAAATTGGCAAAAAAATGTAGGTCAATGCTTGTTTTTGAAAAGATATTTTTGTTTTGTTTTGTTGATTGATTCCCCTTTAAACAATTATTGGACAGTTTTGGGTGCCATGCTCCCGGCAATAGGGTTAATGATGCCAACACTACAAAAGATCTTAACATACCAGCTGTATGTTTTGTTAAAAAAACATAAGGCCTATGATGTCTCTGCCAGCATGCAAAGAAATTACCCCAAAAACAATTTGATTTTTGTCAGAATTGTTCCAATTTCACTTTCAGGTGAAACTGAGCTGATGTGGTTGTTTTGTAATTTACATGGACTCCCATTAATGTAACCAGAAAGGTCTTAATTTATCCTGATTTATTTAGCTGGATTGTAAAGCAATAGCAAAATTTACACAAATTGCTCTCAAGTTCGCTTCCTGGATAAAACCAGTACTGCATGTTGTTCTTGAGACCATCTGGTCAAGCATGGGTTCCAACCTGTAACCTTTGGCATGAGAGGCCAACACTATATCCACTGCACTATCACTCTGCTAAGAAATCACTGTCTCAGTTAAATATATATGTCCTTTTAACTATACAAGATTTGATGAATTTCACTATTTTTTTACATAAATATACTGTATGTATATAAAGCTGTTAATGATCAAATAACAGAATTCATTCTAATTTCAATTAATGTATCAATAACTTCGCTTTATCACAGAATTGTCATGAAACATTAGAATGGCCTTTAAATATCTCTGTTTATTACCAGGTAAAACAAGAAATAAAATCTAAACATGGCGTTTCATCCTTGTTAATATTACGAGAGTCAAACATTATAACAGACATTAACCTCCACGTAGCTTTGAAGATAATGGCAAATATGAAAAAACAAAATGCAATAATTCATGTCATAAAGTTTGGATTTCATGACCTTTTCTCGACTCATCAACATTTTGATTCATTATAGAGTATCAATGCCTGGGTAAATATGTTAGTTTTTCTCAAGTACAGTATTTAGAAACATCTAAAAATAAATATGTAATTTTTGAGAGAAAAAGTAAACAATACCCACACTTTTTTAAAATTAATGTAAGAATTAATTTGCAACATTTACTATATGCTTTTCTGATTAAATTATTTAAATCCTTCATTGAAGAAATTTGCACGAAATAATTATCTATACAAAGAAATCACTTAATTTTCGTCTTTAGATGTTCAACAAGACAAGATATAAAATTTAAATCAAGAATATTTAAACTTCTTTTAACTTGATGGCAGACTTTTCGTGAGTTGTACTAGAATCTGTTTAATGGGTAACAAAACTATAGTGAGTGTTGTTTTTGAGAAGTATTTGTGTCAAGTCTCTGTTCGAAACTCGTGACCTTGGTGTGAGTGGCCAATACCCTCCCGCAACACAAATCCACCATTCCACTTCATCATGATATAGTTGGAAAATATATCTATCAATATTCGTGAAAAACATAATAAACGGTTTAATGCCATTATCAACACATGACAGATTACATACGGCATATCCAGTTGTATTGTTGGAGGAAGATCTAGAATGAACCCAAGATCCACAAGTAACTGCCAAACTTGCTCACATAAAGATTTGGACAGAGTTGGGCTTGAACTCAAGACCTCAGTGTGAGAGATAAGTGGTCATTGGATGACTGTGCCTTAACCACTCGCCACAGAGGATGCCAAATATCAAAGAACAACTTTATTAGCTAGACCTGATTAGCTCAGTCAGTAACCTGTCTGTTTATCAATCCAGGGGTCGTGAGCTCAAATCCCCGCCTGGCAACAGTCTCCATGATGATTGATATGACATTGTGTCTCATCATCATTTGTCTCTCACTGCTGATTCAAGTGGGAAAGTTATCAATTACTTGTGGAGATGGGGTGTGCTGGAGTACTGGTTAACCTTTCAGGATCCTAGGTAACAGTGGTTAGGTGAAATTATCCTGTAAGCCCTCGATGGCATAAATGACGCTGAATAATCAATCAATCAACTTTTTCAAAAATTTACCATAAAAAGGAAACAAAAAGTGATAAACATTCTGAAATATACCAAATCCTCAAATATTACAAACATCATTTAATATAACCCAGAAACAATTTAATTGGACAAACATCAAGCTCTATAATCAATTTTAAACATTCCTGAATTTCACACAATGGTTCCTATTTTACAATTTGCCTTTATGTTACTATAATGATGGACTCAACAGCACAGAGTGAGAAGATTAAAGGGTAGCAAGAAAGGCAAGCTAAAACTACAAATCAATCAAATATAATGGTCATTTATGTCACAAAGCGAACTGTAATTAGAAATTGACAATACATCAGTCCAGAAACAAACATTGGTGCACTTTGACACAGTTCAGGTAAGAAAAACATAATTATCTGGTCTACATATAACATTTCTTTCAGAACATCTGAATGTCAATTTAATCAGACAAAAAAAATAGGCCAGACTGAAATTCAACATGACAAATACCAGGATGACAAACCTTGGAAGACTTTTCTCTGATTTAGTGTGGGTTAATCCTAGACAGACAACTGTTATAAAAAATGAGTCCAATAAATAACAGGGATTTGTCAAACTTACTTAACTCATCATGACACATATCAATTCCCAGACTCTGTATGGTGAATAAACTAATATTGCAATTTATACAATTCAAAGTAAAAAGGCTGAGGATGAATGATAAACTGATAATGACTGTGACATGCTCATGTTAAATTAGTTTCATGTGGTTTACACTCTATACCCTTGTATGGTGGCAAACCGTTATGCAATTCAGTTGAGTCCTCTGTGACAGAGTGGTCCAAGACGCTTACCTCTCACCACTGTGTTCAAATGGTTTCGAAAATAAATCGCCTGGTCAAAAACTCATACAAGTTAGTTTACCAGTTACTTGTGGAAGGATGAAGATACTATTCAAACTCATTCCGAGGTCTGATTGAATTAACCCGTATTTCAATAACATAAAATTCTATTAAAAAATAAATAATAAATACAATTCTGTCCAGTTCTGCAAACCAACCAGCAGAGTGAATGGTTATAAATCATTTATCTGTATGACTAAATATGAATCAATATAGAGGTTTGCAACAATTGGTCTCCACGGATCCATCATACACAGTCCAGCACCAAGTGTCCATTAGTGATTACTTTGTGCTACTGATGATGGTGTTTATTATCCATTCATCCTGCCTTTTGATCTAATAAGAAATGACTTTCAGTGATGGGAGTAGAATCATTTGAAAGGAACCATGTAAATTTATGGGCAGTATTTAAATACTTTTGATAAGAGAAAATTGTTTTTGACGACCTTGAGAACTTTATTGATCATTTACAACAGGCCGGTTCCATTGTAACTTATGACAATAATCTTATAAGGACCAGTCTATGTCTGCGGTAAACACTAGATAAGATATGTTAAATTAATCAAAACAAAGTTAATAATTGTTAAACAATCTATCGTAATTATGTTAACATAGTTTAGTACCTCTAACAAATATGTATCACCATGGTGATCAACCATTTTCCACTAACTAGATTCCATCAAATTGTTCCTTCAAGATATTTCTTGTATCTGAATTATCCCCAAGTCAAATTACAACCAGCAAAATAATAGACAAACTGGGCTGAAATTGGTGATTTACCCTGCAGATCATTCAATGACTCAAGAAACCTTCAGTATTGTTCATAATGGATGCTAGCTCCAACTGCTAATTTTCCATTATGGTCATGACCTCTTTTCAAAACATTCCAAAAGAAAACTTGGGTGAGTTTAGAGAGGAGATGACTGACCGTGGTGAATGTGGTACATTGTAATACTGAAATAACATTAAACAAGAGGGCCAAGATGGCCCTATATCGCTCACCTGACTGACCTTGAGTCACCCAACATAAGTAGATTATGATAATACATGTACACTCAAAATTCCAGAAAGATGAGATGGGCCAGTAGCTAGAATTTTGATTTGTTTTGAAGATGTTACAGATGTGTAGAAGAGTTCAAACTTGGTAGAGGTTCACTCATGGTAAATATCAGTTTAATTACATCAAAATCAGGTCAGTAGATTCTGACAAGAAGGCTTTTGAAGTTTTTACTATAGCTGCTAAGTCTTCAAACTAAGATAAAAATCAAGTTCCATCACAAAACTAACCTGTTATATTTGAGAATGGTTTCAAACTAAGGCATCAGACTAAACTATTGTGCATGAAACAATCCACAGTTCCAGCACAATAAATATTCCTATGAGTTTCAAACACAAGCCTTCCCAAAGTCTATCGCTTGAAAGAATCTTTGTCGCAGTGCACTCTCCCTCTCCTCCTCCAAGATTTCAAGTACACTTTGACACTGAAAATCTCAAGCAGACTTCTTGCTGTAAAGAAACTAGCTAAAAATATGGTATTGCTTTATTATGAAGCAGTAGACCATCCCTGTCTGAACCATAAAAACTCTGACTTTTATATTCAGAAAAACACCTTTTTTAAAATGGTTCATGATATATGAATAATATTTCAATCATTGATTATAATTGTATCATTCATCTTTTTATGATGAATTATCTTTTAAAACTTATATCTGGTATAATATTGTATAATAATAGCAAAAAAAAAAGTTTATTTAAAGAGTTTATTACCTCTTCTTATAATAATTGCTATATACAGACATTTATGCTATAAAACAAGGGAAGTAATTTGACATAATACTAATCCCCACCCCCTGGCTGCCATGTTTTTTGATGAATCAAGATGGCTTGAACAAACTTGGTAGAGAGTCACCCAAGGAACATTTCTGTGAAATTATTTTAAAATCGAGCCAGTAGTTTCTGACAAGAAGATTTTTTAAGTTTTTAATATAGCTTATATAGTAAACTAACCCCACCCCCTGGCCGCCATGTTTTTTGACGAATCAAGATGGCTTGAACAAACTTGGTAGAGGGTCACCCAAGGAATATTTCTGTGAAATTATATCAAAATTGGCCCAGTGGTTTCAGAGGAGAAGTTGTTAAAAGCTAAAAGTTAACGACAGACGATGGACACCAGGCGATCACAAAAGCTCACCTGTGAGCCTTCGGCTCAGGTGAGCTAACAGTAAGGACTTGGGTCACTATAGGGATGTAAAACACAAATTTGTTAGAAATTGAGAATGGAGAATTTTAAAAAGGGAAAAAATGAAAGGAAATAATTATGTAAAATGTTCAAATGTTGTCTCTGTCTGACTGATCTGTCTGGTCTGATCTGGTCTGGTCTGGTCTGGTCTGTCTCACACACACACACACGCAAGCATGCATGAATGCATGCATGCACGCACACACACACACACACACACACACACACACACTATGTAGTTATCAGTTCCATTGTTTTAACATTGGGTATGACTCTGATCAGGAATGAAAACTGAAACCAATAAAACAAATGAGAAGAAAATAAACTAAAACATCCCATCTAAACGCACCCTGATGAGCTTGCCATGATGAATCCACAATATCTTGTTAATTATTGCATGATCATGTGTAAGGAAGGACAGAGTGATCAATAATCTCCCATTATCATGTGCTGGCATTTCAACTTCCAGTATCAGCCGTATGATTCATTCTTGTGACAGTGAACCCTGGGACAAAGGGGCATACCGAACATGTAACGTTGGCAGTTGCGGAACACCCAGGAGTAAAGGCTCCATAATTCAAGTGGTATGTTCATTGCTGACTACTTTGTCAAATATGCTGAACATGCTTTTTCAAGAAACTGATATTGATTGGAAGATCTGAAGGAATGAAATATATGTAATAAGATTTTTTTTTATTTGATTTAATTTAATTTATGGTATGTCAATAGTATCATAGGAACATGCTTTATTACGGGCTACAGTTGTTAAAATCCTTTAAAAATTGTCTGTATACAGACTACAAACAAACACAAATACATAATTTTTCTGGATCTTTGCTAACAAATGCAATATCCAACATCTTTTTTTTAGCATAATAATGAATAGCTAAATTACAAAATTTATGGTCTCGAGAATTCTTGACAGAAATAAGAAAATAACCTTAGGAATCCTTACCGCGAAGATAACCAATTATCTGTGCATAATCCAAGAACAAACCAATAAAATTTTATCCCCTGCTTATTTACTACATTTCGTAAAGAATTAAACCTTTTTACAGCATTTGGTGAGGAAAATCTTATTTGCGTTTACCTATAAAACCTAAGCTTCTAATGAACCTTAACTGTGGTTTGCCACAAGCTTTGAAGAATGTGTACTACTATATTACCAAATAATTAGAAGAAAGAATGAAGACAAACAACAGGGAAGCTGGTTTTACAGTTATTCTATTTGCCTGTGTATCTAAAAACATAACCTCAAAACTAATAATGGTAACACAGTAGTAACTAAGTCTGACTTCATCAACATAGTTCTCAACTGAGTGTGTTTAACAATGTTAAGGATGAGTGTTTGAGCAAGGGGAATATGTAAAGATTGAGTGTTTGAGCAAGGGGAATATGTCAAGAATGAGTGTTTGAGCAAGGGGAAAACATGAAGAATGAATGTTTGAGCCAGAGGAATACATGAAGAATGAGTGTTTGAGCAAGATATATGTGAAGAATGAGTGGTTAAGCAAGGGGAATACGTCAAGAATGAGTGTTTTGAGCAAGGAGAATACATGAAGAATGAGTGTTTGAGCAAGAGGAATATGCAAATGAATGAATGTTTGAGAAAGGAGAATATGTGAAGGATGAGTGTTTGAGCAGGAAAATATGTGAAAAATGAGTGTTTGCAAATGAGGAATACATGAAATGAGTGTTTGAGCAAGAGGAATACATGAAGGATGAGTGTTTAAGCAAGAGGAACACATGAAGAATGAGAATTTGAGCAAGAGGAATATGTGATGGATGAGTGTTTGTGCAAGAGGAATACATGATGGACAAGAGTTTGAGAAAGGGGAATACATGAAGAGTGTTTGAGCAAGGTGAATTCACGATGAATGAATGTTTAAGCAAATGGAATACATTAAGAGTGTTCAAACAAGGGGAATACATGAAGAATGAGTTTTGAGCAAGAGGAATACATGAAGAATGAGTGTTTAACCAAAGGGAATACATGAAGAGTGTTTGAGCAAGGGGAATACATGAACAAGATGCTCTAAAGGGCCTGAGGACACTCTACTGACTCATAGTGGCCATAGCACTTTTTGAAATTCTACTATGCAATAGAAACATCGGCCATCTTTAGATAGAAAAAAATAATCTTTTGTATAGTCTCCTATGCAATAGAAACATCCATGTGAAGTTTCAATTTAATTGGCCTAGTGGTTTCAGAATAAATGAAAAAAAGAGAGAGAATTTTCTGTTTTACCACAGTATCCCTATGTAAAATTCTAAGTCCCCTTACAGGGCCCCTATATATTTTAGCCCCTAAATTCTTATCTGCAATCAAACCCCTACACTGAGGGATAATTTATATCAAATATGTACAAATCTGACATACCGGTTCTTAAGAAAACAATTTTACTAATTTCCAATTTGTACCGTTTTGGGGCCCCTCCTGACCTCTTAAAACATAGGAACCCAGTCAATTTTACAAATCTTAACCTCTTTCACTTAACAATGCTTTAGTGAAAATATAGGCAAAATCATTTCCATTTAAAAAAATAAATAAAAATATTATATTGACATGTGTCCTCTAATTGAACTCTCAGGGCAGGGTCATTTTTAACCCTAAGGACACCATTTGAACAAATGTAACAGAAATATAGTTGGTCATTATTACTACATAAACATTTTGAAAATCTGTTGGGCCGTTCATGAGAAGAAGATTTTTAAAGTTTTGGACTATTTTTAGTAATGGCGGCCATCTTGAATTTCAGATTGAAAAAAAAATTCTTCAGTATAGTCTCCTATGCAATAGAAACATCCATGTGAAGTTTCAGTTTAACTGGCTTAGTAGTTTGAGAACAGATGAAAGAAAAAGAGAATTTTATGTTTTCCCATAGTATCCCTATGTAAAATTCTAAGTCCCCTTACAGGGCCGCTATCAATTTTAGCCCCTAAATTCTTATCTGCAATCAAACCCCTACACATAGGGATAATTTATGCAAAATATGAACAAAACTGACATACCGGTTCTTAAGAAAACGAATTTAGTAATTCCCAATTTGTACCCTTTTGGGGCCCCTCCTGACCCCTTAAGACAGTGGAACCCAGTCATTTAAACAAATCATAACCTCCTTCACCAAACAATGCTTCTCTGAAGATATAGGCAAAATCATTTCCATTTTAAAAAAAAAAATAAAAAAAATATTATAATGACATGTGTCCCCTAATTGAACCCTCGGGGCAGGGTCATATTTAACCCTAGGGACACCATTTGAACAAATCTAACAAAACTATAGTTGGTCATCATTACTACATCAACATTTTGAAAATCTGTTGGGCAGTTCATGAGTAGAAGAATTTTTAAGTTTTGGACTATTTTTAGTAACGGTGGCCATCTTGAATTTCAGATCGAAAAAAAATTCTTCGGTATTGTCTCCTATGCAATAGAAACACCCATGTGAAGTTTCAGTTTAACTGGCCTAGTGGTTTCAGAACAGATGAAAGAAAAAGAGAATTTTCTGTTTTCCCATAGTATCCCTATGTAAAATTCTAAGTCCCCTTACAGGGCCCCTATCAATTTTAGCCCCTAAATTCTTATTTGCTATCAAACCCCTACACATAGGAATAATTTATGCAAAATATGAACAAATCTGACAAACCGGTTCTTACGAAAACGAATTTAGTAATTCCCAATTTTTACCCTTTTGGGGCCCCTCCTGACCCCTTAAGACAGTGAAACCCAGTCATTTTTACAAATCATAACCTCTTTCACCAAAAAATGCTTCTCTGAAGATATAGGCAAAATCATTTCCATTTAAAAAAAAAAAAAATAAAAAAAATATTATGACATGTGTGCCCTAATTGAAACCTCGGGGCAGGGTCATATATAACCCTAGGGACACCATTTGAACAAATTTAACAAAACTATAGTTGGTCATCATTTTTTCATAAACATTTTGAAAATCTGTTGGGCAGTTCATGAGAAGAAGATTTCATAAGTTTTGGACTATTTCTAGTAATGGTGGCCATCTTGAATTTCAGATCGAAAAAAAAAAATCTTCTGTATTGTCTCCTATGCAATAGAAACACCCATGTGAAGTTTCAGTTTAACTGGCCTAGTGGCTTCAGAACAGATGAAAGAAAAAGAGAATTTTCGGTTTTCTAACAGTATCCCTATGTAAAATTCTAAGTCCCCTTACAGGGCCCCTATCAATTTTAGCCCCTAAATTCTTATCTGCAATCAAACCCCTACACATAGGGATAATTTATGCAAAATATGAACAAATCCGACATACCGGTTCTTAAGAAAACGAATTTAGTAATTCCCAATTTTTACCCTTTTGGGGCCCCTCCTGACCCCTTGAGACAGTGGAACCCAGTCATTTTTACAAATCTGAACCTCCTTCAACAATGCTTCTGTGAAGATATAGGCAAAATCATTTCCATTTAAAAAAAATAAAATAAATAATTATTGACATGTGTCCCCTAATTAAACCCTCGGGGCAGGGTCATATTTAACCCTAGGGACACCATTTGAACAAATCTAACAAAACTATAGTTGGTCATCATTTTTTCATAAACATTTTGTAAATCTGTTGGGCCGTTCATGAGAAGAAGATTTTTTAAAGTTTTGGACTATTTCTAGTAACGGTGGCCATCCTTGAATTTCAGATTGGAAAAAAAAAATATCTTCTGTATAGTCTCCTATGCAATAGAAACACCCATGTGAAGTTTCAGTTTAACTGGCCTATCAGTTTCAGAACAGATGAAATTTTTTTTTTTTCTGTTTTCCCATAGTATCCCTATGTAAAATTCTAAGTCCCCTTACAGGGCCCCTATCAATTTTAGCCCCTAATTCTTATCTGCAATCAAACCCCTACACATAGGGATAATTTATGCAAAATATGAACAAATCTGACATACCGGTTCTTAAGAAAACGAATTTAGTAATTCCCAATTTTTACCCTTTTTGGGCCCCTCCTGACCCCTTAAGACAGTGGAACCCAGTCATTTTTACAAATCTGAACCTCCTTCACCAAACAATGCTTCTGTGAAGATATAGGCAAAATCATTTCCATTTTAAAAAAAAAATAAAAAATATTATAATGACATGTGTCCCCTAATTGAACCCTCGGGACGGGGGTCATATTTAACCCTAGGGACACCATTTGAACAAATCTAACAAAACTAAAGTTGGTCATCATTTCTACATAAACATTTTGAAATCTGTTCGGCCGTTCATAAGAAGAAGATTTTTTAAGTTTTGGACTATTTTTAGTAATGGCGGCCATCTTGAATTTCAGATTGAAAAAAATAAAAAATCTTCTGTATAGTCTCCTATGCAATAGAAACACCCATGTGAAGTTTCAGTTTAATTGGCCTAGTGGTTTCAGAGAAAGTGCTGCTAACAGACGACAGACGTCAGACGACGGACGACAGACAACGCGCCATCGCATAAGCACTTCTGGCCTTTGGCCAGTAGAGCTAAAAATGATTGTTTGAACATAAGGAATACATGAAGAGTGTTTGAGCAAGGTGAATACACGACGAATGAGTGTTTAAGCAAATGGAATACATGAAGAGTGTTCAAACAAGGGAAATACATGAAGAATGAGTGTTTAAGCCAAGGGAATACATGAAGAGTGTTTGAGCAAGGGGAATACATGAAAAAATTACTGTTTGAACATAAGGAATACATGAAGAGTGTTTGAGCAAAGTGAATACATGACAAATGTGTGTTTAAGCAAATTGAATACATGAAGAGAGTCCAAACAAGGGGAATACATGAAGAATGAGTGTTTAAGCAAATGGAATACATGAAGAGTGTTTGAGCAAAGGGAATACATGAAGAATGAGTGTTTCAGCAAAGGGAATACATGAAGAGTGTTTGAGCAAGGGGAATAAATTAAGAATGATTGGGTGAACATAAGAAATACATGAAGAATGAGTTTTGAACAAGAGGAATACATGAAGAATAACTGTTTGAGCAAGGAAGTTTGAAAAGAATGAATGTTTGAGCAAGAGGAATAT
Source organism: Panopea generosa (assembly GCA_029582155.1). Taxonomy (NCBI): domain Eukaryota; kingdom Metazoa; phylum Mollusca; class Bivalvia; order Adapedonta; family Hiatellidae; genus Panopea; species Panopea generosa. The sequence goes on from CM055895.1 coordinate 87,279,596, forward strand.
GTGAAGGATGAGTGTTTGAGAAAAAAAACACATGACGAATGAGTGTTTGAGCAAGGGAAATACGTGAAGAATGAGTGTTTGAGCAAGAGGAATACATGAAGAATGAGTGTTTGAGCAAGAGGAATATGCGATGGATGAGTGTTTGAGAAAGGGAGATATATGAAAAATGAGTGTTTGAGCAAGGGGAATACATGAAGAATGAGTATTTGAGCAAGAGGAATATGTGAAGAATGAGTGTTTGAGCAAGAGGAATATGTAAAGAATCAGTCTTTGAGCAAGAGGAACTTGTGAAGAATGAGAGACAAAAGATCACATACATGATAGTATCCTTTGAAAAGAGGAAACAGTAATGGAAAGAGGTTTGTCTTGAAATGTTAATAGCACATTTTCAGAATCTACAAAAAAACTAATAATCTTCAATACCATATAATTATTACATTAAAGCATTTATAACTACTGAAGCCATATTGAACAATGAAGCCCTCTCAATCAGTGCCAGGTGATTCTACATTAATTATGCCCACATTGATAGATATGCTTCCTACATTGCTTCCATTATAAAAAAAGATCAATGATTTCTGAATATCAGTAATTGTACTAAATGATGGTGAATCAGACTGTCCTTGGACTTTATTTTAATCTGACGTGATTCTGGTAACAAACTTACTCGTCATGACATTTTTATGAAGAAACAATACTTGAAATAAGTTCTTGTGTCAAATACAGCTGTCTGTGACAGTTGCCTTCATGGAGGACTGTCTTTAAGAGACAACTGCCACACACAAGTGTCGACAATTACAGAGGCAACAAAAGTAACTTCCCCTTGGATCATCGAATTATCAAGAATATTAATCTACGCTGCAAGCTACTGTATTGAAAAAAAATATCTTCAAATCTGTAATTAATATAGTATCATATATAGAGGGGGGGACTACGAACCATTACATAGCAGTAAGATAAGAGCATATCATTGGTCAGTTGCTTCTGCAGATATTGAATGACGTCACAATTTGGTAAGTATGTTAAGAATTTAACATCATTTTGTCAATATTATGTAAACAATTTATGGCCAGAACTCAGTGAGCTAATCATTACTGTGAACAAATCACTTCACTTGTGACATACTAAACACACCGCGCCTTTTGATTGGTGTAAAACAGACCCCATTGGGAGTTGTCAGCGACAGAGATAGACTAGGTTTATAGCCAATTTCAACATATTACATGTTGCATACATGGCACCCAGTTGTATTGGTGGAAGACCTCTGAATGAATCCTAGTAGAACCACCATCCTTCCAAACTTTCTCACTAAGCGATCAAGACTTGAACCTTACCTTGGAACGAATCTGAGTAGAACCATCAGCAAACTTTCTCACAAAGCGACTGAGCCTCAAACCTAACTTCCTAATGAATCCAAGTAGAGGCAACTTATGAGCTTTTTTATAAATTTCTATATGGAAAATATTCATACAACAGCTCTTGCATCAATGGCTGTAGTCATTTATTGTGTTTAACTGGGGCACTTCCCATATACACAGATATATAAAGTTCTATATGGAAATATTCATACAACAGCTCTTGCACCAGCGGTTGTAGTCATTTATTGTGTTTAACTGGGGCACTTCCCATATACACAGATATATAAAGTTCTATATGGAAATATTCATACAACAGCTCTTGCACCAGCGGTTGTAGTCATTTATTGTGTTTATATGGGGCACTTCCCATATACACAGATATATAAAGTTCTACATTTATTGTGTTTATATGGGGCACTTCCCATATACACAGATATATAAAGTTCTATATGGAAATATTCATACAACAGCTCTTGCACCAGCGGTTGTAGTCATTTATTGTGTTTATATGGGGCACTTCCCATATACACAGATATATAAAGTTCTATATGGAAAAATATTCATACAACAGCTCTTGCACCAGCGGTTGTAGTCATTTATTGTGTTTATATGGGGCACTTCCCATATACACAGATATATAAAGTTCTACATTTATTGTGTTTAACTGGGGCACTTCCCATATACACAGATATATAAAGTTCTATATGGAAAATATTCATACAACAGCTCTTGCACCAGCGGTTGTAGCCATTTATTGTGTTTATATGGGTCACTTGCCATATACACAGATATATAAAGTTCTATATGGAAATATTCATACAACAGCTCTTGCACCAGCAGTTGTAGCCATTTATTGTGTTTATATGGGGCACTTCCCATATACACAGATATATAAAGTTCTATATGGAAATATTCATACAACATCTCTTGCACCAGCGGTTGTAGCCATTTATTGTGTTTATATGGGGCACTTCCCATATACACAGATATATAAAGTTCTATATGGAAATATTCATACAACAGCTCTTGCACCAGCGGTTGTAGCCATTTATTGTGTTTATATGTGGCACTTCCCATATACACAGATATATAAAGTTCTATATGGAAATATTCATACAACAGCTCTTGCACCAGCGGTCGTAGCCATTTATTGTGTTTATATGGGGCACTTCCCATATACACAGATATATAAAGTTCTATATGGAAATATTCATACAACAGCTCTTGCACCAGCAGTTGTAGCCATTTATTGTGTTTATATGGGGCACTTCCCATATACACAGATATATAAAGTTCTATATGGAAATATTCATACAACAGCTCTTGCACCAGCAGTTGTAGCCATTTATTGTGTTTATATGGGGCACTTCCCATATACACAGATAAGTCATTTATCCCTTTACTTCATATAGACACCTTTTGACACCTCTAGTATTGAAAGCATTAATTCCTCACCATATATCAGCAATGGGTGAATTATGTTTATATTAACTGACAGAGTTGAAAACAGTGCAGTAAGTGTTCAGATTGCTCGTTACGAGCAATCTGAACTCTTCCTGCATTGTTTTCAAAGGCCTTCTGTTATTGGTGCGGGAAAACGTGTCTCTTTGGAGTAAAGGGTTATGGTGTTTATATGGGGCACTTCCCATATACACAGATATATAAAGTTCTATATGGAAATATTCATACAACAGCTCTTGCACCATGCGGTTGTAGTCATTTATTGTGTTTATATGGGGCACTTCCCATATACACAGATAAGTTCTATATGGAAATATTCATACAACAGCTCTTGCACCAGCAGTTGTAGTCATTTATTGTGTTTATATGGGGCACAGAGTCAGTATAAAACTGCACCATTCATTTCCTACAATTTATTGTCATACCTACTCGCCTGCATCTGACCTATTTTATAAGTACACTTGCATTAATTTCTTCTGGATGTTCACAATCATGGTCCTTTAACCTTAAATCACCTATAATTGGACAAGACTGAAATATAATTGATGATTGTTCAGGAAGGACGACTGATGAGCCACTAACAGTTGATCAGTAAGTGGTCAGTATTCATATCAATCAACATCAATCAATATATATTGGCCAGTCACTTACAGAGTTTTTTTCTATTTCTCTTTGCGATACAATCTTTTTTATTGAAATAACCAAGGCATTGAAGCCAGCAAAAATAATAAATGGGAAATGTCTGGTGTCAGTTTCATTTATGATTAATAAAGTAAGAAATGCATTCATGATGATTGCTATTATCTGGCTATAACTTTTTATTGGAGGATAATTGCATTTCAAAATTGACAAGACTGGATACAGATGAAGTTTAGACAACAGATTGATTTACATATAAAACACATTAGATTAAGAGCACTGATATGACCATGAGAAATCTTGATGGAACCTAGATTTTAGAACTTGAGATTGCTTTTCCTGGATCAGAGCTGCTTATCACTAAAATATTACTGACAAAAGGATGAGGTTCACGAACCCCCAAAAATGGTCCCTGTATAATGCAATAAAACTAAACATTTTTATTTTGCAAAGTTTGAAACGTAGCCTAGGTTTCTTTTTAGTCAAAATAAACCAAGAAAATTCACTTCATGAATTCTTCTAATATAAACTAGAGCTATCACTGAAGGTGATGAATACCCCCGAACGCCGCCATGACAGAAAATGGTTTACCATTGTATGAAGTTTTATTAAATTATATCCAATAGTTTTAAAGTTATGCTCCAGACAAAAAAAATACTTAATAAAAAAAAGAATGTTATGGATTGAGTTTTTTGTATTGTTAATTTTTTTATGGTTTTGTTAAAATTAAAAACGGTCTTTTTAATTATTGTGCAGTGTACAAGCTTTCATGGCAATCAATAAATGTTATACTTTTTCGAGTTATGTTGAGGGACAACAATTTTATGGATAACAAACAAACAAGAGCACTAGGAATACAATATCGAACCTGCTTTGCTCGAACTCCATGTATTCATCAACTTGGTTCTTTCATGAACTTTATTAAACTGTTATCACTGATGGCTTTTTATGAAGAAGACAGTTTATAAACATTTGGCAAAGTCTTTGTATACAGTTCATTACAAATGACACTGCTATGATTTTGGAGCAATTGAAAGTTTTGAACATTTATGCATTGTTTGTTAACAAATAGCATATGTTCATTACATTTTTGACACTTGAACTCTATTATTAAGTATGGAACAGTTACTACGGTACACTTGTGGGTTTAGTGCACTTTATAACATAGTTCTGAGTGGAACTGCCAATGACACTATGAAATGGTCACTGTAGCTCCGGACAAGGGAAATATATCAAAGGGCAATAACTCTGTAATTAGCAAGAATAGTTATGTTTCTTGTACACTGCACTTCCTCTCATTGTATTCTACCATTGTATGAAGCTTGATGAAATTCCATCCGGTACTTTTCAAGTTATGCTCCGGACAAGAAAAAATATCAAAGGGCAATAACTCTGTAATTAGCAAGAATAAAGTTATGTTTCTTGTACACTGCACTTCCTCTCATTATATTCTACCATTGTATGACGTTTGATGAAATTCCATCCAGTACTTTTCAAGTGATGCTCCGGATAAGGAAAATTGCAACGGACAGACCGGTTTTGTTTAGTCTACCCAGAACCCGGTATCTCCCTCCCAGATTCAGGCCTGTTATACCCTAAGAAGGTTTTGTTTAGTCTACCCAGAACCTGGTATCTCCCTCCCAGATTCAGGCCTGTTATACCCTAAGAAGGTTTTGTTTAGTCTACCCAGAACCTGGTATCTCCCTCCCAGATTCAAGCCTGTTATTCCCTAAGAAGGTTTTGTTTAGTCTACCCAGAACCTGATATCTCCCTCCCAGATTCAGGTCTGTTATACCCGAATGTAGAACTTAAACAGCATGAAATTCCCTGTCTATCCCACAATTCATAGCACTCTAATGCGTAAACCAAACTGTGACATGATTCTACTTCCACTGAAGCAATGGCCAATCAGTGTGCTCTTATGCAATGAAATGTAGTGCTTGAACCCCCAACCCCCTCCTTTCAATACATGTAGATCTCAAGTATGGTTTAAACATTTTAAATGAATGCCTTTTGACATGGCAATTTAAATTTTAATTTCTCGGGCCCAAATAATGGCCTCCCTTTTACAAAATGCATTATCCTTTAGGGTGTTTATTTAGGGGTATGTTGTTCGCAAATTTCATACGCTCTAAGCACCAAGTAAACTTCATTTTTATAGCTTGTGTAATGGGAAAAATATATAATGCTTGCAAACCCTTGATATAAACACTGGTTAATATTTGAACAATATTTAGAATACACAAAAATTTTTCTTCCCACAAATCACCAGGACAAAATCTTTGAATCATCAATTATTACCACCAAGATTTGTAAATAGTGACTTGGAGAGTGATCTAGCTTCATCGAGAGCTAACAGAAGAGCAGTTCACCTAACCACTGTTTCCTGGCATCCTGGAAAGTTACCCGGTACTCGAACACACCTTTCTCTGCAAGTAACTGATAACTTTCCCAATTTAATCAGCAGTGAAAGACGAATTATGAGATGTAATGTCGTATATCAAGCATCACGGGGACTGTGGCCGGGCAGGGAATTAGAGCACAAAACCTCATGGCTGAAGTCAGACACACTATGGACTGAGCTTACCTGGGCTGAGACCTGGAGATACAGAATTATACTACATGTTCTCAAGCATTTACTTACCCTGGCTTTAGGTGTCTGCTTAAGTCCAATGGCCGGTTGACTTCTTGATGCCTGAAAGCAGAATTTTTTTATAATAATTTATTTTATATTAACTAGCAATCAGTTTTTAATGAAAAACTACTTTTAATCCAAAAATACAGACAGATACAACTCCTTCCCCAGTGAAAACCGACCACAGAGGTATAGGAGTTAACCAGACAATATTTTGTGACAGACAGATGGACAAATGGAAAGCACAAAGACAATACACCTCCTTGAGAAGGGGAGACATTATTATAAATATACAGATAGTTTATACTAATATATTTTTGCTTGATTGTGATGAAAGCTCAGAGTTTATATGAACAGCTCTCGAGTCCGCTTCCTGGGTATAACCAGTACTGAATGTTGTTTTATAAGTGGCAATGGGTCAAGCTGGGGATGGAACCAACAACCTCTGGCATGAGTGGCCAACACTGTATCCATTACACTACCGCCCCCACTTTAATATATACAGACACAAATCCAAACCTAGTCACATATTAGCTGGAGAAAAAGTTTGCTTTTGGGACTAAAATATTGTTTGCTTCAAGTTCATGATAAACAGGTCTTTATCAACTCTTTAATTGACCTTGCCATTAGATAATTATGACCAGTAATGTATTTATGTTTAGTAATCATAAAAAAAAGTTTGTCCTCATCCAAGGTTTATGTGTGATTCACCGCCAAAGTGACTAGTTCCCAGCACAAGAGTAAACAAAAACTTATACATACAGGGTTTATGTCACATATTCTTCATAACTTTAGATGATAATGATATGTTTTTAATCTACTGCCACAACACTTTGATGATTGAATCTAAATTTCAAGTTTAACAGATTTGAGTGTGGACAGTTAAGATTTGAGCACATGTTGGTGAGCAAGATGAAGAGAAGGATCAATGTTGTTATTCAGCATGAAGCCCATAGTGAAGAGGTAGAGGATTGGCGGCCTTTGGTTTGACCCCATGCCATGGCCCTGTATGATCTAGAGGTAGAGCATTCCCGGGCCATGGGTTTGACCCCCTGCCATGGCCCTGTATGGTCTAGAGGTAGAGCACTGGAGGGCCGTGGGTTTGACCCCATGACATGGACCTGTATGGTCTAAGGAAAGAGCATTGGCAATCCATGGGTTTGACCCCATGCCATGGACCTGTATGGTCTAGAGAAAGAGCATTGGCAGGCCATTGGTTTGACCTCCTGTCATGGCCCCGGATGGTCTAGAGAAAGAGCATTAGTAGGCCATTGGTTTAACCCCCTACCATGGCCCTGTATGGTCTAGAGGTAGAGCACTGGAGGGCCATGGGTTTGACCCCATGCCATGGACCTGTATGGTCTAGAGGTAGAGCATTTGCGGGCCATGGGTTTGACCCCCTGCCATGGCCCTGTATGGTCTAGAGGTAGAGCACTGGAGGGCCATGGGTTTGACCCCATGCCATGGCCCTGTATGATCTAGAGGTAGAGCATTCGCGGGCCATGGGTTTGACCCCTTGCCATGGCCCTGTATGGTCTAGAGGTAGAGCACTGGAGGGCCGTGGGTTTGACCCCATGACATGGACCTGTATGGTCTAAGGAAAGAGCATTGGCAATCCATGGGTTTGACCCAATGCCATGGTCCTGTATGGTCTAGAGAAAGAGCATTGGCAGGCCATTGGTTTGACCTCCTGTCATGGCCCTGTATGGTCTAGAGAAAGAGCATTGGCAGGCCATTGGTTTGACCTCCTGTCATGGCCCTGTATGGTCTAGAGAAAGAGCATTGGTAGGCCATTGGTTTGACCCCCTGCCATGGCCCTGTATGGTCTAGAGGTAGAGCACTGGAGGGCCGTGGGTTTGACCCCATGCCATGGCCCTGTATGATCTAGAGGTAGAGCATTCGCGGGCCATGGGTTTGACCCCCTGCCATGGCCCTGTATGGTCTAGAGGTAGAGCACTGGAGGGCCGTGGGTTTGACCCCATGCCATGGACCTGTATGGTCTAAGGAAAGAGCATTGGCAATCCATGGGTTTGACCCCATGCCATGGACCTGTATGGTCTAGAGAAAGAGCATTGGCAGGCCATTGGTTTGACCTCCTGTCATGGCCCTGTATGGTCTAGAGAAAGAGCATTGGCAGGCCATTGGTTTGACCCCCTGCCATGGCCCTGTATGGTCTAGAGGTAGAGCACTGGAGGGCCGTGGGTTTGACCCCATGCCATGGACCTGTATGGTCTAAGGAAAGAGCATTGGCAGGCCATGGGTTTGACCCCATGCCATGGACCTGTATATTGTCTAGAGAAAGAGCATTGGCAGGCCATTGGTTTGACCTCCTGTCATGGCCCTGTATGGTCTAGAGAAAGAGCATTGGCAGGCCATGGGTTTGACCTTCTACCATGGCCCTGTATGGTCTAGAGGAAAAGCATTGGTGGGCCATGGGTTTGACCCCCTGCCATGGCCCTGTATGGTCTAGAGGTACAGCATTGGTGGGTCACGGGTATGACCTCCTGCCATTGCACTGTATGGTCTAGAGGTAGAGCATTGGTGGCCATGGGTTTGACCCCCTGCTACAGCCCTGTATGGTCTAGAGGTAGAGCATTAGAGTGCCATGGGTTTGACCCCCAGCCATGGCCCTGTATGGTCTAGAGGTAGAGCATTGGAGGACCATGGGTTTGACCCCCTACTACAGCCCTGTATGGTCTAGAGGTAGAGCATTGGAGTGCCATGGGTTTTACCCCCTGCCATGCCCCTGTATGGTCTAGAGGTAAAGCATTGGAGGGTCATGGGTTTGACCCTCTGCTATGCCCCTGTATGGTCTAGAGATAGAGCATTGGAGGGCCATGGGTTTGACCCCCTGCCATGGCCCTGTATGTCTAGTGGTAGAGCATTGGAGGGCCATGGGGTTTGACCCCCTGCTACAGCCCTGTATGGTATAGAGGTAGAGCATTGGAGGGCCATTGGTTTGAAACCCTGCCATGCCCCTGTATTTCTAGAGGTAGAGCATTGGAGGGCCATGGGGTTTGACCCCCTGCTACAGCCCTGTATGGTCTAGAGGTAGAGCATTGGAGTGCCATGGGTTTTACCCCCTGCCATGCCCCTGTATTTCTAGAGGTAAAGCATTGGAGGGTCATGGGTTTGACCCTCTGCTATGCCCCTGTATGGTCTAGAGATAGAGCATTGGAGGGCCATGGGTTTGACCCCCTGCCATGGCCCTGTATGTCTAGTGGTAGAGCATTGGAGGGCCATGGGGTTTGACCCCCTGCTACAGCCCTGTATGGTATAGAGGTAGAGCATTGGAGGGCCATTGGTTTGAAACCCTGCCATGCCCCTGTATTTCTAGAGGTAGAGCAATGGAGGGCCATGGGGTTTGACCCCTGTCATGCCCCTGTATTTCTAGAGGTAGAGCAATGGATGGCCATGGGTTTGACCCCCTGCCTGCTATGCCTCTGTATGGTCTAGAGATGGAGCACTGGAGGGCCATGGGGTTTTACCCCCTGCTACAGCCCTGTATGGTCTAGAGGTAGAGCATTGGAGGGCCATGGGGTTTTACCCCCTGCTACAGCCCTGTATGGTATAGAGGTAGAGCATTGGAGGGCCATGGGGTTTGACCTCCTGCCATGCCCCTGTATGGTCTAGAGGTAGAGCATTGGAGGGCCATGGGTTTGACCCCCCTGCTACCCCTCTGTATGGTCTTGAGATGGAGCACTGGAGGGCCATGGGTTTGACCCCCTGCCATGGTCCTGTATGTCTAGGGGTAGAGCATTGGAGGGCCATGGGTTTGACCCCTTGCTACAGCCCTGTATGTCTAGAGGTAGAGCATTGGAGGACCATGGGTTTGACCCCCTGCTACAGCCCTGTATGGTCTAGAGGTAGAGCATTGGAGGGCCATGGGGTTTGACCTCCTGCTACAGCCCTGTATGGTCTAGAGGTAGAGCATTGGAGGGCCATGGGGTTTTACCCCCTGCCATGGCCCTGTATGGTCTAGAGGTAGAGCATTGGAGGGCCATGGGGTTTGACCTCCTGCCATGCCCCTGTATGGTCTAGAGGTAGAGCACTGGAAGGCCATGGGTTTGACCCCCTGCCATGCCCCTGTATGGTCTAGAGGTAGAGCATTGGAGGGCCATGGCTTTGACCCCCTGCTACAGCCCTGTATGGTCTAGAGGTAGAGCATTGGAGGGCCATGGGGTTTGACCTCCTGCCATGCCCCTGTATGGTCTAGAGGTAGAGCACTGGAAGGCCATGGGTTTGACCCCCTGCCATGCCCCTGTATGGTCTAGAGGTAGAGCATTGGAGGGCCATGGGTTTGACCCCCTGCTACAGCCCTGTATGGTCTAGTGGTAGAGCATTGGAGGGCCATGGGTTTGACCCTCTGCTATGCCCCTGTATGGTCTAGAGATAGAGCATTGGAGGGCCATGGGGTTTTACCCCCTGCTACAGCACTGTATGGTCTAGAGGTAGAGCATTGGTGGCCATGGGTTTAACCCCCTGCTACAGCCCTGTATGGTCTAGAGGTAGAGCATTGGAGGGCCATGGGTTTGACCTCCTGCCATGCCCCTGTATGGTCTAGAGGTAGAGCATTGGAGGGCCATGGGTTTGACCCCCCTGCTACCCCTCTGTATGGTCTTGAGATGGAGCACTGGAGGGCCATGGGTTTGACCCCCTGTCATGCCCCTGTATGGTCTACAGGTAGAGCATTGGAGGGCCATGGGGTTTTACCCCCTGCTACAGCCCTGTATGGTCTAGAGGTAGAGCATTGGAGGGCCATGGGGTTTGACCTCCTGCCATGCCCCTGTATGGTCTAGAGGTAGAGCACTGGAAGGCCATGGGTTTGACCCCCTGCCATGCCCCTGTATGGTCTAGAGGTAGAGCAATGGAGGGCCATGGGTTTGACCCCTTGCTACAGCCCTGTATGGTCTAGTGGTAGAGCATTGGAGGGCCATGGGTTTGACCCCCTGCTACCCCTCTGTATGGTCTTGAGATGGAGCACTGGAGGGCCATGGGTTTGACCCCCTGCCATGGTCCTGTATGTCTAGAGGTAGAGCATTGGTGGCCATGGGTTTGACCCCCTGCTACAGCCCTGTATGGTCTAGAGGTAGAGCATTGGAGTGCCATGGGTTTGACCCCCTGCTACAGCCCTGTATGGTCTAGAGGTAGAGCATTGGAGTGCCATGGGTTTGACCCCCTGCCATGCCCCTGTATGGTCTAGAGGTAGAGCATTAGAGGGCCATGGGTTTGACCCCCTGCTACAGCCCTGTATGGTCTAGAGGTAGAGCATTGGAGGGCCATGGGGTTTGACCTCCTGCCATGCCCCTGTATGGTCTAGAGGTAGAGCACTGGAAGGCCATGGGTTTGACCCCCTGCCATGCCCCTGTATGGTCTAGAGGTAGAGCATTAGAGGGCCATGGGTTTGACCCCCTGCTACAGCCCTGTATGGTCTAGAGGTAGAGCATTGGAGGGCATAGGTTTTACCTTCTGCCACTGCCAAGTATGGTCTAGAGGTAGAGCATTAGAGGGCCCTGTGTTTGACCCCCTGCTATGGCCCTGTATGGTTTCCTTGAACAAGACAACTCATCTGCATACTTGTCCTACCAAAGAAGACTTCAAGTGTGATTTGTCTAAGATGTAAGAATTTGTTTCACAACGGTTTAGTTTAAAATAAATATATTACAAAGGATACTAAATATCTTAGGATATTTCAGTTATTCAATCTGAAACAAAAAGTTATTTTGAAATATATTCACCTACAGATTTTAATCAATGATATTTTGTTTAGATTTAAACACAATTAATACTCATACACAAAAATCTGAATAATTAAGAAAAGGTTCTATACTACAACAGGTAAAAAAAGCATTAAATAATTTACAAGGATAGTTAAAACATAGTCCATCTTGTAATAAAAAATCCCAAACTTCATTGAATATGTTTGTCCAAATATACACAAATATCTACTCCAAATGTGCAGCATGTGCCATACTCCTAGATACGAAGATCAGGGAATATTAAACAATGAACAAAATTTAAACATTTGATGTTTTTGAAATAGTCAGACAAATTAGTTAAAGAGAATTTGAAAAACAAATTCATGGCTGATATGAATATTTGTTACACGAATCAATAAAACTTTTTCAGGGACTTTCTAATGATCATAGTACAAAACAATGATCACTGTCAACACAATACAACTTGCAACCAATTAGACAGGTGAGGTCAATTTTCTCAACTAAAACAACTACTTTTTTCAAACAGCATTCTTATTTAGGTACAAAACATTCAATACCACAAAACAATTATTAATTAATTGGGACAAAATTAAAACATGTTTTCAAAATACAGGTAAACTAAGTGATTGGGAACCAATTTCTGCTCAATTGTTCAGGTAGTAAGATCCAAGGGCCATGCAGTCTGTTGTAAATGCCACAAAAAATGATTTTATTCCTTTTCTCTAATAAAAGGAAATTTCAATGAAATGTTGTAAGACACTTAACAGACAAAGATGTCAAGTTCCAGCACTGAACCCTCCCACCACCCCCTACACACTATAACAACACAAATACATCATTTACCCAAATTTTTCTATATAGCAGGGAAGAAGGTGAATAAAATCTTCATGTCCAGAATTTCATTAAAAAAGAACAACAGGTCACTGAAGGGCCTCTAGTTATTAACTTTCTATGTTGGTCGCTAGATGACCTCTATCATGTAAAATTTATGACAATGTGAAAGGAGCAAAACTTCTTCATCAATCAAACAATGGCAGTGTGCAGCAAAATCTGTATTAATGAAAAGCATGTTGTTTAAACGGACCACAAGCTTCTATGATACCCCAGATGTTTAATGAATGAAATCAGGTCAGTGGTCAAGTGGTCTAACTTCAAAGTTCTTAGTGAGGCAGCTATCTCACAATTTTAGGTTAAAATTTACTTGTGGAGGGATACTTGTTTGAGTATTTATATTTTTATGCCACAGAGGGCTAATAGACAATCACTTAACCTAACAACACTTGTCTAGGGTCCTGGATGACTACCATTAGTACTCAAGCACACCAATCTTCTCCAGTAAAGAATAACTTTTCCACTTGAATCAGCAGTGAGAGATGAATGACAATGAGATGCAATGATGTATGTCACTCATCACAGAGACAGTTGCCTGAAAGGGTTAAGAACTGATGACTCCCCGGCTGATAATAAGATGTGCTACCAGAAAATCTCCCTGTCTACAACAACAACCATACCAATTCATTTGATTATTCTAGAATAATTTAAGGCTCAGAGATATAAACAGATTTCCATTAAAAAAAAAAAATTGTGTTCAGATTTTTTTCCTGAATTGGTTTTACTCATTAAAACAAAATTTACAAAATACAACTGTTTATAAACACTAATTTCTAGAATGTAACAAGATTTAGTGTTGCTACAGAAAATGGCACTAATCTACTTTTAGACTCTATTAGATTTATTCATTGACATGCATTTATAGGCAGGGCCTCTTTAAATATAAAAAAATCATCATGTTTCACTTTCTGTTTCTGTTCCAATGGGGTTGGGAACTGGATGATCCAATTTATTATAATAACAATAATAATAATATGTTAGTTACCTTAAATATAAAGTTTAAACTTATTTATTTTACTTCAATTGTGAAACAAATTCTTACAACTTAGACAAATCACGCTCGAAGTATTTCTAGGTAGGACAAGTACTAAGCATGTATGCAGAAAAGGTGTCTTGCACAAGGACATCACACATAGCCGCGGCAGAAGATTGAACCCACAACCCTCTGATCATGGGTTTGGTTCTCTACCACTGGACCATGACTGTGCTCCACTATAATTTTTATAATATATATAGACATGAAATAAGATAATGCCAGGTCACCATAATAATGGAATGCTCACATCTAAAGATGGTCTATATATATATATAACACAGAATATGGTCACTGGGTCAACTGACCAATCAATCATCGTGGTATTGAAACAACTGTCCAATGTCCATTTCTTCTGCATAATAATATAATGTTTCAAGAAATAAATTACCATAAATTACCCATGCAACCCCATTCATATGCAGAAGTGACATATGAATGAAAATGACTGAGTTCATTAATTAATGTATCCCATAAAGGTATACATTAACATTTAACACTTTTTTATAATTTGAACGCAATTTATCAAGTTGTATAATGCATCATTATTATGTAACTAAAAATATAGATACAATGACATTGGATCAGGCTCAAAACCACAAGCAAAAATTTTCACATGGGAATTTTATATTTTTAAACCTTTTACTTCATATAGACGCCTTTGGACATCTAATATAGATGCATTTGGACACCCAATATAGAAGGCTTTTGAAAATAGTGTACGACCAGTTCGGATTGCTCGTAACAAGCAATCAGAACAGGTCCTACACTGTTTTCTGGTCTATCAAAATAAATAGGTAAAATGTACCTATTCATGGAAATTGACTATGTGTGGCTTTGACTTTGGAAGAGTCCACTTAAAACACATATGGAGTAAAGGGTTAAGTAAGTTAAAATATACTGCCATGCAGTTCAATTTTTTGCTATTTTCAGTTTTAGGATGTCAACCTTTCCAAACATGGTCATAAAAGGAAAGCACTGAATAGTTCATCAAATGCTATCTTAAAACCTTCTTATATTCAACAATAGTTCAAGTAGACTTCAAAATTTTCATTATGGAAATCTCCTTTTAGTGTATTGTAGACTAAATCATGAAAACATTTTATGAATCAATTATGAGGCCTGTGTAGCACATGGAATCAAGTATGGGGCAAGTGCAGTGCATGATTAAGTTGTATTTAATAATAAAGAATCCAATGTAAATCCAGTTTAACCTTAAAATTTTAGTGCATTAAGCTCAGAATTTACTGCAATATGCACAATAAATACTTTAGAACTTGTATTTGTTTGCAAGCATTTAAAAAACCTGAGCAACTATATTTGTACATAAAATTGAAATTTAAAGGTAAATTTATTTTTAAACTTACATGTCTTACCAATCAGTACTGTACTGTAATCTACAGTATTTAGCGCGCTTTCAACAATTTTTAAGTCGTATCGCACCAGTGTCTGTTTGAGACATTATTCTAAGGACTGCCAGACTAGAGTATCAGGCCTTAGACATAATGTGATATGATACCCCATCCAGTGACATTATACTGACATAGGCCGAATAGATCTAGAACTATCATATAAATGTCATGCAAGATTAGTACCAGTCTTTAACATTTCCCAACTTGGGATGGAACCCATGACCTGCGGAGCATGAGGCCAAAACTCTACCACAAATCCACCACTGCAGAATAACTAGAATTAACAAAGTTCAATATAAATTGCACAGTAGTGTGTGTGAGTGTGTGTGTGTGTGTGTGTGTGTGTGTGTTTTTTTGTGTTTTTGGGGGGAGGGGGGGGGGGGGGTGCAGTGGATTGTTTCAGCTCAATTCAAAAGTAACATGTTTAAACCCATGCTGCAACTTAATGTCCTCTCATAAATACACAAGTACTGATTCTACCCAAGAAAACTTGAGAATGATTAAAAAAAACTCTCAGCTAATATTTCATAATAAGGTTTAAATATAAAATCATCATTAGTGCAGAATTCTGATCTTTTTGTTTGTTTTCAAATAAAACATGGCATGTTTGCCACCAATGATGTATACATGTATTTAGATCAATCATCGCCCAGACAACGATGTTCTATCAACCAGTGTGATCAAGTGTGTACATGCTGAAACAACCTCTGTCATTGTCAAAATTTTTACCCCAAAACATAAATGCACAAAGATCCAAACATTTGACTCCCTTTGAGCCCCAATAACCCCCTTGGTCCCTGTACAACTTTTTAAACAGTTGTGGATAATGGGCCACACACTCACCTACACACACTGTTTCAATCATTCAAACAAGGGCACTTGTTCCTGACATATCTCAACAATTGCTACTCTATCTCAATAGAAATCAAATTGAAAAAAACGATGACATCTTGAATTAATTTAAAAAGAAAATCAATTCGTGAAGTATCTGAAAACATTTTACAATCATTCTGTCGGCATGTTTTTCGATTTCAAGGTACGCATGTGAACTTGAATCATTTGTAAGGCAATATAGACCAAGATAGAGTGGTTTGCATTTAACCGGAGTTTGAACAGTATGCTTAATGTCAGTAAACTATGCAGATGACAAAAGTTGGAAGAGTAATGACACTGGTTGATTCATTCTTCAAACATTAATATTTACAATTTATATCTTGTTAATGGTGAATGAACATTGGGACAAGAGTTTTAATACTTATAAACGTTTTATTCTAGCTGGAAAGAGAAATCTCTTATTGTTAAAATATCAATATATATTTCATAAAATAAATATTGGTGAATATAAAAAAGATTACCCACATATTAAGAATGAAAACTTGGTGGGAAAGTTCAATAAAATATTTGTACATGATATATATTTTGCCTGATATAACTAATGCATGTGAGTGTGCCAATAAAATGGTGCAAAAAAGTATAATACAAATGTAGATGAAAAAGACAGCCCTACATAAAATTTATGTATAATATAGGAACATTTCAATAGTTTCAATAAATGATTTATTTTTCCTCTAAAGAAGAATCTAGAATGAATAATTTGACATTAATGAGGTTTGGCATTACTTTAATGGAACACAATCATGTAGTCATAATTATCTATCAAAGAAGACACTAAATCAAATATATATTGATTGAATATTTAGCGTAATTTTTATGTCATCGAGGGCTAACAGATGGTTAGTTAACCTAACCATTGTCTCCTTGGATCCTGAAAGGTTAACCAGTACTCGAGCACACCTCATCTCTGCAAGTAACTGATAACTTTCCAACTTGAATCAGATTCATAATGAGACACAATGTCAAATATCAATTATCACGGAGACTGTTGCCGGGTGGGGATTCAAACTCACGACCACTTGATTGATAGACGCGTAACCGACTGAGCTTATCGGGCCCGGAAATCAAATATATAATTATACATATGAAAATAAATATGTACTGTGGTGGTTTAATGTGCCATTTTCAACAATACATATGCAGTCATATGTCAGCATGCCGTAGGGCTTTTGCTATTTTACCTTATGTTTAATAAAGTAAAAAAGTCCTATAGCATGCCGACATTCGGCGGCTTCCCAATCAAAAGAAAATACACCACCCGCCCAACCAAAATTACTGGATATGAAGTATATTATTGTAATATCTGATAATTATTGGTTAGAATATTAATTTAACTAACAGCATTACACTTTATTTTCCAGTTTGCTAAATGCCTTAAAAAAATTCCCAATTTCCCCTGAATCTTGCCGTTTTTTCCAACTCTCGAAGGCTTAGGCCTCTTCCTAGTTTCCCGAATATATATAATGTTTTTTTGTAGAATGGAATGGTGCAGGGCCCAGCCCCTTTTTACTCCTCCCTTCTGCCTTATATTTACCACTCTTATTCCTGTATATGCGCCCCCTACCCAATCAATTGCCTGTCAAAAGTTAATTTAAGCTTTTCACTGTCCTTGGTTTATTTAAATTACCACTTGACGTATCCTCAAAGGCGCCACGTTTTTTTACACAAATAGTGAATTTGATCTTGCACTTTCCATGTATAATAATGGTCTTTGAAAATCAATTTTCAACTGTGTTAAGAGTGAACACAATGTCAAAATTACAATTTTTTACATTTCAAGGGTCCCAACGAGTGGTATAAATTATCCGATTTTGCAAGTTCAAAAATTTGCGAAATATATTTAAGCATATAACAATTGAGTAAGTTAAGTGGAGATTAAATTAATAACTGCCAATACCCGGGACTGCATGCAACAGATACACAATTTTTGATGCTTCAAGGTCAATAACTCAGACATTAATTACCTGATTTGGCCAGTTCAAGAAATTAACCAAGATACCATGATTATTAAACTACTATATAATTTTAGTGAGGATCAAATGAACATAATAAAAACTTTACAGATGGACTACAGACGATCAGGTCACCTTAATCTTTGCTCAAATGAACTAATAATTAACATTAAAACATCAAAATGAAAAATGACACACTTTTTACTGTTGTATAATTTACCTATATCTACAATTAGCAAAGGTGGAATTGTTTTGTATTTTCTGTTGTCGTTAACTGATGAACAGAAGAAAGAAAGAAATGCCACTGCACATGCCAAGTTTATGTCACCAGGCACTGAACAGAAGAGTGTGCAAAGTCAATTAACCCAGGATCTTGTCCTTAAGTTTGCTGACTACAATAGCAAGACTTTCAAACCATTCACCATGTAAATTATGGAGTATATCATAAAATGATCATGATGCCAAGTTTGAACTAAATATTTAAGGGAAAATTTAAATATTTCACTGAACAGCTTTCAACAGTAAATACAAGAAAGCTGCATCCAAGTACAACAGGGGGAATAATTTTGTCAATAAAAATAGTGAAGGGATAAGTTTAGGATAATTTGACATTAATTGTTTTGAAGTTCTGAAAATTAGCATGATTTTTAAAGTGTGAACACCCTTTTTCATTTGAGAAGTAATTTTGTCAATACTGGAGGAAGAGTTATGGCATAACTACACAGCACTTTCTGCTATCTTTTAATCTTCAAGTTTTAAACTACATAGTTATGTGAAGTGTTTACAAATAAGCCAGAGAAGAAATAGTGAACAAACAGATGGGTTGATAGACTGAAGTCTCTGACAAGTTAATAATTGATTAACTTAATTATTAAAATCTGATTCACTTAATATCCAACATTTTCATAACATCGATCACAAAATAATCATTTTTAAAATCTTGGTTGCAAGTGTTTTAATATTGTATTCCTGATATATGGAACAAAACAGCAGAAATACGGGGTTTTCAGTCCCTCCCTCCTAACCAGATAATCATGCTGCTGTAATTGAAATGCATTATGGGATAATTTCATTTTAAGAATGGGGTTTAACCCCATGTTCAACACATCTCAGATAAAATATGTAACTTCCAAGAAGACTGGGTAGAATAAACATAAAGATTTTGAACCGAGGGGGACCAAAACCTAGGACCTCAGCAAAGGTAAGTGACCCTGAGATGGCTCCTTAGACCACTAGGCTACCTAGGACACTGGATTGTTGGAGAATCAAGAGTTTGTAACATTTTTATCATGTTACTTTAACTTACTACGCAATAAGTTAAACTTACTCTAACTAGTTGAAATAAGTACAAATTATGATAACATCTAATAATATTATCTTTATGAAAAAATTGAATTTTAAGAACAAGAATTATCAAAATATTTTTTTTTCCTGGAGAATCTCAATAAACACATCTGAAGAAAAATTTCCTTAAAAGGACTTTTATAAGTGTAAAGATGTTATCAACAATGTTTATCATTGAAACAACTAGGTTACATTAAATTTAAGTTTTTGGTGCAGTGCAAAAATAACATTTCCTTGTGTTTACTGCACTGCTAAATATCATCAAAACCACTTGAATAAAACAAAATACGTACTTAACTGTATGTGTGTGGGCTTGAAATATTTTTAAAATAATGGATTAAAATGTGGCTCAGACAATGTTATCATGAATTGTTTACTTAGTATAGCATTACACAGATGTAAAGATTGTGCGTGTCATTTACATGATGACATGTAAATTAAGAAAAGTGAAACATTTCTCCAACCGAAATGTATGTGACACAAGCCATCAAGTGGTATTTTGTTACTGAGTATATTACTTTTCTGTTCTTGTGTCAAACAAGTTTTTGTTGTCCTAACAGTTCAACGTTTGATAGGAGATTCATTGGAGAAGCCGCTCTAAATAGTTCAACATTTGATAGGAGATTCATTGGAGAAGCCGCTCTAAATCGTTCAACATTTGATAGAAGATTCATTGGAGAAGCCGCTCTAAATAGTTCAACATTTGATAGGAGATTCATTGGAGAAGCCGCTCTAAATAGTTCAACATTTGATAGAAGATTCATCGGAGAAGCTGTCTAAATAGTTCAACATTTGATAGGAGATTCATTGGAGAAGCCGCTCTAAATAGTTCAACGTTTGATAGGATATTCATTGGAGAAGCCACTCTAAATAGTTCAACATTTGATAGGAGATTCATTGGAGAAGCCGCTCTAAATAGTTCAACATTTGATAGGAGATTCATTGGAGAAGCCGCTCTAAATAGTTCAACATTTGATAGAAGATTCATCAGAGAAGCTGTCTAAATAGTTCAACATTTGATAGGAGATTCATTGGAGAAGCCGCTCTAAATAGTTCAACATTTGATAGGAGATTCATCGGAGAAGCTGTCTAAATAGTTCAACATTTGATAGGAGATTCATCGGAGAAGCTGTCTAAATAGTGTTGGACTTGGACGCATTGGCATTTAAACTACGCTCACTTTACCATCATGCTTACAGAAAAAAACAAAGACAGTAAAAACAAGAGGGCCAAGATGGCCCTATATCGCTCACCTGAGTGACCTTTATTCACCCAACTTAAGTAGATTATTTAATACATGTACGCTCAAAATTCCAGAAAAAGGAGATGTTTTGTTTTGAAGATGTAACAGATGCGTAGGAGAGTTATGCGATAACAATAGTATCCTTGTGAGGATATCTTGATATCAGATATCGAAAGAAAGATTTCACTATATATCCATATAAAAAAAACCAGCCTCCCCTCCTGGCGACTATGTTTTTCGACAAATCAAAATGGCTGGAACAAACTTGATAGAGGTTCACCCACGGTAAATGTCAGTGAAATTACATTGAAATCAGGTCAGTAGATTCCAACAAGAAGGCTTTTGAAGTGTTTACTACAGCTGCCTATATAGTAAACTAGCTCCTAACTCTGGCGGTCATGTATTTTAACAAATCACAATGGCTTGATCAAACTTGGTAAAGGGTCACCCAAGAAACATTTCTGCGAAATTGTTTTAAAATCGATCCGGTAGTTTCTGACAAGAAGATCTTTTAAGTTTTTACTATAGATTATAATTATAGTAAATAAACCACATTCCCTGGCCGCCATGTTTTTTGACGATTCACTACCGTTTGAACAAACTTAGTGAAGGTCCTCCAAGGAACATTTCTGTGAAGTTAATTCAAAATCGAGCCAGTAGTTTCTGACAAGAAGATTTTTTAAGTTTTTACTAATTAAACTTTCCCCGCCCTGTGGCAGCCATGTTTTTTGACGAATCAAGATGGATTGAACAAACTTGGTAAAGGGTCACCCAAGGAACATTTCTGTGAAGTTCTATCAAAATTGGCCCAGTGGTTTCTGACAAGAAGTATTTTTAAGTTTTTACTTTAGCTTATATAGTAAACTAACCCCGTCCCCGGCCGCCATGTTTTTGACGAATCACTACGGTTTGAACAACTTGGTGAAGGGTCCTCCAAGAACATTTCTGTGAAATTATTTTAAAATCAAGCCAGTAGTTTCTGACAAGAAGATTTTTAAGTTATTACTAATTAAACTTGCCCTGCCCCCTGGCCGCCATGATTTTTGACGAATCAAGATGGCTTGAACAAACTTGGTAGAGGGTCGCCCAAGGAACAGTTCTGTGAAGTTATATAAAAATTGGCCCAGCGGTTTCTGACATGAAGATTTTTTAAATTTTTACTATAGCTTATAAAGTAAACTAACCCCACTCCCTGGCCGCCATGTTTTTTAACGATTCACTATGGTTTGAACAAACTTGGTGAAGGGTCCTCCATGGAACATTTCTGTGAAATTATTTTAAAATCAAGCCAGTAGTTTCTGACAAGAAGATTTTTTAAGTTTTTACTTTTTAAACTTGCCCCGCCCCCTGGCAGCCATGTTTTTTGAAGAATCAAGATAGCTTGAACAAACTTGGTAGAAGGTCACCCAAGGAACATTTCTTTGAAGTTATATCAAACTTGGCCCAGTTGTTTCAGAGGAAAAGTTGTTAGAAGCTAAAAGTTAACGTCGGATGACATACATCAGGCGATCACAAAAGCCCACCTGTGAGCCTTTAGCTCAGGTAATCTAAAAAGACAACCTCAATTAGTAAACTAGTAGTGGCTAATGGAACAGCCTTAGGGGCATTATGCCCTTCCTAGAGGTGTATTATTCCCTCCCTAATAGAAGGATTCCCCCATCCCCTCCTCTATCCCCCAATGAAATCCCTAATCCAACCTTATTGTGCTTAAAGTGTAACAATGTAATTTTAAACCGTGGTCACATCTTACGTAGTTGACCGTAGTTCAACATATTAATAAATGTAGTTCGAACTTATGATATGCCCGTAGTAAGCGCATAATTTTTCAACATGTTCCAATCTTGTTTACAGTCAACTACGATGCCAAGACCCTACTGTGACCATAGTTTGAACGTAGTTGACCGTAGCAAAACCGTAAGGGTCAACTAATAAGAAATCTGTCGCTTACATTTCTGGGATTACACACATCTTGTTGTTTGAGGATTCAATTATTCTTTTAACTGCATACGTACACAATGGGTGACAGAGTCACGATTGCGAAGTTCTTAAGTCAGGTTAACATGGAACTTGCGGGTCTGGCAAGAAACCTTGTGGAATTATAGGACCTAGAGGAACAGGAAAGGAGGAAGAATAGAAGACAAAGGAGATGGTGGACCAGGGACTGGCTGCTGCGTAGACCCGTCCACGGCCAGTATGGTAGAATTAGGTGATCAGCAATGTTGGCTCGTCAACATCCAAAAGCATAATGACCGTGGCTAACCCATACTGTGCAGGCGCAGCCAAAATGTTTTACAGTAGCTGAACGCAGTTGACCCTAGTTTACCGTAGTTGTGCGTACTTAGAACATATTTTTTACGTAGTGTAACGTAGTTACCCATATTTAGACGTAGTGATACCCTAGTTAAACATAGCCACTTTGCTCGTAGTTCAATAAAGTTGACCGTACTTACACATAGTTCAACCTACTAAGACTTTCTATATTTCCTCTTTTGCCAATTTTGAACTATGTCGAACCTACTTCAACATAGTTTACCGTAGTTACACTACTGTGGACTACGTTTGAAGTGAACTACGGTCAACTATGTGCATGACCGTAAATGTGACCATGGCTTTAACAACATTTAACAAGTAAAATACATTAAGCTTCAACTCTGATAATTATTCTGTGTCACCACAGGTTGTATCAAGATATAACTGTAGTCGGAGTCTCCAGAGGTTGTATCAAGTTATAACTTGTCTGAGTCACCAGAGGTTGTATCAAATAATAACTCTTGTCTGAGTCACCAGAGGTTGTATCAAATAATAACTCTTGTCTGAGTCACCAGAGGTTGTATCAAATTATAACTCTTGTCTGAGTCACCAGAGGTTGTATCAAATTATAACTCTTGTCTGAGTCTCCAGAGGTTGTATCAAATAATAACTCTTGTCTGAGTCACCAGAGGTTGTATCAAATTATAACTCTTGTCTGAGTCACCAGAGGTTGTATCAAATTATAACTCTTGTCTGAGTCACCAGAGGTTGTATCAAATTATAACTCTTGTCTGAGTCACCAGAGGTTGTATAAAGTTATAACTGTAGACTGAGTCACCAGCGGTTGTATCAAGTTATAACTGTAGACTAAGTCACCAGCGGTTGTATCAAGTTATAACTGTAGTCAGAGTCACCAGAGGATGTATCAAGTTATAACTGTAGTCAAGAGTCACCAGAGGATGTATCAAGTTATAACTAGTCTGAGTCACCAGAGGATGTATCAAGTTATAACTGTAGACTGAGTCACCAGCGGTTGTATCAAGTTATAACTGTAGTCAGAGTCACCAGAGGATGTATCAAGTTATAACTAGTCTGAGTCACCAGAGGCTGTATCAAGTTATAACTGTAGACTGAGTCACCAGCGGTTGTATCAAGTTATAACTGTAGACTGAGTCACCAGCGGTTGTATCAAGTTATAACTGTAGACTAAGTCACCAGCAGTTGTATCAAGTTATAACTGTAGTCAGAGTCACCAGAGGATGTATCAAGTTATAACTAGTCTGAGTCACCAGAGGCTGTATCAAGTTATAACTAGTCTTGAGTCACCAGAGGCTGTATCAAGTTATAACTAGTCTTGAGTCACCAGAGGCTGTATCAAGTTATAACTAGTCTAGAGGCTGTATCAAGTTATAACTAGTCTTGAGTCACCAGAGGTTGTATCAAGTTATAACTAGTCTTGAGTCACCAGAGGTTGTATCAAGTTATAACTAGTCTTGAGTCACCAGAGGTTGTATCAAATTATAACTCTAGGCAGAGTCACCAGAGGTTGTATCAAGTATCAAGGTAAAGAGTCAAGGTCTGTACAGCCCCACTTATAATAAAGCTATTTTTGTGAGTACCTGCCTTATTCACTAAACACATGGTGACAGTTTAACTACTGTGTAGCTAAATTATAAAGTGAAATCTCATTATGGGCACCTCAATTTACTCATGAACTACCTGCTCAAACAGAAGCCCAAGTGATTGGATTGACACAATGAATAAAAATTAACTCATTTCAATAGGATTCCATGGATAATTTTGCTTATTTATGCCTATTATGGTGCATTTGTTTGAAAGTAAGGTGACTTTGGCAGTAAAATGTCACATTAATTTCACTGTCACAGTGATTAGCATTGAAATTATTGTGTTTCATTATGTTGGATGGGTTTCCTACCAATTAGGAAGCAACAAAAAGATTTATTTGCATGCAGGTATAAAAGAGGTATAATCGAGGGGGTGAATCTGCATAGCAGGGTGCTCATTTATTGGGCCTGTTATTCTTCCCCATTCCTATTGGCATTTAAAAAGAGTAGTTTTTTCCCAATCCAAAGTAACATGATAACCAATTTCTAAATGAAACCAAAGAAGATATTTGGGGAAAAGTTTGGGGATTTTTTTTATATTATGCTTAAGGCAGTTTCTACTACCGGAAGCCCACATTTGTTTTTACATTAATATTCATTACACACACATTTATTGAAGAATTTTGGACCAAATTATTTTCTAATTTTTTAAAATTTCTGAAAGTCAGGGGCCTATTCCAAAAGTGCAGTCAGTCTCCGACTAATATTTTACTAGAATTATTTTTGTTTACACTACTCAACATTGATAAATAAATATATTTGATGTATGATATAATATATGTAAAGAATGAGAAACATATGTTTAAGTTACAAATAAAAAAATCTCGAAATCTATATGACAGAAAACAGACAACTCTGTCATCACTTAAATTGTACCATTTAAACCGCTAGCACATCAAAAATATCAATACTTCAATGTTTATTTAATGTTAATCTGATTATGAAATCACCTCACAGACTATTTTCATTTTTATCAAATATTCATGGCCTGGAATATCCTTTGCAGCTGGTGTGTATTTTGTGCTGACAAATATATTAACAAAATTTGCACTCATTAAATTGTAAAGAGTCAATACAAACAATAACCTGTGAACTTCCAAGCATTCATTTTGTATAGTTATAATATAGAATAATGATACATTTATTGATACCCTTCATTAACAATCATTAAAAACAACAATTCACCAAAACTAAAATTGAGTTTCGAAATAAATTAGAAAACAAATAGTACATGTCTCACTTAAATATGAACTAAACAAGTTGATTTGCCAGTCTTTCCAATATAATTCATAGGATGCCTGAAATTTAGAATTTAAAAAAATCAAACATGGGAAAATTCAGTGTTTTCAGCCATGCGGGTCCAATGTAAACTCATTTGAAAACTCAAAATTTCACATTATTCCCCATGCCAACGCCATCGAGAAACCTTTCAACATGCTTTGCAGCTATAAAATATATAACCTGTTAAAAATGAAAAAGAATATCCTTATGAAAAAAATGAGGTTTTTTTTTGCACACATAATTGATTAACTTTCATTAGAAATATGTATTATTAATTAGTGAACAATAACTGTAAACATTTCCTCACCTGTCTCATATAATACTTAATCCTCTCAAGCCTCACCAATCCAGGTAAATCCATCAAATAATGCCTGACTCACAACCTTACTGTTCAAACTTGTAATTTATTCACAATATACAAATAAAATATCCAATCAATAATGTACATGGCAACAGATGCTGGTTCAATGTTTTCAAAGTGCAATGTATTATCTGTACTTAATTGCATATGCCATATGCATGTGGAAAATGCAGCACAATGTTTGCAGCCTGATACTTTGTTTCTATTCCAGGTAATTTTCAAAATCAATACCTCATCTTTGTCCTCAGGCAAAGTTATGATTTCAATTCATTGAAATTTCTAAGGAACGAAATAAAAACCCTAATAAAGTTTCAATTATTCTAACACAAATTTGATGCCAACAATTTCAAAGATTCTAGCTCCTTACAAGATTTAATCTGTGAACGAGTATTCCAAAATCAGCAGCAACGTTAACCAGAATAATGAATAGAGCAATTGTTATTACTGAATTGATCCAGGAGATAATAATCTAAACACCTTTCAAGTCAAATTATCTGTAACAACTTCCAATCACCCAGTTCTCTTCAGGTGTGTATCCTTACATCCTACACATTCTGGCAGAACGAACAACATTTGAATGCTGAGGTTGCCAATTGATATAAAACTGTTTTGTGTGCTTTAGATTTAAAATCATTTATAAAAGATATCAAATTATGACTAAATGATATATAAATACTAACTTGTCATTCACTTATTTTAAATAATTATTTGGCAGTTTCAGTTTCTAATCTTCTCAACAGACAAGACCGGTTTTTTTTTTAAATTTAAATCTTTAATCCAGTTTTGAAGTTTTTACAAAAGCTCAGGCATCAAACAATACAGGTAATTATCAAACGATTTTTCTTGGAACACAAGTCTATTCTTGGAGATTATCAAAAGGTCTTTTTGTACTAAACATTCCACAGCAGGTATGTTAGAACCGAAAAATCTGAAGAAGCTTCGGGTGAAGATGAACCTTACATACCTATATACATAACCAAGCACTTGCACAAAACATCAATTAAAGTGAAAAGGGAGTAATTACGCTGCACATGTTCCCAGTTTTGTGTAAACAATAACCAGATTAACTAAATGTCTGCCTGGAAACCCTCTCTACATGTTCCATCTGTGAGCGAATAGGAAGCACACAACACCGAGTTTAAAACTAACACTAATGTGAAAATAATTTCAAATGTGAAAAAAAAAACCCATAATATATCCTGAATAGATAAACATTAAAATCTATAGGAAATAACATGTGTTGCTCTCCCAAACTTACAATGTAACTCTATATAGTCTTCAATAACTAATAGATTTAAAAATATAACTAAAAATATAATTATGTCCTTGACTTAAACCTTAAATCTGCAGTCTAATCCTTTAAATGTGTCGACATAAATATAATGCACATGCACATTTTAAACTTTTTAGTAACTGAGAATGTTTATGTTATCTACCAAAGCAAAACAAAACCATCTTCTCTAATCCGCATTTCACAAATGATATTTAAACTAAAACTAGAGCAGAAATTATTCCTTTTTTGTATACAAGGAACATATTCACTCGCAGGCATCAATCTGTAAATCTGATCATCTATGTGCCATCACCCGTAACCTTTGTTAAACTGCCGTTATTTGTCATCAATACGTATGATAGACGATACAGGTAGCTGATTATACCTTTGATTTTAGTCCAAATCAAACAGTTTTACATCGTTTAGAAGTCATGAAGTTTAATGCTGTTTTTTATTCAAACATTATACAATAATAATGGAATGGTGTTGTACAGCAGTTATCATTGGTTCAACAGTCTTATAATCCTGCCACAACAATCTATGTTATTATTCTTTGTTACTTGTTGTCTTAAACTATAGTTACTGTTTATTCTTTGTTATAGTAGTATGTTATCTTAAACTATAGTTACTGTTTATTCTTTGTTATAGTAGTATGTTATCTTAAACTATAGTTACTGTTTATTCTTTGTTATATGTTATTTTAAACTATAGTTACTGTTTATTATTTCTTATATGTTATTTTAAACTATAGTTACTGTTTATTCTTTGTTATATGTTATTCACAAATTACAAAATATTAGTCATTCCCAGTATCCCAAGACTATTGATGACAAGTTAAATTAGCAGCAATTACTGATCAAATAGTTTTGAAAATATGGATTGACAAATGACATTAACATTCTATTTCCTTGTTACATGTTGCCAGATTTCATTTATGTTTTTTAGCCTTTTCTTGTTCACTGTCTTCTTATTTTCTTCCACTAACTGTAATATTTACTGACACTTGCCAGACCTGGTACAATCCTCTAAATGAGCATTAAGCAAGGAATACAAAGCCAAGGATTAAACTTGTGACCTCCTAGTTGCAAATTTAATGTAATACCACTCAACCCCTGGTTCCTTATTGCTTTAGAAATAGGTAAGTGTGGAAAATTCTTGACTGTTTTTGCATTTCCAGTGCACTGATGAGAAATGTTGGGTCCAATTGGTTATTGTAACATATAGACAGGTTATGACCTTATATTAATTACCAGTAGCAAAATTGCAAACCTCACTGAGGTGATAATTTAATGCCATTTTTTTATTATAATTGCCGAACATGAACCAATTCAAGTTATCTTAATTAACATTTGAACACCTTGTCACCAGTATTTTACAAAATTATAAGTAAAAAAGTATGCAAAATCGCAAATAAACTGCTTTGACAAATCAATTATGTAGATTGGATTATTTCACATGTATTGAACTAGAATGAGTCATAAAGGGTCCCCATTCTAGCAGCAGCTGTTACATAGCAACCTGGTAAAGGTAGTCAATAGTGGTGGTTACCTAGGCAATTTATGGCACTGTAAAGTTGTTATATTATAACACTGCTCGAGACCTTGACCTCTAGCTGAAGCAAGGTCAATTTAATGCCCATGAAAAAGATATACCGGTAACATGTATTCTGTACAGGAGTGCAAACTTGACAGAAGATTGTAAATGGGCTTTTACACAATGTTCCTAATCCAAATGACAGCCAGCTCATTCGAAGACTTAACAAGCAAATTCAGTGAATATATGTCCCCCATTTTTTCAAAAGATTTGATTCAGGCATTCTTAAGTTATTGCATGGAAACCCCAAAAAATACTATTTTTCACAAATTAAATGGATAATACTGTGGAATGACAAATGCCAAAACCACTAAAATGCACTTAGCCTGTGTTTTGTCATTAAAAACATTGTTTAAGAATTTCAAAAGATTTGATACAGGCATTCTTAAGATATTGCACGGAAACCCACAAAAATATGATTTTTCACTAATTAAAGGGACATAACTGTACAACAACACTGCTATAAATCTTAAAATCAAACCGCGCCTGTGTTTTGCCATTATAAACATTATATTAAAATTTCAAAAGATTTGAATCAAGCATTCTTAAGTTATTGCATGGAAACCAAGGTGTGACAGACGGATGGACAGACCCAAATTTAAAGTGTCTCCCACTTTTCGCAAAGCTTGGGACAAAAATCTGACCAAAATGCAGGAAAGAACCAAGCATGTAGAGGTATGCAACCCCAATACAAATCCAGGGAGAGCTTGGAGAACAAAACAACTACAGCGTTGAAACACAAGTGTTCTTAATCGTCCATGAAGGTCCATTACAATTTGATAGATAATAAATGGCAATAAATCATCAAAATTAAATATTATCATCCAAATCAATTGATTATATAGAATGTCAGGGATATGTCAGTGTTAAACTTGTCCTGTGTGGCTAACATTCACAGACACAAAGGTCTCAGACTGGTGAACACCATGAACCGGCACATTAACGGTATATCAGGTAATCATCTTGTCTCTGTATAGTAATGTCCTTAATATAATGTGCACATATACAGACATGCTACACAGATCTTTGGTTGGATAATCATCTAATACTGGTTTGAACTTATTGTGATATACATCTAATTACCAGTTTGCTCCAGAGATCAATGGTAACAAACACTACTATCTGATAATGGAGCATGTACATCAACACACAAACATAAACATAAGCACCAAACATGATATTGCTTCAAGGACTTAAATCATTTTAGGCCATAATAAATTAATTGTTAGATTATCATCCCCACCCACCCACCCCCTAACTTTCAGGCTGCCCATATCTTTTTTATTTTCATAAAACAAACAAACAAACTCCTCCCCCCCACTCCCATTTTTAAAGAAAAATTTGGATGATAATGTACCAATTGATTTATAATGGCCTTGCCTTAAGTATGTAATATATGTATTTAATATTTATGCACAAGTATGCAGTTTACATGACTTTGAATAAACTGTTAAAACAAACACTAACCTACAAGATGCATAATTTCACTCATTAATTTTCGCCAGTATGTTTAGCATTTTAACACCTTCTCCTTGCAACTATTCATGAATGTGATTATGATTCTGATTCAATAATGTATCCCCCCCCCCCCCACACACACACACACCACCACCATCACCTTGGGTGTTTATTGCTGTGGGGAAGGAAATACGGTTTAGATATAATCAGATTCAGGACCTACATAACAACAACTGGGTCATCAAAGCTCACAACCAACAGATGAAGAAATATAGACCATAATGCATGATGTAAATCCACATAAAGACTGACATTTAGTGCATACAATTCTAATGCTATGTCTCCATGGAAATGTTGAATACAATCCAACAAGTGCTTGATGCCTATTGATCCAGACAATTCATAAGGAATAAGAAATGTCAATACCAATATTTGTTTATTTCAATATATTCATAAAAGCTGTGTATATGTTAATGCATCACAAAAAAAACATCTGAAGGCTTCTATTCATGATAGTTTACAGAAAAGATGATTAATTATGCTATAATGACACAAGGACACAAACAAAAAAGTCATTAATTACTTGTCTCTATACTTTTAAATGAAAGATGCTGTAATAATTGAAAAGCTATCTAGGTCTTCTACGGGATTATCTTATTGTCACTCATCTAAGTTGGATCCCCCAGTGTGCCTAGAAATCTAGGTATCTCAAAAATAAAAAATAAGGCAACAGTGGTCATCAGTAATTTTATATTGTTTCTGCTGCCAAAGCAATGATATTTTATGTGGTACTAACAAAACAAAATGACATGTATATTCTCTCATTGCAATTTAAACCTGCATGTTTTGAAAAGATCTCTAATACTTTGTTTTTGTTACTCCAGGATCCTATGTTTCTGAAAGATTGACAGATGATAAAGCTATAGTCCCCAAAGGTGACATATTGACAGATGATAGACCTATAGTTCCCAAAGGCGACATATTGATTGATGATAAAGCTATAGTCCCCAAAGGTGACATATTGACAGATGATAAAGCTATAGTCCCCAAAGGTGACATATTGACAGATGATAAGACTTATAGTTCCCAAAGGTGACATATTGACTGATGATAAACCTATAGTCCCCAAAGGTGACATATTGACAGATGATAAAGCTGTAGTCCCAATGGATTCAGATTGATAGATGATAAAGCTTTAGTCCCCAAAGATGACATATTGACAGATGATAAAGCTATAGTCCCCAAAGGATTCAGATTAATAGATGATAAAGCTATAGTCCCCAAAGGTGACAGATTGACAGATGATAAAGCTTTAGTTCCCAAAGGATTCAGATTGATAGATGATAAAGCTACAGTCCCCAAAGGTGACATATTGACAGATGATAAAGCTATAGTCCCCAAAGGATTCAGATTGATAGATGATAAAGCTATAGTCCCCGAAGGTGACATATTGACAGATGATAAAGCGTTAGTCCCCAAAGGATTCAGATTGATAGATGATAAAGCTACAGTCCCCAAAGGTGACAGATTGACAGATGATAAAGCTTTAGTCCCCAAAGATGACAGATTGATAGATGATAAAGCTTTAGTCCCCAAAGATGACAGATTGACAGATGATAAAGCTATAGTCCCCAAAGGATTCAGATTGATAGATGATAAAGCTATAGTCATCAAAGGTGACAGATGATAAAGCTATAGTTCCCAAAGGATTCAGATTGATAGATGATAAAACTATAGTCCCCTAAGATGACAGACTGACAAGTGATAAACCTGTAGTCCCCAAAAATGACAAATTGACAAGTGATAAACATTTAGTCCCCAAAGATGACATATGATAAACCTATTGTCCCCAAAGATGACATTTAGATGATAAACCTATAGTCCCCAAAGGTGACACATTGATAGATGATAAACCTGTTGTCCCCAAAGGTGAGACTGACAGATAATAAACCGAAAGTCCTACTAGGTGACAGATTGATAAATGATAAACCAATAGTCCCGAAAGGTGACAAATAAACCTATAGTCCCGAAAGGTGACATGGTGCCAAACACTGGCTGCCATCTCTGTATCCTACTTCCGCTGGAAGCAGGACACAGGGCACAGGATTATGAACCCAGTTTGAATGCAAGTACTTGGTTGAATTAAAAATTACACGCAAAATATACAATAACAATATCGAAGTGGGTGAAAAAGCAAATGCAGTTATTTTTTTCAAACATTTGTCATTTTTCCACATCAGGTATGATTGTCAAATATATTTAAATAATATCATTAACATTCAAATGCTACAGCAGGAGTCGCTGACCAGGTACCTAAATTTACAGCAAGAGTTACTGACCAGGTACACATATTTACAACAGGAGTCACTGACCAGGTATATAGATGTACAGCAGGAGTCACTAACAAGGTACATAGATTTATAGCAGGAGTTGCTGACCACGTACATTACAGCATGAGTTGCTGACCAGGTACATAGATTTACAGCAGGAGTTGCTGACCAGGTTCATTACAGCAGGAGTTGCTGACCAGGTACATAGATTTACAACAGGAGTCACTGACCATTTACATAGATTTACAGCAAGAGTTACGGACCAGGTACACATATTTACAACAGGAGACACTGACCAGGTATATAGATGTACAGCAGGAGTCACTAACAAGGTACATAGATTTATAGCAGGAGTTGCTGACCAGGTACATTACAGCAGGAGTTGCTGACCAGGTACATAGATTTACAGCAGGAGTGGCTGACCAGGTACATTACAGCAGGAGTTCCAGATCAGATACATAGATTTACAGCAAGAGTTACTGACCAAGTACATGGATTTACAACAGGAGTCACTGACCATGTACACAGATTTATGGCAACAGTTACTGACCAGGTACAGACCGCGGTGTGGTCTAGTGGTAGAGCGTCCGCCTCGCCTGCGGAAGGTTGTGGGTTCAATCCCGGGCCGGGTCATACCAAAGACTTTAAAAATGGTACTAGAAGCTTCCTCGCTTGACGCTCAGCATTTAGAGGAGAGTTCTAGGTCTGGTTGGCCCGGTGTCAGTATAATGTGACTAGGGTGGGATATCATACCATGTGTCTGCCGCATGATACTCCAGTGTGACAGCGCTTATAATACTGTCTCAAGTAGACACCGTCGTGATATGACTGGAAAGTTGTTGAAAGCAACACTAAACACCATACAACAACAACAACTGACCAGGTACACATATTTACAACAGGCCTCACTGACCAGGTATATAGATATACAGCAGGAGTCACTAACCAGGTACATAGATTTATAGCAGGAGTTGCTGACCAGGTACATTACAGCAGGAGTTGCTGACCAGGTACATTACAGCAGGAGTTGCTGACAAGGTACATTACAGCAGTAGTTGCTGACCAGGTACATTACAGCAGGAGTTCCAGATCAGATACATAGATTTATAGCAGGAGTTGCTGACCAGGTACATTACAGCAGGAGTTGTGATCACGTACATTACAGCAGGAGTTCCAGATCAGATACATAGATTTATAGCAGGAGTTGCTGACCAGGTACATTACAGCAGGAGTTCCAGATCAGATACATAGATTTACAGCAAGAGTTACTGACCAAGTACATGGATTCACAACAGGAGTCACTGACCATGTACACAGATTTATGGCAACAGTTACTGACCAGGTACAGACCGCGGTGTGGTCTAGTGGTAGAGCGTCCGCCTCGCCTGCGGAAGGTTGTGGGTTCAATCCCGGGCCGGGTCATACCAAATACTTTAAAAATGGTACTAGAAGCTTCCTCGCTTGACGCTCAGCATTTAGAGGAGAGTTCTAGGTCTGGTTGGCCCGGTGTCAGTATAATGTGACTGGGTGGGATATCATACCATGTGTCTGCCGCATGATACTCCAGTGTGACAGCGCTTATAATACTGTCTCAAGTAGACACCGTCGTGATATGACTGGAAAATTGTTGAAAGCAACACTAAACACCATACAACAACAACAACTGACCAGGTACACATATTTACAACAGGCCTCACTGACCAGGTATATAGATATACAGCAGGAGTCACTAACCAGGTACATAGATTTATAGCAGGAGTTGCTGACCAGGTACATTACAGCAGGAGTTGCTGACCAGGTACATTACAGCAGGAGTTGCTGACAAGGTACATTACAGCAGTAGTTGCTGACCAGGTACATTACAGCAGGAGTTCCAGATCAGATACATAGATTTATAGCAGGAGTTGCTGACCAGGTACATTACAGCAGGAGTTGTGATCACGTACATTACAGCAGGAGTTGCTGACCAGGTACATTACAGCAGGAGTTCCAGATCAGATACATAGATTTATAGCAGGAGTTGCTGACCAGGTACATTACAGCAGGAGTTGTGATCACGTACATTACAGCAGGAGTTGCTGACCAGGTACATTACAGCAGGAGTTGCTGACCAAATACATAGATTTACAGCAGGAGTTAATGACCAGGTACATTACAGCAGGAGTTGCTGACCAAATACATAGATTTACAGCAGGGGTTGCTGACCAGGTACATTACAGCAGGAATTGCTGACCAAATACATAGATTTACAGCAAGAGTTGCTGACCAGGTACATTACAGCAGGAGTTCCTGATTAGCTACATAGATTTACAGCAAGAGTCACTGACCAGGAACATAGATTTACAGATGGATAAATATATATATATATAAAAAGGTACTTATATATACAGCAGGAGTCATTGACCATATATATATATATATATATATATATATATATATATATATATATAGATTTATAGCAGGAATTGCTGACCAGGTACATAACAGCAGGAGTCCTGATCAGGTACATTACAGCAGGAGTTACCGACCAGGTACACATAGTAACAAAAGGAGTTACTGACCAGATATATATAATATTTATATTCAGTAGGAGTCACTAACCAGGTACATAGATATACAACTGGAGTCACTGACCATATATAAACAGATTTACAGCAGAAGTCGCTGACCAGAAACATAGAATAACAGCCAGAGTTGCTGACCAGGTACATAGATTTACAGCAGGAGTCACTGACCAGGTATATATATATATTCACAGCAGGAGTCACTGACCAGGTACATAGATTTATAGCAGGAGTTGCTGACCAGGTACATTAGAGCAGGAGTTGCTGACAAGGTACATTACAGCAGTAGTTGCTGACCAGGTACATTACAGCAGGAGTTCCAGATCAGATACATAGATTTATAGCAGGAGTTGCTGACCAGGTACATTACAGCAGGAGTTGTGATCACGTACATTACAGCAGGAGTTGCTGACCAGGTACATTACAGCAGGAGTTGCTGACCAAATACATAGATTTACAGCAGGAGTTACTGACCAGGTACATTACAGTAGGAGTTGCTGACCAGGTACATAGATTTACAGCAGGAGTTGCTGACCAGGTACATAGATTTACAGCAGAAGTCACGGACTTGATATATAGATTTACGGTAGCAGTTGCTGACCAGGTACATAGACTTACATAGGAGTCACTGACCAGATATATAGATTGACAGCAGTAGTTACTGACCAAGTACATAGATTTACAGCAGGAGCTGCTGACCAGGTACATAGATTTACAGCAGGTAAAGAGATTTACAGCAAGAGCTGCTGACCAGGTTCATAGATTTACAGCAGGAGCTGCTGACCAGGTACATAGATTTACAGCAGGAGTCACTGACTATATATATATAGATTTACAGCAGTAGTTGCTGACCAGGTACATAGATTTACAGCAGGAGTCACAGACCAGATATATAGATTTACAGCAGTAGTTGCTGACCAGGTACATAGATTTACAGCAGGAGTCACAGACCAGATATATAGATTTATAGCAGTAGCTGCTGACCAGGTACATAGATTTACAGCAGGAGTCACAGACCAGATATATAGATTTACAGCAGTAGTTGCTGATCAGGTACATAGATTTACAGCAGGAGTCACAGACCAGATATATAGATTTACAGCTGTAGTTGCTGACCAAGTACATAGATTTACAGCAGGAGCTGCTGACCAGGTACATAATTATATTTACAGCAGGAGTAGCTGACCAGGTACATAGATTGACAACTGTATGCAAGTTATACCAGTTGTGGTAGAACTACAGAGTTATGGGTAACATCATCTATATTACTCCATTTGGACCCCACAACATATTCAAGCCTGGTATTTTAATCCATTGGCAAAATATGATATTATGAAGATATATGCAGATATACCCAGTGACTCTTGCAGCCATCAATTGTTTATCTCCCCTTACTACAAGCCACTGTTGGCAAACAAGATAGCTCATGATTTAATATGTAATAGCAGCAACAGAGAGTTTATATTCAAAGTTTGGCACTTTTAATCAATTTCTTATTATAATCCCTGCAGTTACTACATAACTATGCATAAATTAAACAGCTGGCATTTAATTTTAATTGTGAAAAATGCTTTTTCTGAAAATTTAAAGTATAATTCTCTTGTAAATTTTGTAAACATTCAAACTGAATACATTATAGACATATCTGATAAGAAAGTGTCAACATTTCAACTAATATAAAACATTGTTTTCATACATCTTTATTTCTTAACAGTTTCGCTTTCTAAAAACATCACTCTTTATTACAGCTAAAATATTTATTTCAACATTAAATTGTTTCCCCCCACCCCGCACTGAAAAAAGATGCTTGAGCCAAATAGTGGAACATTACAGCAAACAATTAGAAAGCAGGACAACATTCTAGAGTCTTGTATCATATTCTTGTAATTCAAGTACTTAATATTAAAAGCCAAGTATCATTAATTTTGACCTCCTTAACTCCTATTATAAGACAGCAAGGGAATAATTACAACAATTTCTCTCTCAAAAATATTTTGCTATTTATTTTCCAAATAAAAGTCCCTGAATGTCATAGTGTGACCTTTACTTAACTCTATGCTGGGCAGCTTGGGCAAAAGGGGTAAAACTGACACAAACAGAGGTGTCGTTCATCTGCCTTTCATAGATCGACCCGCTTAGATTTTTATCATCTGTAAACCTTTCAACTTTATACCATTTTCCGTTTAAAAAAAGATTCAAAGATATGCTGACAGATGAAGTATCTTTTATTTTGTAACTTTTTTACCTGACAAACAGAAATACTTAAAACGATTGAGCATTTGATATACTGATAAGTAAATGAACCCAAAAACTTCCATTTTGTTACATCTCCAAAACAGATTACAACAGATAGTGTCAAGGGAACATACTGTACAATATTCGTTTTATTTTTCAAACAATTAAACAGTCATTCATCTTCACACCAGGAGGAAAGGTATTTAAGTATAAACCAATAAATAATTAATTTTTATGTCATGCACACCTTGAAATGTAATTTAAACATCTTCACTAATATTCTAAGAGTTTCAAACTATTTTATTTATTTTCTGAATCCACTCTAAGTGCCAATTTAAGGAATCTTAAAAATGCCAACAGCAGGTTCTCCTATTTATTAAACATTGAAACTTGGGTATACACTCAAGTCGAAGTTTTAGAGCTGCATCATCAGAACATTTATGAATATTTTCTGCATTCAAAATGTTCTAAAGACAAGCATTATGCACATTAACGTAACAATGAGAGTAATAATGGAACTGTTCAGAAACAATTTTGTTAAATATAAATGAAACCTAAGCTAGAGACAGAAAATGAAATTACACACAGGTACATCCTCATATTGGGATGTTTAGTGAATACAGGGCCAGGATTTTGCAAGATTTTTAAGAAGAAATATTCAAAAATTTAAGTTTGAAACAAATGTTGAAGGATTATTTTACAAGACGACACTAATGGCAGGATTTGTTTACAATCAAATTTGGAAGAACATGTACCTTAAAATCACTCATCAGTGAACAATGCTTTAATGATGGTATAAAGTATCAAACCAGGTGGGTGGATGATTGCTGACTTTTATTTGAGTCAGTTACCTGTGACCTGGTCAAAGGAACACCACAACCAAACACCGGTGCACACTGAGCCCACAAGTTAATTCACTGCACAAATTGATTTAAAATACCAACTCAGGTAAGAACCCATTTAACCCCATATAATTAGCACACCCTTATCCCTTTTGTGTGGTATGACACAAAATTGTGTATAAGTACAAATACCTCACCATATTATGTTTGCTTTAAAACAAAGTTTGCATTAAAGGCAGTGTCAAGAAAAATCAAAACAAATGTTTCAGAAGTGAAACTGTGTTTGCTTTTATGTTTTTTTTTAGCTCTTTTCAATAGTAGTTCAGTTATGAAACAGCAGCCAGTGTACATTATCATCATTTTAATCAAATTAATGATTTTTAAGTCCAACTTGTGCACGTAGGCCAAGTTAAGAAATTCTATTTCAACTAATATTTTGGTGTATATTAAATAATATCCATATGATAACAAGTGTGTGATTTTCCCGTGAGATGACCCATACCATAAACAAAATCAAGGTATAAAAAATATCTTATATGACCATGTCTGGTTATTGATAGCAGGGACTGGTTAGCTCAGTCGGTAACCGTCTGACTATCAATCCAGGCGAGTTTAAATCCATGTCCAGCCACAGTACCTGTGATGTTTGATATACAACATAACAGCAGGGACTGGTTAGTACAGTCGGTAATCGTCTGACTATCAATCCAGGTGAGTTTGAATCCATGTCAGACCACAGTACTTGTGATAATTGATATACAACATTGTGACTTATTGTTAATTGTTTCTCACCACCAATTCAAGCAGAAAAGTTACTTGTGGAGACGAGTGTGCTCCAGTACCGACTAACCTTCCAGGATTCCAGGCAAATGTGATAAGGTTAACTGATCTTCTGTTAGTTTAGTTTTACTAATTTATTTTATCTAGATTGCATGAAAGCTCAGAGCTAATAAGAACCGCTGAGTCCGCTTCCTTGCTAGAATCAGTACTGAGTGTTGTTTTATGAGAGGCATCAGGTCGGCCAGGTTGTCGCACCAGCACTTGATCAGTGTGAGCAGTCAACACTCTATCTAATACATCACCACCCCCCACTTTAATTTAGTATTCTGTTAGCCTTCAGTGGCATAAACATGACACTAAATATTCAAACAATACAAAATTGACAGCAAAAATTAATGATTTCATTTTGTGTGAATTCTTTTTAAGGAATAACAATTTATCAGGCATTACATTATCAAAGACAAACACAGATAACATACCAAACACTGTTATATCAGGCAGTTGATATTTGGGTATAAATTTTAAAGGTGTTCTTAATGACATTTTTACCATACAAAGATCTCCACTCCACCTTACCTAAATTGTTTACTTACATTACAGAGGTGGCCATACAAAATAAATCATCCAGAAAATTACCATTTACACTGAAGGCTGCAAAGTAGCTGATTTTAGGGATAAACTTACAGTAGATAAGTCACAAGTAATGAAATTC
Source organism: Panopea generosa (assembly GCA_029582155.1). Taxonomy (NCBI): domain Eukaryota; kingdom Metazoa; phylum Mollusca; class Bivalvia; order Adapedonta; family Hiatellidae; genus Panopea; species Panopea generosa. Next base: position 87,319,482 of record CM055895.1, read on the forward strand.
TTACAAATAATGTGGGATACTGCCTTTATATAGATTTAATACCTAAATTTTTGGGTTTATTTGATTTTATTGTGGTTACAAAATCTGGACATACTAAAAGTACATTTTTGAGACATGGTGAACTGATTAAATGAACTGTGGGGGATTACATGCTATTGGCTACCTCCGACTATAATCTACTAACATTTGCAAATAAGGCCATAATAAATTAATTGCTAGATTGCCCGTCGCCTAATTTTCATGGGGCCCCAACCCTTTTTATAACCCCCCCCCCCCCCCCCCAAAAAAAAATAAAATAATATCCTTTCCCCCCTCCCCTTTTTTAAGAAAAAAATTGATATTATAGCAATTAATTTAAAATGGCCTAAGAGAGATCTCTTGTGAATTATACAGTAACATATTAAAATGAATGAACAATAGTTTGGGTTATACCTATTTATTGTGCAGAAAGCCGAGAGATATTATGTGTTGTACTTGGTCTATTTCTGGATAGGAACATACTGTGTGTTGGTTTTGAAGGGCCAGTGGGCTGAGCATTGAATCAAACCCGCAGCCTTTTGCATGAGCAGTCTACACCCTATCTACTACATCACAGCCCAGGTTCACAAAACAACAAATAATTATAGGTTGAACAAAAATGTTTCCAACATAGTATGACATATATCTCCCATAACCATATAAACCAAGTGAGTTTTTGTAATATTTCAAAGTACTTAAAATGGATACAACTCTTAGACTGGAATGCCAATATACACACATCCACTTGATTTTGATGATGTATACCAAGTTTCAGTTGAACAGCATGTAAACTGGAGGAGTTGAAATCATGAGGTAGAGCATAATATAGTAATACTATGTTGTAATATTGTCAAGTCAAAAAAGTGGCATAATTTACATTAAAAAACTAATAACAATTTAACCAGAACATCCCGAAATATTAGCACACTGATGATGTATACCAAGTTTCAATTGAATAGCATGTAAATTGTAGGAGGGTTTGAATCACAGGGTATAGATTAAGTAGTACTACATGCATGTTTTAATACTGTAAAGTCAAAACATTTGTATAACTTATGTAAAAACAATCTGACTGGGACATCCTGACAATTTGCAGCTGTCCACTTGATGTTGATAATTTATATCAAGTTTCAATTGAATCAGATGTTAACTGTGCAAGTTCAAATCACAAGGTACAGATGAAAATATGTGATGGACAGACATTGGACATACAAGTCGAAGACTATATGCCTCTTGAGGGAATAAAAAAAACATGCATCAACAAATGAATGTGCAATATGAACCTAGAACCTTGATATCTGCAGAACAACAAATTCTATATCAATTACTTTTAAGTCTGTAATGTCTGACGACATGCACTAGCTTCAGTGGTCATAACCATGCCATCACTCCTGCAGTACCCCAAAACCATCACAGGTAGTTGATAATTTAACCACAGTAATAGAAATTCTAAGATGTATTTAGTGGAATTCTACTGCCTTTGGCAGGGACCTGCAGTCACCCAGTTCTTACCCAAAACCAGCTGGGTCTGATCTAATAAACTGTTGATAAAGGCATAGTAAATAAGGCATAGTAAATGAGTGTAATGCCATTTTCAACACATTTCAGATTACATATGGCATATCCAGTTTAATTGGTGGAGGAAGACCTCAGAATAAATTTTAGTGGAACCACTGTCCTTCCGCTTAGTAACTGGCAAACTTTCTCACATAACATTTTTGAAGCGAGCAGGTCTCAACCTACAACCTAAGAGGTAAGAGGTAAGTGACCATGAGATGATGCCTTAGAGCACTTGGCCACGGAGGGCCAAGGCATAGTAAAGGCTACCCATAAACTTATGTTGTCATGTCTGTAAATGGCCACACAGGGCCCAGGCATAGTAAAGGCTACCCATAAACTTAAGTAATCATGTCTGTAAATGGCCATCCAGGGCCCAGGCATAGTAAAGGCTACCCATAAACTTATGTTGTCATGTCTGTAAATGGCCACAGAGGTCTCAAGCATAGTAAAGGCTACCCATAAACTTAAGTTGTCATGTCTGTAAATGGCCACGCAGGGCTCAGGCATAGTAAAGGCTACCCATAAACTTAAGTTGTCATGTCTGTAAATGGCCACACAGGGCCCAGGCATAGTAAAGACTACCCATAAACTTATGTTGTCATGTCTGTAAATGGCCACAGAGGGGCCCAACATAGTAAAGGCTACCCATAAACTTAAGTTGTCATGTCTATAAATGGCCAAGGAGGGCCCAGGCATAGTAAAGGCTACCCATAAACTTAAGTTGTCATGTCTGTAAATTGCCACGCAGGGCCCAGGCATAGTAAAGTCTGTAAATGGCCATGCAGGGCCCAGGCATAGTAAAGGCTACCCATAAACTTAAGTTGTCATGTATGTAAATGGCCACGCAGGGCCCAGGCATAGTAAAGGCTACCCATAAACTTAAGTTTTCATGTCTATAAGGACATAAACATGGATCTGATTTCAAGATGTTTTGATATAAATTTTCAATTAAAACATTTCAAATAAATTTTTAAAGATAAAGGATTACCTTATCATACAGCTAGAACTGAAATTCCAATTTATGACCACAACTATTTGAGAACCGACGAGGACAAGTGGCCACTTAGTGACAGAACAAGTGTCCAGATAATTCATGAGCACCCACTTGACCAGGCTATTATGTGGTCACAGGGCTATATAGTGAAGGTCCAAAGTTGACTACATAACAGGCTGATCATACTTCAAGCGCTTTTAATTTATCAATATGAATGTTTAACTATTAATTGTTAATAGTAGCTTTTTCTTCATTCGTTTGAATAATTCCTGGAATTCCTCAAACTATGTGGCAAAACTGATTTAAAATAACTGCTTAGATTTACATCCATTTCCTTTGACCTTTATTTATTTTAGAGAAAAGATAACCATAAATTTATCAATATATTATGTCCCATCCAACTAGAGATGATCAGCAGGGCAAGGATAGGAGTGTTGGCAGCTGGTGGAGCTGATGCCAGAGATCGATCCAAGGTTGAACCAGATGCCCTCTTAAAACTACACCCAATATTGGTTCTACCCAGGATATGGATTTGAAGTTCCAAGTTTGCTTAGCAATCAAGCTAAAGTAAGTTTAAACCAGTTGTCCATATAACATCAAGATATAATTTTACCTGCAACAAAATGTGGCACCTGAAATTCAGCTTACTCAAACCATCACAAAACTTTGATTTATAAAATTTTTTTTTGCCAATTTTTATACAATGTATTTGCTTTTTCTCATGAACCCATCATAACTTCTGATTGCCATATTAAATGACAAACACCAGAACTACCTTTTATAGCCACATCAAGGAATTATGTAAAGAAGGAAAGGTTAAATGAGATTTTGTGAACACTTGCGTAATCACGCAAAACCTAACAATATCTTGTTTTCAATTATCTTAATTTCCGTTAATCTCAGGAGCATAAATCAAAATTCTTACATTGCAAAATGAAATTCTCATCAAAACAATACCATTCCCAGAAATTTGTGTTTAAAATTGATGAATTACTTTTGATTACAAAATTTGTATACTGCAGCTAAACTAACAACAAATTACAATAAATTTCCTTCAAACCTCAATATCTTTAATTCAAGATCATTTTGCGTGTTTAACCCTTTGCTCCTCAACACCGCAAAAGACGCACCTATCCAGTGCCCCTGAATACCGCAAAAGAACGCATCTATCTAGTGCGCCTCAATACCGCAAACCCCTTAGTTATCGACTGCTTCATGATACCGCATTTCCCCGCAGTGTTTTTAAACTCAAAATTATTACATATTTACGCTCAAAACAAATGTCCGACCTTTCTTTTCGTAAACATTAATTCTACAGGAAGTGGATTCCCCTAAAAAACCATGTGGTTACTATTAATAATTACGAAATAAATAGCGTCCAATGAAACGAGGGCATTCCCATAGATCACATGTGAAAGTTGTGTGCGAGATCTGGAACAATCTAGTTAAAACAAGGTCATATTTCTAAAAATAACAGTGTTTTTACTTTATGCATCGCTAATCAAAATAAAAAAATCGGCATCTTTGAAGATTTGGTTTGTTTTTACAGCTGATAGCTGTCGTCAGTTGGGAGAATTTGAAGGTGGTATATGACACGTGGCAAGTGATATACCGAGTTGCAAATTCGGTAATAAACCTTTGATCATAATCTCAAACTAAAATTAAAAAGTGTCCCGCTGAGAACAAAGGATCAAGTTAAATATACCAGGAGAATGAAAACAATCAGCTAGTCCCTTTTAGAACATCAAAATTTTCATTGCTGCCGTGTTATTAGAATTTTTTATAAAAATATTCAAGATTTTCAGCGTCTTTTAGAAAGCGACTCTAACGAGTCTGATTTTTCTGACTTTGATATTGATTCATCTGATGATAGCTCTCTGATCAGACTCGTGAATGGACGAGCAATTATTCTGATTTGAGGGTGTGTTTTATGAAGCTTTTTATAAATAACGATTTATCAATTTTTGTCAATAAATAACTGGTTCAAACAGGCAAAACAAACGCGTTACAAATTGTCCGCTATTTGTTTATTCTCACTTTCTGCTGGAATGCAGTAGAAACAAAATAAATAACAGAATAAATAAAACTTTTAGACTAATCAGTCGGAAATAAAGATGGTATGACAAGTAAAGATGGTCTTTACAAGTTTGAACAATACAAAAAGTAAATTGGTAGTGGCGAGGTCAGGGGTGGTGGGGTAATTTGTTGTTTTTTTAAAAATCCGGACTCTGCAACTGTAAACTTAGTAGTGGAGTGGATGGATTTATGGGGGTGGTTAGTTGGAAACAGGTTTTCAGATTTATTTTTTTATAAACCAAGTTTTACAACTCTGGACTATGCATAATGTAAATAAGTCGGGTGGGGGTATAAGGCTAGAAAAATACTTTTCCAATATAAATCAGGAAAGGGGTGGTAATAATAATTAAAAAAATGAATAAGGGGTAGGGGGCAGTAACTGGATTCTGTATAATGTAAATGAGTTGTTATGAATGTTAATTTATTTATTAAGTTGTACACTGTTTATTTACATGAATTAGTCATAGATATATATGGTATATTACAATAAATAAATATATTTTTGCAATTTATTTTTTCTTACTTCACAAACCTATATTTTGTTACACAACTGTCCTATATTTGAAAAATTTACATCACTTGAAAGAGAAATTAATTCTCCAAAAATTTCACATATACACCATAACTATAAAATCAGTATTTCACACTGTAAAAAGGCATTAATGAACAGAGGTGTTAAACTTGAACATTTTTCAATAAGCTGCATGGAGATGCATGCAGTCTTATCAGTTATCTACTGGGTATTTATTATCAGATACTGGTCAACTGTATTGACAAGTGATAGCTGATAAGGTAAAACCTATATGGAGCAAAGGGTTAACATCTAAAATTACATACAACTTACATTTCATGTATATGAAATCAGTTGTCTGTGAATTATGAATGATTAATTTGCAAATAATTAACCCTTTGTGTCCTACTTTATCAACATTTAGTCTGAAGATGCAAGTGTCCTATCTTTCTTTATAAGTCCTTGGCCACATATGACATTTTTCTACAAATTAGTGAAAAACAGTTTTTCTGGAAATTTGATTATCTGTACACATCAAAATAAATAAATATACAAACACTAAACCAGATCTCCTTTTTCCTTCTTGAAAGTTTGATTTTGTATTTTTTCCTGTTCCAGAATCCCATGTTTAATGTCGCTGTTCAGCGTAATTTCCAAATTTCAACAAAACATTTTTATATCTTCTGTTTTTATGTAAAGGAAGTAGCCATACTGCCAATTATGCCAAAACCTAATATAAACCCATCTCTGACATATCTTTAAAAGGAAAACTGTTATTAGGAAATAGGATTACATCCTAACAGCTACTGCAAAACAGCAATCAAAGTAAACACAAAGGGGTTAAAACAGGTGAAAACTGTATAATAGCATTAATCAACCTATGGTCTCAACCAAGCAAAAGTACATTTTTGTCATTATTGCAAACATTTACCTGGGGGGAAGCTGAAGTAGTGACATCACAGAGCAAGATATATTACATAACTGTTATCACCTGTGATACATACACCTGTCATATTAATTACTATAACCCTTTGATGTTTACCTGCCATTTGGATAATCTAACATTTTATGGGTGTGATTTTTAGCTGTGTAGGGTAATTACTAAATGGGGTAGACTATTTAAACTTAATCTTTACTACATGATAGGTGGATCATGACTGAGTAAAAGATGCTTAACAATGCTTATGTAACCCAATAAAGCTTTGTTTACATGACATGCAAGCAAATTATGAAGATGGGCCAAGTTTATACTTGTCAGAAGCATGGGGAAATTTGTTGGGAGGCTTTAGTGTTGTTGTTATCCCAAAACACGCAATCATATCTGGTAACAGGTATGTTGAATAAAATGACCCCCAATGTGTTATTAATTATTTTCAATCTAATATCAATATAAAACAATTTTTCAGTTATATCACAAAGGTGTTTACCTGAGACAGTATTCTAAGTGCTGCCATACTGGAGAAGCATGCAGCAGACAAATGGTATGATACCCAACCCAGTCAAATTATAATGACCAGCCAGACCTAGAACTATCCACTGAATGCTGAGCACTAAGAGTACCATTTTTCAATTCTTTGGTATGACCCGGCCGTGGATCGAACCCATGACTCTGCATGTGAGGCAGATGCTCTATCCCTAGACCACCTGCGGTACAATTGTTAACTACTACTACTTCTCATTACAAGTACCTTCTTTAAGAACTTTATTTAAATTCTATCATAAAATTTATTTATTTTATATTGTTTAATTGTGAAACAAGTTCTTACAGTTTATACAAACCTCGCTGGATGTCTTACCAGGTATAGTTAATGCCACATGTGCAGATAATGTGTCTTTCTCATATACACAACACATGGTCATGATAGGGGATCCAACCCATGTCCTGCTGATCCTGGATCCAATGGATTAACCATCAATCAATTTATGTAACATCAAAGATATTTAAGCAAATCATCAAATGATAAATTTTTCCACCTATTCACTAAATTTTTCAATCAGTGTCATCATGCCCTAGTTAAACTAACTGACCTTTTACTGGCAACAAATAAATAGAACTTGCACATACCGGTTTATTTCTGGCCTTACAGCGCAGGGCACTGGCCGCCGCACATCTGTACTCCTCTTCCAACTGGTCATACTGTTGTTGGATATGTCTGCAAATTAAACAAAAGTCCTACAACTCTCACAACTACTTTTATAAAACACTAGCAAGATTTATTTCCCTTCTATCATTTTTTTTCTTTCTTTATAACACAAGGGCAATAACTGCTTTCGTTTAATATTAATACCTGGAAAATTTGTGTCACTTGCTGTATAATAAAAAACTAATGAGACACCATTATATGCCTCTATATTTTATTGACAGCTGTAATTGATGGTTATTGCTACAATTTATTGTTGATATAGAAAATGATCTGCATACACGGGGTCATTATGTGGGAAATTGAATATGGCTATCATTTATACATGAAAGAATGCTCTCATTATTCCAAAAGCAAAAGGAGTGGCTTACTAAATAATATCACGTTTTATTTTACAGCCAAAATAAGATAGAAAAATTCAAAGAATCTTGTATATAAATATGTTACAATAAAATGTGTCACAAGAATATGTACTGTGACCTTTTTTTACAAGATTGGGACCAATTTACAAGATACTGAAATCTGTTTGTACCGAGCCACACCAATGTTTATACACACTTATACATGTATTTCCTAGTAGTCACTACCTAACCATGATATTGTTAAAGGTATGGAGATAATGAATAAATGATAATAAATAATTTAGATAATGTAATAATCTTAAATGAGGTCTAATCAAGGTTAACCGGTGGATATGAATTATGTTAGAAAATTTAAATTGGAAAGCTGGATATAATTACTATTCTAATCACAGCTTTCATTTCCTTTCAAACTTTTGATTAACAACTGAAAAGTCTATGTAATATTATGTAAAGAAATCAATAGAAAGTAAATTATAAACTAAATATTGGAAGGAGCTTACAGAGAGAATTCATCACGGAATCATTTTTTTAAACGAAGTATATTAAGATTTTTCAAAATTTAAGAATTGATTTAAAACATTTTTTTTCTTATAAATCATTGAATGACCCTATTATATCCATTAAGCCATTATAAATTAATCCCTAGATTCTCATTCAAATTTTTCATAAAAAGGGGTATTTAACTAACTTACAAACTACACTTGAATCTAAGCAGACCTACTGATTCCAGTAAATAACTGACAAACTACACATGCATCTAAGAACTACTGATTCCAGTAAGTAACTGACAAACTACATATTAATCTAAGAAGTTCTACTTATTCCAGTAAATAACTGACAAACTACACATGAATCTAAGAACTACTTATTCAAGTAAGTAACTGACAAACTACACATGCATCTAAGAAAAGCTACTTGTTCCAATATGTAACTGAAACACTACACATGAATCTAAGCAGAACTACTTATTCCAGTAAATAACTGACAAACTGCACATGAATCTAAGCAGAACTACTGATTCTAGTAAGTAAATGACAAACTACACATGAATCTAAGCAGAACTACTGATTCTAGTAAGTAAATGACAAACTACACATGAATCTAAGCAAAACTACTGGTCCCAGTGTGTAACTGACAAACTACACATGAATCTAACCAGAACTGCTTCTGACAAACTACACATGAATCTAAGCAGAACTACTGATCCCAGTGTGTAACTGACAAACTACACATGAATACAAGCAGCAGAACTGCTTATTCCAGTAAGTAACTGACAAACTGTCTTCTTATTGTTTTTAAGTGAGCTGGGTTTGAAATCAGTACAGAGTAAATAGTCTAGCTTGCAAAAAAGTCTGCAGATTACTAATCGCTATTTTTAATTCAAACCCTGTAATTGATCGCAAGCAGCCTGTGCAATGAGACCAGATAAGATTTTCTGCATTATTGTTAATGCTTATAATTGCACCAATATACCTTTTCTGTTGCTATTTAAAAAGTGATATACAGTTCTTATTGACTGATGTCACAGATGGTATTGATCTGACCAGTTCCGACATACCTAATTGGTTTATAATTTACCTACCTACGTATGTAAAATTTACATATATATGTAAACAAAGGATGAGTAATAGTATGACTGAAGGTAAATTGATTATTGTTGTTTATCTTTTTTGTCACCATGTTATATGGGTTACTCAGAAATGCAACATGTGATGTTACAAAGAGGTGAAGGAAGAGTGAAGGAAGGTTGTGAATATTTCTATACAACAAAAATCTTACTGTAAAACACCTACCAGACTCATGTTTCACCAACATATTTAAAGAGAATATATCAGGAGTTTTCAAAATTTTAAAATTGGCTAAAACATTTTGTTTCAATATACCATGCCTATTTATAATCATTGATCCTGTATTGTCAAAAGTATAATAATAATAATAATAATAATAATAATAATAATAATAATAATAATAATAATAAAGTCTTTATTTAAAGAGAAAACACAGATAGAATAATCTCCAATCTTCTCTGTGGTCCTCTATTATATACATGGTAACAAAGTAATAACAAAATATATACAAAAAAGTTAAACAGCAGAATCAATACAATTATGAAACTTATTTACAACAAAGTGAATTATTTTGATTGACATATTAAATTTGTAATATATATTTCAATTGACAATGAATATTCATTTTTTATTTAACTAATTCAATGATATATTTCAAGGAAGGAAATAATAGTATTATAATGTAAAATTTACACTTGAAAATGATGAGTTCACTACAAAATATATTCAGACAGTCAATGATACATTCAATGATTTTAAGAATCAAGTTTTTCAATAATTTCAATAATCAATATTTTTCAAGCATTTAGGTGATCATGATTTTAAACTGGCTCCTGAAAAAACTGCATTTGGTCTCACTGACACTGATTAAAAATATTTAAGCAACCAGTCAAATTTAAGTTACAGACTTTAAGTATTAAGAAAACTTGAAGTCAATGTTGGTAAAACAAGAGCCAGGTTAGATATTTAAGAGAGTAAAAAACAATGTTAATCCACTATACTTGGACGACAGAATGGCATTATAATTAAACAGCCCACCTTCCATGACAGCCTAGTTTCAACTAAATCTAGAAGTGTAATAAGAAAAAAAAAAACCACTTATCTCCGAATTTCGTGCTATTGCCCTTTATTGTAAGTTATTCTCAAATTGTTGACAACAGCTACACATTTTGTTGTATATCCAGTAATATGGTAGAAAATGACTATAACCTGGTGGTAATTGATAACCTGGTGGTAACTGACTTCATGTCAATTCAAGTACAAAATTGCATGTCAGTTATTCGAGACATATAATTTTGTATGGGAATTGATGTTTCGGCGTTAAGTCAATTTCCACCAAGAAATGAAATAACCGTTTTGGTATAGTAACTTTTACAACACCTTCATTGGATGTTTATTGTATGGGACATGATTGTGATATATGGGAATTTATGAGATGTCATTTACTACCAGGAAATGAAATAATCTATTTGTTATAGTCATCGTCTAACATTTTCAATCAATATAAAACATAAAATGCATTGCGACCCCAATATAATGCAGTTCCCAGGAGCCAAATTGCAATATAGACAGAACCGCTTTATAAACATTGCAGCTATGAAAAATGGAGCAAGATATCTTGTTGTCTTTCTTTTTGTTTCTTTAAATATAACACGCAATAAACACTAACTTTTTCTTTCTACCGGTATTCTAGTATTACATGTTGTTTTTTTTGTACATATTGATAATTTGGATAAAAAATACCTTTATTTTTGAAATATTGACATTCGGCTTCCACCATCTCTACACAGACTTAGCATGACATGTGATTAACTTTTTGGGAAGTCTATATTTAAACTCCCATTGGCAATACGGTATCCAGTTTAAGTGTAAACAAATAGGCATGTGCGAAAACATGACAATTCATCTGTAATAAACATGACTGACCAATGTCTCAGCATATATCAATTAAGAATGATGCTGTGTATACAATAAATAAATAAATATTGTCATGTCAGTATGCATATTATTTAGGTGTTATCAACTGACAGACATGGAAAAACACAAACCACTTCGCGAAAACATTGCAATTTTGTTGGAAGTTTTTCAATAATTTCATCAATTGTTATAAAGCAAGTGTTTAACAAACCCGTTTGAAAACAACAACTTAGTTATAACAAGTTTCATGTTACGTCGGACTGCCTTATAATGAAATTGCAGTATAATATTATTTAGTAATAGAATGAGAGTAACCGGTAAAGGACAACAGCTCGAAAATTTAATAAAACAAGAGTTTTTTTTCATAATGATACTGATGTCTCTTTGAAAGGTATTGAAATACATATTTTTTAAAGTGTTATGTCTAAGCATATGCCAACTAACTTGGTCATCATAGTTGTGAGTGATGCTGGTATGTCAATATTCACAGACAGTGTACTAAGACAGAGATGGAAAAAAGGAGAAATATACATACTCAATATTCTTCTGTAGTGTATTCATCTGCATCTGACTCTGAAAATAAAAATATTTGTTGGATATCGTTGTAAAAAATGGTTGTAGAAATGGTTGTAGAAATGGTTGTAGAATTGGTTGTAGAAATGGTAGTAGGAAATGGTAGTAGGATGTGTTTGTAAAAAATGATTGTAAGAAATGGTTGTAGAAATAGTTGTATAAAATGGTAATAGGATATGGTTGTAAAAAATGGTTGTAAGAAATGGTTGTAGAAATGGTAGTAAGAAATGGTTGCTAGAAATGGTTGTAGAAATGGTTGTAGGAAATGTAACCAGGATATGGTAGTAAAAAATGGTTGCTAGAAATAGTTGTAGAAATGGTTGTAGGAAATGTTAGCAGGATATGGTAGTAAAAAATGGTTGTTAGATCGTAGGAAATGTTTGAAGGATATGGTAGTAGGATATGGTAATAGAATATGTTGTAACAAATGGTTGTAGAAATGGTAGTAGGATGTAGTTGTAAAAATGATTGTTAAAAATGGTTGTAGAAATGGTTGTAGGAAATGGTAGAAGGATATGGTTGTAAAAAATGATTGTAGAAATAGTTGTAGAAATGGTTGTAGAAATTGAAATATGATGTGGTTGTAAAAAATGGTTAATAGAAATTGTTGTAGGATATGGTTGTAAAAAATGGCTGTAAGAAATGGTTGCAGGAATGGTAGTAAGAAATGGTAGTAAAAAAATGGCTGTAAGAAATGGTTGTAGGAATGGTAGTAGGAAATGGTAGTAAAAAATGGCTGTAAGAAATGGTTGTAGAAATGGTTGTAAAAATGGCTGTAGAAATGGTAGTAGGAAATAGTTGTAAAATATGGCTGTAAGAAATTGTTATAGAAATGGTTGTAGAAAATGTTATGTTAAAATCATAAATATATTAAATACATGAATTCATTTATATATAAAATATATGCCTAGAATATTTCCTTAAAAAAATAAATTAAACACATCCCAAAAAAGCTCAAAAAAACGTAGTTGGGTTGGTTTTTTTTTTTACTGAGCATGCTCAGCAGCACAGTCTAGACTGTGTTTCTGTAATTTAATTTAGACATAATTGAAAACAAGTTGGCTGCTTTTTAAAAGCATCCAATGGTTAGGTCTTATAAAAGATGTTGCAATTAAAGTGAATGAATGTGTAAGTTTGGTTCCTTGCACAAGGTACTAAATACACGGGTGATACCAAATCCCGACAAGGTTCCAGCTGACACAGCGAATTCCCAGCTGCAGGTGTACATGATAGTAACTTTGATGTTTAAATGTACTGATCTCAATCAATATATATTGCAGTTTGCATATTTAAAAAGAAACTTATCTTATATATTATTGTCTAACATACTTACTGCAATGTTCTATACAATTTACTAATGTGATCATAATTTATTTTAAAATAATTTGTATCTATATTTTAAATTAATTTGTGGATATATTGTTTTTAAAAACAACAGTTAAAAATTACTGTTTCCAAAACATGTTCATGTTTGGCAATATATCTGATTCTGACGACGTGTTGAAAATGTGTCACATCGGTAAACTATCTTTATGTTTCTGTTGTATCGAGTAAAATAAGTTTCAAGACCTCATTTAAGCAAGGAGTTTTAGTGTTTTAGAAAATTCCTTGATTTAAGGCATTTTCATTTGTTTCTCTGATTAAATATGCAAAGAACAATTCATAGTGATCTCAATTAGTGTACTAAAATGTCACAATCAATTATTACACACACACCACATTTGGATTTTTGTTTTAGCTGGAAAGTGGTCGGAACATGACTAGGTTTTAATATCAATAGCGGTTTGTACATTCCCATGATGCACTGTTTAGAAAAACAATGGCGACCTCCATGTGGCAAATGCCGTATTTTTAACACATGATCGTGACGTTTCAATATGGCAGCGCCCAGAGTCAATTTCTTAACTGGCCCTTATATAGAGTTCGGCCACTCATGCCACCTAACCAATGAAACACAGTCTACCTGGTCAAACACTACGACATTGTAGAGGTCTGACTCTCCATTAAACTTGTATTGAACAAGACTATGCATAAAGTGTTCTCACCTAAAACACAGGATTATCTTGGATATATGAAGGTGTGAGTTATTGTATGGTGTTAAATGTCACTTTCAACAATTTTTCAGTCATATCGTGATGGTGTTAGAGGTTCAGTTAAAACATTCCATTCCAAGGAAGAACTGTTTTAGCAGGAATGAGGCTTAAGTCACGTTCTCGGTCATTATATTTTACTATGATTGCTTTCAAGACATCATAATTTATAATTCACGTTATATGTTTTTATTTTGGCCCTAGGGATCACAGCTAAAATCCAGATATCTTTATTAATTAATAAGAAAAGCCAAACCTCACTTCAAAATACATTTAAAACAAAAATTCCACGGAATGATATGTCTTGCCGTGTCCGCTTTGATCGTTAATACACGCATGGGAGAGAAAAAAAAAAAAATATTATATTCATGCAAGAGTTATCTAACTTGGTTAATATAGTAGGTTTAATGACTAAGAAATATTGTAGGAAGTGTTGTGTGAAGTTTCGATCAAATACATTAAGTGATTTTTGAGATATGAACTTGATGGTAGTAGCACACAAAACTTTAACCAGTATTTCCAACTAAAACATATTTAAAAATAAAAAAAATTAACCAGTATTTCTCAGTAAAACATATTTATAAAAAAAAAATAAATAAAAAAAAAAAATTTAAAAAAAAGAAAAGAACTCAGCATCTGCATTATATAAAGTATGAGTGTCCTAGCACTTGTACTTGTTGAGAAATATTGTAAAAAAGAAAACTTAACATTGGAGATAAATGCAAAATTCAGCATCAAACAATGTCAATGGACCATAAAATGTAGGTCACACTCAGCATCTGCAGCAGGCCTTCTAAAATTGCCGGTTTTTCGGTTTTCAGACTGATTTCTGAAGTTCAAAACCGGTTTTCGTTTCAAAGTTTAATAAAAAATCGGTCCAGATATTTTCAAAGTTCAATAAAAAATCGGTCCAGATATTTTCAATCTCATAAATTGCTCTTACCATGCCATACTGACCTGTGAAATACGCCTTGCGGCAATATCATTTGACCTAATAATCCGTTTGTTTTGTCACCTGCTGTGCGAAATGATGTCAATTTCGACTAAACCATTGACGGTATTAGGTGAGTTCATCGGAAGAGTCTATCGCTATGTAGCACGCCTTCGATATGTGATCAGCGACCTACAATGTTCTGTCGGTTCATCAAAAGACTGTGTTTGCATCCGTAATTTCTTTGATATACCGCTAGCCAAAGCTGGGACGGCCGGACCGAATATTGTTTGCATCATTAAAATATTTGATAAAACGTGCAGTGTTACTTGTTTGTTTCATTTTTTTAAAAAATAACTTTAATTATAAAATTAATGACATTAATTAATGAAAGTGATAAAACCCGGACCGATTTTGTTTTGATGTGGGACAGGTTCTGAACGATTTATTTTGGTGGTTGAACCATTACATTTGTTTCCACGGTGATTATTTCATGCAGCTTCCGGAACATGCAACACTTCCGGTTCGATCGAACATTTTTAATATAATGAAAATTATTCAGTAAAGTGGAAACATAATACCAGTCATTAAAATGTACACATTGTGATAAAGTATGTTATAAATAATACACAAATAAACTTGAAATCGTTCCCTATTAATAAATAAACGGAGAAAATACATGATGCAGCTGACATAGTGGGTGGGGTATACATACATGTAAAGGCATAATGAACGGCAATTTTAGTGATTTTTTTTTAAAATAAGTGCGATTCTTACAGTAGTAAAAAACCTGGACCGATTTGAATTTCGGAATTTTAGAAGGCCTGGTCTGCAGTATAAAATGTGATGCAGGGTGTTAGTTGTAACTATGATCCAAGTATGAGTGTCCTTGCACTTGTATTTGTTGAGAAATAGTGTAAAAACGAAAGTTTAAGTTGGATCTAAATATAAATGTCTGACACCACCGCCACCATCGACGGAAAAGCAACACCTTAATCTCGTCTCTCCTTCATCACGGTGAGACAAAAATGCGCATATTTTAAACCCTCTGCTGGATTTTCCTTTTCCATTACACAACATCATTATAGATTCACTTTATCTTTAAATTATTGCTATTATAGGCTATACCGTTGCTTTGCTGAGTTTATTTCAAACACCCTACAATTCTAAATTTTTTGTTGACCATTCATTATTAAAATGTGTGTTGATAAGAATACACAAAGAACCAATGTATAACTTGAGCCACTCACAGACTGACATTGATCAATATGTTTGTAAATGGTAGTTTTGTTGCAAACATCAAGTTCTATTATTATTCCTCAATAACAAAAGAATAACTTGCTGGGCCCAATTAGCTCAGTTAGTAACATGTCTGACTACCAATTCAGGGGTCCTCAGTTTGTTCCCCGCCCAGTCACAGTCTCCATGATGATTGATATACAACATTGCGTCTCATTGTTATTCATCTTCCACTGCTGATTCAAGTGAGGAAGTTGTCAGTTATTTGCTGAGAGGTGGGTGTGCTCAAGTACTGGTTAACCTTCCAGGATCACAAGAATGTCTATCAGCCCTCGATGGCATAATAAAGACACTAATATTCTAACAAACAAAACAAAAGAATAACTTTAAAGTGTAGGATTTTGTGCACACACATCTATATGATCAGATTTCTTTGTCTGGTAGACCAGTAATAAAATTGTATAAAGTCATGAACAAAATGTTTATGATTTTTTATCAATTGCAAAAATAATTTGGTCAGTTTGGGACATGCAGAGAATACAGGTTAAGGGTCCTCGGTGGCTGAATGGTCTAAGGTGCTGTTGTTTAATACTGGCACTGCTGACTTTGTGGGTTCAAGCTTCACCTTATCCCAAAACATTGAAGTTTGCCAGGTACTTGCACATCCCTTCTCCCCACCTTTCCGACAACATACCTCCCTAGCTAAGTTTCAATAATATTATTTCAATGTTAATATAAATTAAACACTATACATGCATACAAAAGCAACTCATTTTTATCCAATTAAAGAACATGTTTTTTTTTACATCTCTAGCTAAGATTCATTAATATTATTTTAATAGTTGTATTTTTTCAATTACAAAACATGTGATAATTAATTATTTTCCAATTGTGGGTATAATTCCCTATATGAGTGTGACCAGTGATAATTATTGATACTATTAATTAATTATTGTAATTGCCAACTAGAAATATCACTGAAGGTAATGAATACCCCCAGATGGCGCCCTGACACATTATTGCACCCTTTTGTTGCACTGTGAACCAATTTTAGTAACCAATCACTTTTATAAAGTGTCGTTGAATTCAAGCCAATGGTTGTCGAGAAACAGCGACCACAAAAAAAATGTCTGAAAAATTCAAAGGGCCATAACTCATTGCAAAATCATTCGGACAACATGCAGATGAAATGCACAACTAGGCTTGGTACCAATCACTTTTGTGAAGTATCATTGAATTCCAGACAATGGTTGCCATGAAATAGCGACCATAAGAAAAAATGTCAAAGCCATAACTCATTGAAAAAATATTTGCATGCAACATGCCGAGATATACACAACTACACTTGGGGCCAATCACTCTTGTGAAGTTTCAATGAATTCCAGCCAATGGTTGCCGAGAAATAATGACCACAAAAATTATGTATGAAAAACTCATTTAAAAATTATTTGGGCACATGTCGACAATATGCACAATTATGTTTGGTACCAGTTATCCATGTGATGTTTCACTGAATTCCAGCCAATGGTTGCTGGGAAATAGCGATCACAAAAATTGTCTGCAGACAGACGGATGGACGGACCCATGAGTACGACTCCTATATAGCCCCGGTATACTTTGTAGTGGGGTTATAATTATGGGATGTAGGCCTCTTGGATGTAGACATTTTTTAATTATATACTTATTTAGTTGTAGAAATAGAATTATTAACAAGAGTTGTTAGAAGACAGCAAAACTCGTCGATTGGGATAAAACTCACCACCCATGCAAAGATTGAGATTGGAGGCAAACACCAAAACTAAATGCAAAAGTTTAACCTGGGTGTCTACAGACAGAAAATTAAGTCCAAAAGGGCCATAACTTTGCCAAAATGCAACCCTGAGTTATGGTTCTTGTCTCTGTGTGTTCCATTGATGATGGTGAACACGCATGCAATGTTTCATTCATATCCAATGAGTGGTTGCATAGATATGTTACCTGATAAAAAACTTTAACCTGAAAAATTAAGTCGAAAAAGGGCCATAACTCTGCCAAAATGTAACCCCGAGTTATGGTTCTTGTCTCTGTGTGACCATTGATGATGATTAACACACATGCGAAGTTTCATTCATATCCAATGAGTGGTTGCATAGATATCTTACCTGAAAAAAAAAGTTAACCTGAAAAATTAAGTCGTAAAACGGCCATAACTGTGCCAAAATGCAACCCAGAGTTATAGTTCTTGTCTCTGTGTGTTCCATTAATGATGGTGAACACACATGCAAAATTTCATTCACATCCAATAAGTGGTTGCATAGATATCTTAAACTTAAACGCAAAAGTTTAACCTGGGTGTCTACAAATGACGACGACGACGCCACCGACGCCGGGGTCATGGCAATAGCACTCTTTGGACTTTGTCCCAGCAAGCTAAAAGAAAAAAAATATTATACACAGTTGTATACATGTATTATGTTTATTCTTTATAAAAAAATTTAATACAACCATACAATTGTTGTTCCATCAAAATACCATACTTTTGTCTGCCTTATAAAAACCATGGGAGGGATTTTGCCCAGGTAGTTAATTTTGAGCAAGGGGTGGGGGGGATTTTGTCCTACACACTTTCAAAATGGTCTTACACTTCATTCAAAACAAAAAAGAATACAGCTGTGTCCATCAAGAAGTCTATAAATAACCAATTCTATAGATCTATATCTATATATATATATATATGTCTGCATGACAAAATGCTAGCTTCGAATGACCACACTGTCGCGTGATCCTCGTCACAAATGAAAACAGGCAGAGAACAATCAATAACATGACAGTCCATTAGTTATCTCCAATAAACAGATGGAAGTGAAGTATAATTATAAACATGATGCGCTTACCCAAATAAGATAAATATTTTGATAAACTATTTTTGTAAGAAACTTCTATGGCAGTGAAATTTGTCTTCCATGTTTTATTATAGCGTTATGACATTTAGTTCATTTGGTAGATGAGGAACTCGGAATAAATCAAAGTGGAACTACAATCCTTCGACAAGTAGCTGGCAATCTTTTTTTCAATGAGCTCAAACCAATTACCTCAATGGTAAGTCACAAGTGATCTTGAAACAGCACTGAAAACCACCAACCCAGGAAGAAAACGTTCACTTGTCTTGCTATAAACCTGATGTTTTGTACCTTAAATGCATATAATCCTGCCTAAGTGTAAACTAACCTAGAATATCTCAAGTTCCCCAATGTGGTAGTTAGCACAGGTGTGATGAATCATTCATATCTAACCAGTGCCCAGGTTTTTATTGACAACTTACATTTACATATATATATATATGAGACTGGCTGATAATCTGACTGATTACATACATATGTAACTGGCTGATAATCTTACATTTGCATATATATATGAGGCCGGCTGATAATCTTACATTTACATATATACGAGACTGGCTGATAATCTTGCTGATTACATACATAAGTTTTATGTAACTGGCTGATAATCTTACATTTGCATATATATGAGGTCGGCTGATAATCTTACATTTACATATATATGAGACTGGCTGATAATCTGGCTGATTACATACATATGTAACTGGCTGATAATCTTACATTTACATATATATGAGACTGGCTGATAATCTTACATTTACATATATACAAGACTGGCTGATAATCTGGCTGATTACATACATATGTAACTGGCTGATAATCTTACATTTGCATGTTTATATGAGGCTGGCTGATAATCTTACATTTACATATATACGAGACTGGCTGATAATCTTACATAACATACATAATAAAAAATTATGTAACTGGCTGATAATCTTACATTTGCATGTATATATGAGGCCAGCTGATAATCTTACATTTATATATATATATATGACACTGGCTCATAATCTTACATTTACATATATATGAGACTGGCTGATAAAGTCATATTTACATATAGTAAAGCTGAAACACAATCTTAAATTTTCATCTTACAATCTTACCTTTCATATCTGTAACTCTTACCTTTAAACAAATTATGTATGACAATCTTACCTTTAAACAAATTATGTATGACAATCTTACCTTTAAATGAACTATGTATGACAATCTTACCTTTAAATGAACTATGTATGACAATCTTACCTTTAAATGAATCATGTATGACAATCTTACCTTTAAATGAATTATGTATGAATTATGTATGACAATCTTACCTATAAATGAATTATTTATGACAATCTTACCTTTAAATATATTTTATATGACAATCTTACCTTTAAATGAATTATGTATGACAATCTTACCTTTAAATGAATCATGTATGACAATCTTACCTTTTAATGAATTATGTATGACAATCTTAACTTTAAATGAATTATGTATGACAATCTTACCTTTAAATGAATTATGTATGACAATCTTACCTTTACACAAATTGTATGACAATCTTACCTTTAAATGAGTCATGTATGAAAATGAATTATGTATGACAATCTTACCTTTAAATGAATTATGTATGACAATCTTATCTTTAAATGAATTATGTATGACAATCTTACCTTCAAATGAATTATGTATGACAATCTTACCTTTAAATGAATTATGTATGACAATCTTACCTTTAAATGAATTATGTATGACAATCTTACCTTTAAATGAATCATGTATGACAATCTTACCTTTTAATGAATCATGTATGACAATCATAACTTTAAATGAATTATGTATGACAATCTTACCTTCAAATGAATTATGTATGACAATCTTACCTTTAAATGAATTATGTATGACAATCTTATCTTTAAATGAATTATGTATGACAATCTTACCTTTAAATGAATTATGTATGACAATCTTATCTTTAAATGAATTATGTATGACAATCTTACCTTTAAATGAATTATGTATGACAATCTTATCTTTACACAAATTGTATGACAATCTTACCTTCAAATGAATTATGTATGACAATCTTACCTTTAAATGAATCATGTATGAAAATCTTACCTTTAAACAAATTATGTATGACAATCTTACCTTAAAATGAATTATGTATGACAATCTTACCTTTAAACAAATTATGTATAACAATCTTACCTTTCATATCTGTAAGTCTTACCATGATAGCTGTGAGGCTGATGGACAACCTAACATTTGCATAAATCTCCAACTCTGACAAACAATCTTACCTTTACATCTGTCAAGTTGACATTGATCAACCCTAGTTCTCTCTGCAGTACATACAACTTCCTTTTCTCTGCTTCCAATAGATGAAAAGTGACCTGCAAATAAATTAAAACAAATTAATTTATTTTAGCTTGATTGCAAAGTAAGCTCAGAGTTTACATGAACCACTCTCAAATCCGCTTCCTGGGTAGAACCAGTACCGAATGATGTTTGTCGAGAGGCCAATAGGTCAAGCTTGGGATCTAACCTGCAACCTCTAGCATGAGTGGCCAACATTCTATCCACTACACAACCGCCTGCTTGACAATATTGCCAAGCTTTTGTTTTCTACTTGTTGTGTTTGTAATTCGAGAAAAAAAATGAAACAAAAATTCCAATTTGTTAGTCTGCTGAATTTTTATAATAACACATGCATGGCTGTATTCTTGTGCCTGCCAAAATAAACCTGTAAAAGCCTTATAATGATGATGTAATACCTGCTGTCATTTATCAGAAAATTGTCAGTAGGCCAGTATATCTATCTTTTACATGTGAAGACACTCAAGTATTTTTTTTTTCTTTTGGTCACGCCATGAGATAAATAATAGATAGACAATTTTAATAGAGATTTATTGGACAAACTTCAATAATTATTGGTATCTTTAGATAGATAACTTTGTTTACCTTTATAACTATATTTATCAAGTGTTCCTAATCATTTGTATAAAAATCATATAACACTGTCTTAAATAAGCTTAGTTGGTTTCATTAAAGGAAGTATATAAAGATTTTTTGAAATTTCAAAATTGACTAAAACGTTTTTTTTTTTAAATATATCATGCCTACAAGATATACACTAACTGACCCATATTGTCAGAAGGATATCTATCTAAATGTTCCAAAATAATATGTTGAAAAGGGATTTCTTAGCTTGGGTAACACATATGGGTTAGACTAAAACAGCTCTCTGGCTTAAAATTACCATGTTTTTCATGACAAATCAAATACGTCCCATTATTTCATGTTGATTTGATCCGCCATACTGGTTTACAAATTGTTTCATCTTAAAAAAGAGAGTCTGAATGATGATGTGAAGGTTGTCAATCAGTATTTAAGTGTAGTGTTTATTTGAAACCCCAAACCATTCATAGTTTATTTGTTTATGATAATGAGATGCTTTGTATCAATTTTAAAAATAATTCTATTTTGTAAGACACTGATAGCCATTTTTACCTGATATACACTACCTTTAAATATACAGTCTAACCTGTATTAAGCAGCCATCCAAGGGAAATGGCCAAACTGACTGCTTAACACAGGTGTCTGCTTAATAGAGGGTCCATATTTTTACTGAAAAAAACTGAAATCATGATGTTTATTGTGACAGACAAAAAGTGATCACACATGTACCATGCCAATGCCTGCAAGTTGTTTGGAAATATGTACTGGGGGTAAATGAGAAAAATCCAGAGGAAGAAAATATTTTAACTGACAGTATTTTATATAAAAGTACATATAAATAAATAATTTATATTATTTAATTAAAAAAACATTATGTTTCATTTAGAATAAAATAAATCCATATGAACTTTTCATTTAGCAGACACCATAAAATCCAGTAAAAATATGTTGCTGGTATTCTTCCATAATCTTGCAGTTACATTAGGACACATTCTGATTCTGTGTTTTACCGATATCTTCTCAAAAAATTCAGACGTTAAACCACTCTAACATGTTCATCCAAAGTCAAACCCTTTTTTTCGCAGCAGATATAGTGTACAATTTGCATCCGATCAATCGCAAATAAAAAAATCCTGATATGAAAAAATAATATTTTCCATTGCATTCGCACCCACTTTCATAGTTGATAAAATATATTTTAATTATATACTTTAAACAAACTGACCAATTGCAATTATCTTATTGATCTTACCCAGTACAATAATTGTGCATAAACTCCTCAGTGAAATTTGCTTTCAATGTGTTTACATGCGTCATACAACCTAAATAAAACTACCGTAAATACACGCTCTTAAACAGTTATGCACCTAGCCTTGGTAACAGTTTTGTTAACAAATTAATGTAATGAATCACGCTATTCTATTTGCTTATTAGACTGTATATATGCACGCTCACTCTGGGTAAAGTGGTGTGTTTTCGTAACAGAAGGATTATACAATATGATTGGAATAGCAGCCAGCCAAAAGGTGTGACCGCTTAGTGATAAGGGTTGGGTACTACATATGACCGCTTACACCTGACCGCTTAAGGGAATTGTTTGAGATGAAATAAACTGGCTGGCCACGTTAAAGAGGTGACCGTTTAATACATGTACTTTATATTGGCAATTTACACAGGATGATTTTGAAGTGGCCGCTTAACACAGGTGACTGCTTATAAGAGTAGGTCACAAGGACAAATTAGACTGTACCTATAACATATCATTATAAGCAATAATTGCAATGAAATGTTGTTCTCTTTCTTATCATATTGGTTATATAAAAATGTTTTTTAATTAATTTGTACTAATTCATTTTAGTTTGGAAAGTAGCTCAGAGCTGACATAAAATCACTGGAGCCCATTTTTTTTTTGGTAGAACATTGTATTTGTTTGTTTGAGTATTTAGCTGCATTTTTATACCACCGAGAATTTACCTTATCATTCTTTCTATGGGATCCTGGTAGAAGATTAACCAGTACTCAAGTACACCCATCTCCACAAGGAACTGGTATCTTTCCCACTTGAATCAGCAGTGACAGACAAATGACAATCCTGAGATTGATAGGATGCATTACCAACTGAGATATCTGGTCCTGGCTAAGATACAAACTCCATAGAATCACACAAGTAACTAAAAAACTTCACATAAAGATTTCGACCAAGCTAGGTTTGAACATACAACCTTCTTACACCATTCACAGTGTTTGTCTCAACCACTTATCACGGAGCAACCCTCACAGTGATCATCTCAACCACTCACAACCGAGCAACTCACATAGTGCTTGTTTTAACCCTTCACCATGGAGCAACCATCTTTGCAATGCTTGTCTCAACCACTTATCACTGAGCAACCCTCACAATGCTCGTCTCAACCACTCACCATGGAGCAACTCTCATAGTGCTTGTCTCAACCCCCACCATGGAGTAACCCTCACAGTGCTTATTTCAACCACTCACCATGGAGCAACCATCTTTGCAATGCTTGTCTCAACCACTTATCACTGAGCAACCCTCACAATGCTCGTCTCAACCACTCACCATGGAGCAACTCTCATAGTGCTTGTCTCAACCCCCACCATGGAGCAACCCTCACAGTGCTTGTTTCAACCACTCACCATGGAGCAACCATCTTTGCAATGCTTGTCTCAACCACTTATCACTGAGCAACCCTCACAATGCTCGTCTCAACCACTCACCATGGAGCAACTCTCATAGTGCTTGTCTCAACACCCACCATGGAGCAACCCTCACAGTGCTTGTTTCAACCACTCACCATGGAGCAACCACCTTTGCAGTGCTTGGATCAACCACTCATCAATGAGCCACCCTCACAGGATTGTTTCAACCACTCCCCATGAAGCAACTATTGCAGTGCTTGTCTGAACCACATACAACCAAGCAACCCTCGCAGTGCTTGCCCCAACCACTCACCACAGTGCAACCCTTGCAGTGTTTGTCTCAACCACTCAACATGGAGCAACCCTTGCAGTGTTTGTCTCAACCACTCACCATGGAGCAAACCTTGCAGTGCTTGTCTGAACCACATACCACCAAGTAACCCTCACATGCTTGTCTCAACCACTCACCACAGTGCAACTCTCACTGTGCTTGTCTCAATCACTCACTACAGAGCAACCCTTGCAGTGCTTGTCTTGACCTCTCACAATGGAGCAACCCTCGCAGTGCTTGTCTCAACAACTCACCAACAACTCACCATGGAGCAACCACCCTCACATGCTTGTCTCAACCACTCACCACTGAGCAACCCTTGCAGTGCTTGTCTCAATCACTCACTGTAGAGTAACCCTTGCAGTGCTTGTCTCGATCACTCACAGTGGAGCAACCCTCACAGTGTTTGTCTCAACAACTCACCATGGAGCAACCACCCTCACATGCTTGTCTCAACCACTCACCATTGAGCAACCCTCGCAGTGCTTGTCTCAATCACTCACTGTAGAGTAACCCTTGCAGTGCTTGTCTCGATCACTCACAGTGGAGCAACCCTCACAGTTCTTGTCTCAACAACTCACCATGGAGCAACCACCCTCACATGCTTGTCTAAACAACTCAACATGGAGCAACCCTTGCAGTGTTTGTCTCGATCACTCACAATGGAGCAACCCTCACAGTGCTTGTCTCAACAACTCACCATGAAGCAACCACCCTCACATGCTTGTCTCAACCACTCACAACCGAGCAACCCTCACAGTGCTTGTCTCAATTACTCACCACAGAGCAACCCTTGCAGTGCTTGTCTCAACAACTTACCATGGAGCAACCACCCTCACAGTGCTTGTTTAAAGAACTCACCACAGAGCAACCCTTGCAGTGCTTGTCTCAAGTATCACCATGGAGCAACCACCCCCGCAGTGCTTATCTCAACCACTCACCATGGAGCAACCCTCGCATTAGTTGTTTCAACCACCCACCACCAAGCAATCCTTGCAGTGCTTATCTCAACAGAGCAACCCTTGCAGTGCTTATCTCAACCACTCACCACATAGCAACCCTGACAGTGCTTGTTTCAACCACTCACCACAGAGCAACCCTGACAGTGCTTGTATCAACCACTCACCATGGAGCAACCCTCACAGTGCTTGTCTCAACCACTCACCACAGAGCAACCCTCACAGTGCTTGTCTCAACCACTCACCACAGAGCAACCCTCACAGTGCTTGTCTCAAACACTCACCCCAGAGCAACCCTCACGGAACTTGACTCAACCACTCACCACAGAGCAACCCACGCAGTGCTTGTCTCAACCACTCACCACGGAGCAACCCTTGCAGTGCTCAACCACTCACAATGGAGCAACCCTTGCAGTGCTTGTCTCAACCACTCGCCACCGAGCAACCCTCACATGCTTTTCTCAAACACTCACCACCAAGCAAGCCTCGCAGTGCTTGTCTCAATCACTCACCACAGAGCAACCCTTGCAGTGCTTGTCTCAACCACTCACAATGGAGCAACACTCACAGTGCTTGTCTCAACATCTCACCATGGAGCAACCACCCTCACAGTGCTTGTCTCAACCACTCAACATGGAGCAACCCTCACAGTGCTTGTCTCAACCACTCACCCTCGAGCAACCCTCACGGAGCTTGACTCAACCACTCACCACCAAGCAACCCTCGCAGTGCTTGTCTCAAACACTCACCACGGAGCAACCCTTGTAGTGCTTGTCTCAATCACTCATCCCCGAGCACCCATTGCGAAGCTCAACTCAACCACTCACCATCAAGCAACCCTTAAGGAGCTTGACTCAACCACTCACCACGGAGCAACCCACATGGTGCTTGTCTCAATCTCAACAAGAGTCTTATATAAAGGTTTTCTGTACAGTATACTTGAGTAAGTGGAAACGTATACATTATTTATCAATATTTGGCAAATCATTAAATTGTATTGATTAAAATCCCCTATGCTCCAAATAAAACATCATTAAAATAATCAAAAAATACATCCTTAACTGTTTGAATTATTTATTTAAGTTTTGTTATTCAACAGCCTGTGACAAAAGAAAGCTGGAGCATTTACATAAAATATAAATTTACATGAAGTTTAAATTATATGGTCATATTATATCATTATTAATTGATGATTTTTTTAATGGCACAGTTACCGTTTTTGCAAGTAAGTCATGGGGAAAATTGGTGAAAAATTTCACATATTGCAGTTCATAAAAACAGTAATCCCAATGAGGATAATTAATGGACAGACAGTCCATCTGCTGTATGATATACAGGAGCTTCTACTAGCCAAGCATACACATAAGTGTTTAACCTCATTTGACAACCAATGGAATCGCTTCAATTTTCAAAATTTTGTCCCTCTTATTTGTTATAACAGCCTACAAAATAATTTAATTATTAAGTTCGTTCTTAATTATTAAGAGGTTGTCATCACTGCCCATGATTGTATAACATTGCAGTCTCTGCCCTTGATTCAATTCTGGACTACAAAGACTGCCAAGCTATGCTTAGGAATGGCCTTAGCAACGGATGGCTTTCAAATATCAATCATCTCAGCTTTCATCTTTGCTCTGCTCAGAGTTACATAAACTGTCACTCAAATAATGTTTAACACTAAGCCAGTTAGAGTTCATTAAGAAATAAAATTCATCTATGCATGACAAAGTTACAGGCCAGAAATGAAATCTCACATAAACTCAAAGTGTTGTCAAACAAACTGAAATTGTGACCTTGACCTTTGAGGTACGGTGTGGGTCTTACTCGCGACACGTCGTCATGTTCTGTTGATCATTTGTTGCAAGTATCAACAAAATCCATCAATGCATGACAAAGTTACAGGCCGGAAAGGAAATACCAGACGGAAGGACGTTCTCACAAATGGTTATTTAAGTGGCTTCTTTGCATCAATCTTATTACTTGTGTGGCTAAATTTTAGATAATTTTAGCCACGTAAGAGAAAAAAAGCCACTTAAATGCTGTTTTTTAAGTGGCTAGAAACAGCCACGTAATTATTTTTCAACTGCTTTTCAACTGTCCATAAAAATTACTAACCCTAAACCCTAGACACTTAACTACCCATTTGTTTGCCTGGACACACGGACTGGACAGACGCTGCGATTACTATATGCCACCCAAAAAATTTTTTGGGGGGCATAAAAAAATTTTTTGTGGGGGCATAAAAATTTTACAATTAAGAAACCCAAAGGGAGCAACTATTACTTGGTGAGACTTCTTTTAGTAATTAAACGTAACTTAATTGAGTGAAACATCTGTATATGTAGGTTTAATAATAAAACATTTCTTGAACAATAAATATTCCCAGCTGTTATTGGTAAGTGCTACAAAAGGTATAGACGTGTGACATTACATCATTAATAATGTATAAATGTTTCTTGTCTGTGGTCGTTCTTGAACTTTGCTGTTTTGACCATCCCCAAATTAATTATTAAACTATTCAGCTTCAGATAAATGGTCGTGTTGTTAAGATTTACTGACCACTTTTTCAATGGCCATAAATAAGACATCATTTATCTGATTTGGGCAGTTAATGAACTTGAGTGGTTTACTACTGTGTACAGGAGTCCTGATAATTATGATGTATGGTGTTTAGCGTTGCTTTCAACAATTTTTCAGTCATATGGTACCACAACTGTGTCTACTTGAGACAGTATTCCGAGTGCTAGCCCCCTGGAGTATCACATCACACACACATGACATGATACCCCAGTCAGTCACATTATACCGACACCGGACCGGACGTTCTCACAAATGGTTATTTAAGTGGCTTCTTTGCATCAATCTTATTACTTGTGTGGCTAAATTTTAGATAATTTTAGCCACGTAAGAGAAAAAAAGCCACTTAAATGCTGTTTTTAAGTGGCTAGAAACAGCCACGTAATTATTTTTCAACTGCTTTTCAACTGTCCATAAAAATTACTAACCCTAAACCCATTTATTTGCCCGTCCAGGCCTAGAACTATCATCTAAATGTTGGACTCCAAGCGAGGAAGTTTCTAAGTACCATTTTTCAAGTTTTTGGTATGACCAGACTGGGTCCTGTAATGAAATCAAACAGAGGGACGACAAACACACACCAATCAGAATAACTAATTTTAAGCCTTTTGCTTGGTCCCAGCGAGTTAAATAAAAAACTCTTAAATGTAAGCCTCACAAATGATTAAATCACATTATGCAAAAACACATTGTTTGGCATAAGCAATTCCACTTGTCATTATGCAGAAAATGAATGTATCTACACTAAGCAGTTCAGTTGTCGGTTAGCTCTAGATGGAATAAACATGAACATGCTGCAGGATTACAAATTTTATACGGATTATTGCTGTTTTGCTGTAAGAAAAACCTGGGAATCCATCAGATACCCAGCTTTGGAGTTCTGCCTCGCTTACAAGGCATGGATTCGAACATAGGAATCCATCAGATACCCAGCTTTGGAATTCTGCCTCACTTACAAGGCATGGATTCGAACCTAGGAATCCATCAGATACCCAGCTTTGGAGTTCTGCCTCGCTTACAAGGCATGGATTCGAACCTAGGAATCCATCAGATACCCAGCTTTGGAGTTCTGCCTCGCTTACAAGGCATGGATTCGAACCTAGGAATCCATCAGATACCCAGCTTTGGAGTTCTGCCTCGCTTAAAATGCATGGATTCGAACCTAGGAATCCATCAGATACCCAGCTTCGGCATTTTACCTCTCTTATGAGGCAGGGATGCGAACATGGGAATCCATCGGATACCCAGCTTTGGAGTTCCACCTCACTTATGAGGCAGGGATGCAAACCTGGGAATCCATCAGATACCCAGCTTTGGAGTTCAGCCTCACTTAGGAGGCAGGGAATGCAAACCTGGGAATCCAGCGAATACCCAGCTTTGGAGTTCCACCTCACTTATGAGGCAGGGATTCAACCATGGTTGCATTAATCAAAGCATGTACACTCCTGTGGCCTGTTTCACTAACATTCGTATGCTTATACACTTCTTATTGTAAAATATTATAAATTTCATTTAATGTTTCACTTGTCATTTTAGCAACTTTTGTAAGCCTTGTAAAAGTATTCTTCTTAAAATTTGTAAAAATTCTGTGCAAATGAAACATTCCCAGGTGTCACAAATTGTTTGTACGAAAATTTTAAGACTTGCAAATGTCAGTGAAATGGGCTCCAGGTTCTACTAAAAAAAAATAATGGTAAAATGTTTAAATAGATTCAATCATTATGTTCATAATATACATCTAAATAATAATATATAACATAAAAATCATCATACAGATAGGAATATCATACATGGTTTTAATGTGCCCTAATTGAAGGTTTGTTTTAAGTTGTTTCTATGTAAATGTCAAATATAATTAATGATATCGCTAATTACCAACAACAGGAGGAAGTTTTTTTTATTAATTAATAGATTGCATTAATGATGGGTTTAATACTAAAACCTATGTGAAACTTAACAAACATTGTTTCTCTCAGCTGTTTCAACCATGAACTTTGCCATCTTTGTCGAATACAAGGAAAATACATTGTAATCTGGAACTTCAAAGAGGATAAAGTGCAAGTACAAAAGAGGAACCATGTTTGATACAATTCATTAAACAACCATTTTTTTATTGCACTATACCGTTGTGTAAATAAAAGTAAAAATCTATGTTGACTGATTTTAGTATTAGCTGGTTATTAATATGGTTTCATATATAGTGTTTTTTTTCATGTTCTATTAAAAGATTGTTTTTCTTTAAAGGATTTTTGATCAACTGTACTTCCAGGCATGTGTGTATCATTGAAAAACATATAGGAAAAATATATAAATATAAGTATAAAAAGTCAAAATATGCATTGACAATCTAATAGGTTTTGGTGATAGAAGTTGAAAACATGTTGCAACATAAATTAAGTATCACTTTCACTGATATTTCTGCTTCCACAAATAAAATATGAATGGGACTCCACCCATGCCCTCCAACATGCATACTACAATAAGTACTTCAGATATTAACTTGATCTACGACACATTTGATTTAAAATTAATTTAAATTTATATTTTAAACAAATATAAAACACAGCACTTGTTTTTATAGACTAAAAACGGAGGAGCACCACCACCACCCCACTGCATGTGCAGATCTCTTTTGTTCTCACTACATACCCATGACAATTAACAATCCCATGTGCCTATTTTGATGAATGAACAATGCATAATTATTGCCTTTGCTCAATAAATGTAACATAATCAAGTTTTATCACAGGTTAGCTATTTTATTACCAATTTCAAACAACCAAACATGTTAATTTTTGGCCACAAATGAATCTACCAACATACCGGTAATATTAATGCTTGTATATTATTAGTCATGATATGTTTTATTAGCAGGATATAACACTGGTGACACCAGGAGTAAGGTACCTGATAGGTGAAAGTATGCAAACTAGGGCAATTGAATTGTGAATCATCATTACTTGGTCCTACATTTTCCATACCCATATGATAGACATTTTGGTCAGTTTTTACATATTCTTAAGTACAATCCATTTCAGAACAAGTTACCAGTCTTAAAACATGGATTCAACACAAGGACATGTATGGAAGTTTCAGTTCTGTACAGCATTTAGAAATTAAAAGTATAAACTAGCAGAGAAAATGCTCTGAATGACTTTTTTTTTCTCATCTGATGTAGAAAGTTACATAATATATATTTATATGAATAAACAATGTATATGTTGATTTAAGAAAATGTTAATTATTAAGAGCAAAATTCCGGAACTATGTAGTGCCAGGACCACCCCACCAACATTGGGCACCTCTCCCAAACATTCCAACACACTCACCCTCGCAAGTCTTGGTTCAAAATACATGAGGTGGAAGTTTGTTTATAGTTTTTATTTTCTTGACATAAAATTATTTTATTCACATAATATTGGTAAATTACAACCATTTTCTCCCTAAAACTTACTAGAATACAACATTTGGTTTTCGAGAGATCAAAATTTTTTAGGGGGTGGATTGGAAGCCCATTTTATGCCACGTCCTCGATTACCCCTGAGGAATCTGTAACCCCAATGCATGGGAGGGTATATAATTGCAGTGTGTGTATTCTTATCCCTATCCCAGAGGGCAATGGTTGACCCAGGGACTCTTGGCCGCGATTTGAGGAAATTCTGGTACAAAAACCATAAAAGTCTTGAGTACTTTACAGTCACAATGAAAAATGTTGAAAGCGACACTTAAAGGGAGTTTTTCAGGATAAAAAAGCATCTCATTATCATTAATAAATAAAATCTGAATGGTTTGGTATGTCAAATTCTACAAAATGTGGCAAAATCGATATTGAAACTTAAGGATGGGTATCACGAAGAATTTCATATCAAATTGATATATCGTGATATAGGACCAATGTATCATGATACGTATCATGATATTTTCCTTTTAAAATCATCTATATAGTTGCTTTGAAAGATCGAAAAAAAACATCTAATGATTGATTCTATTTAAAAATAATTCCTTCTGTTTAAACTTTGAAATATAAAACCACAAACTTTTAACAAAACATAACATTATCAATAACTGACTTGAACTAACACTGACCAATCTCAAATCAAATTTTTATGTTAATTGAGAATTACTGACCATGATTTGTAGATAATTCCTTTGTAAACGTGTAGTTAAATTTGCCTAGCCACCTGTACTTTTCAGTTCTCTAGCAACTACATTTACTAGTATTTCTTTGTTTTCTTTTAAACCAGATCCAAATGTGTCCAGGCAGAAGCTTTCTCCTTCACGTTCTTTATAATTTTGTGTTTTTTGCCTATCTCCAACATGTTTGTTGTTGGTAATGAATCAGCAAAATGCGTAAAAATTTATGTGACACAGTCTAACTTACATGGGCGCTGGTTACTGAATTTGTCGAAAGTCAAATATGTAAATATTTCAAACAGGAAACTAGGGCCCACTATGCTATAGCCTTGTTTTGAACAACAAAAAAAAATCCATTAAAATATCTAAAAATAACTGACATTATTTAGCTCCGACTTCTCTAAGATTTATTTACATTTACACATTATTTTGAACAGTTTACGGAATTCACCAAGTGTATCATGAAATTGGTTCTGTATTGCGGTATATCGGTTAACGGTAATAACGTGTACCATTATTGAAATTTGAGTGGTGAACTTGAAACGAAATCCCCATTCTAAAAATATACAGCACTAAATACTGTTTGATGTCATTCAAACAATTTCTAAGATGAAACAATTTTTACTATGTAAATACCTATATGACTGATCAAAGTGAAGTCAAAATGAAATCATGTCTGTATTATTCTAACCTAGGCCATAGCCAAAATTAGGAAATCCCTTTTCAATATTATCATTTTCGCATATTTAAATAGATATCCTTTTGGCAATACGGGATCAGTGAGTATATATAGGGATGGTTTATTGGAAAAAAAACTGCTGATTATCAGTATGACTTTGAGAATTTGTATATATTGTATGTTGTGCAAACTCAACTGCTAAACAGATGTAAATGTTACAGTTTATGATTGGCCAGCGCTGTGGTTATCATAATTCTAGGTACAATTTCATAGGTCAATTTTTGCAACACATTATGATAATGACATCCCGGAGCTAGAAAATTTTAATTGTCTGATGATAAAGATGATAAAATGTTTGGCCAGGAAGAACACACTTTATTATTTCTTACTTGTTTCACAATCAATTTGATATAAATAGGTTTTAAATGAAAAAAAAAAAAAACAGTCCTAAAATTATTCTCTAAATGCTGAAAGCCAAGCATTAAAGTTTCTAGTACTAGTGTGGTTCTGGGTAAGAATAGAATCACTGCCAATCTCTGCAGAGGGGTAAGAATCCTCCGAATGGGTGTCATGTTCATTTTATCATTTTTTGTCATGTTCACTATTGCAGTTAAATTAACAACCCCTGAGTGGTTTCAGGGAGCCATATGAGTGATGGCAAGAATAGGATCACTGTGGTTCATGCATGTCATAAGAAGGTACAATTTGAGTAATATGATAGAATTTGCTGAAACTCTGCAGTTCTGCAGGTATCAAGGTTCTAGGTTCATTTTGCATATTCATTTTTGATGTATTTATTTTATCTATGTCAATTTGTTGTTTTTGTACATGTAGAGTGAACCTGGAATCTTCCTTCCTGTTGGCGTCAAATAACCTTTAATGTGTTGGTATGCCGTAAAACCCTATTCATTCATTTGTTCATTCTATTTAGTATTTCTTAACTAAGACCTGGCTGGGGATTGAATCAATAACTTCCCCAATATGAGACAGATGCCCTAGCTTCCACTAGACCAATGCTATGAACAGTATCAACTGATTCAAGCACAGTGAGTGTTGTTTGTTTGTAAGAGGTTATTCACATTTTTGTAACAATATTTCAGTTAAATATAATTGTGGTTAGCACCATTTCTGGGATCCCCTATGTAACTAGGCACACTTTATCTCTGTAAATCACTGACTACTTTCCCACATATATTCCAAGGCGAGGGAACACACAGCAAGTCTGATACTAATTTAAGCAATTAAAAAATGAACATGTATGCATCCTCACTAATGAAATATCAAGGGTAATAATGAGTGCTCCAAGCTGCATGCAGTTCTGTCAACTGTATTATTACAACACAGGCATTTAAATTGTCATTCCATAAGCAATTTATGATGAAAGATGGGAAATCAATACTTTAAATCTCTTGAGTTCTCTCTAGTAATTCTGTTGCAACAACAGGATGGGCGACTTTAGGGCTTCCTGCAACTCATTACAGGCACGACTGCATCTGCGTGATCCACCTACATACCATATACCCCCAAACAAATGCTCCTAGGGCTATGTATTTTGCAAAAGGTGGGAGCGGGGGTGTATTAGGGCCCGATGATATTTTGTATGAAGTGTGTAAAGTGCAAAAAAAACATGCAGGTAATGAGGCACTTAATCCACTTCAAAATGTTTAAACCAGTCCTGAATTAAAGACCAACCAGAGTGAGTGTTGTTTTTTGCCAACAGAGTCTAGAAGATATGGGAGGAAGGTACAAAAGGGAGAAAAGTGCAAATTATCTTGATCATTTTAATTCCAATATATATATGTATATATGCAGAACCTTTTTTCTGGAAACTTGGGAAGAGGCCCAGGCCTTCAAGACTGGGAAAAAAACCAGCACAATTCAGAGGAAATTTTTAAGGTTTTAACAAACTGGAAAATAAAGCGTAATACTGTTAAGATTATGTTCTAACCAATAATTAATAGATATAACAATAATACTTCATATCCAATTTTTTTGCCACAGTTGGGGAAAAATACATGATTTTTGAATTGGGAAGCCACTATTTAATAAGGTAAAATATCCCTGACAATTTTATAGGTAGTGGAAGACACCAATGCATCTGAGCAGAACCACCGTTGTTAGTAATTAGCACACTTTCACACATTAAAGTTTTAGGACTGAGCATGTCTCAAACCCAGGTCCTACGTGTTGAGAGATAAGAGAAGACAAAACAAGCTTGGCCATGAGTATAAGTTATTAAACACCCAAGTGTCAATCAATTGCCATTAATTTCTATTTGTTTACTAGTCACTTTCAGTACATTGCCACTCATCCTTAATTGATTCTACAAATTTTGGTATCAGTGCATGGTTGCCGTTTTTTACCATCTTTTCATTTCTACATTTAATTATTATACAATGACCTGTGCATTACACCATGTGACACAAAAAGAGGTTAGGTGTGTATCAGTAGTAGTTAAATCAATAATTCAGCACATCAATATAAGACCATAAACTGTCTACTGTATTGACAGTTACAGGTCAGTGTAAGGGAGTCTTTGTAGTATAAATGATAATGCTTCAATCATCTTCTTGTGTTGTACAGGTAATAAAAAAACTACCATACTTTGCTTGATGATGATTTGTTAATTAAAAGCAGAGGATGGTCATCTTTGATCTCGACAGTATCAAAAGGAGAGAGAAATAAATAGAGAGAGTATAATAAGTTATACATATACAAAATTGATTAAAATAGATTATTTAACCCTTTACTTCATATAGACGCCTTTGGACACCTCTAATATAGACACCTTTGGACACTAAATATAGAAGGCTTTTGAATTATTGGGTGAATTATGTTTATATTAACTGACAGAGTGGAAAACAGTGCAGGAAGTGTTCAGATTGCTCGTGCACTGTTTTCAAAGGCCTTCTATGACTGGTGCGGGAAAACACGTATCTATGGAGTAAAGGGTTAAAAACTGTACAGAATCTAGGAAAATAACTTTCCTCTAAAACTGTTTTTTTCCCTTTCACAGATATTTAACAAATATTGCTAGTTTAACTGGACAACTATAGATGAAAAAGAAACTACAGTTCTTTAAGAAACTGAATGACAGCTAGACAACATGCTGATAAAATAAGGTAGTGTAGAAATTCTGGACAAGTAGCAATTTTCTGGTATAGAAATCATCTTTATTGAGACTTGTTTTACGACACCTGGAAAGGAATTAGCTAGATTACTGGTATCAATGTGCAATGAAACATTGAACAGCGTCAGCCCTATCTCAAAATCAATCACAAGTGTTGTGTTACAACAAAAGAGAAGACGGCCCAAATATTCTATTGACAATACACAAATATGCAGCTTTACAATCAATTCTAAGTGGGGCAGGCTACTTCTATAATTTATGTATTGAACTGACAGTTATAATAGCTTCAAATTGACACTCTTTGGTAAATTGCATTTTAAGTGAAAGTCATGATGAACTTAGCTTTGCATTAAAATACCTAATCTAAACTTTGTGAATGGCTTAGCTTTCTTTCCAGATAACATTGCTCTGCAAAGATAATATCCAATGATTTGTGCTTGAAACGGACAAAGTATTGGTAAAACACTTACAAAATGTTTGAAAATTAAAAAAAAAATTTCCGCCAGCCGGAAAACCATTCGTGGTGGCTAAATTTAGTAAAATTGTCGCATGTAGTGACGTCACATTGGATTTTCCATCAAGGCTGAAGAATCTAAAACAAATTTTTATCGTAGAGGTTGTTGTTCAAAATAAAAAGAAAACAGATCAGAATAACGACTATGATATCAATGTTGACTACATCTATCATGTGGGTAAAAATTTAATTCGCGCACCATTATGTGGGTAAAATATCGATGGTAATCTGCACAACAACACAGAATGTCACATTTGTTTTTGCATTTTGATATTGATCAAAGCAAAACCGTAATGATATTTAGCATCACAAATTCTTACTTTACATATTTATCTAAATTAATTGTAACCACTGGACGATGTGGACTTGTTGGTAAAGAGGATAGTGCATTGGATTATAAGAGTAAAGGTCGTGGGATTGATCCCGACTTGTGCTCATTTTTTTTTTTTACATTTTTTTTTTATTTACAGAGATGGTTTGCTCAACAAGATGGTAAAAGTAGTTTATCTTTATGCATTTCTCACTTCTAACAATGTGGAAAATATTGGCATACAACATTAGTGATTAATTATGATGCTAGAACATTTTAAAATATGAAGTTTTAGAATATTTTGTGAAAAAAGTAAAAATTTGAAAGTGGGGGTAGGGTAAGATTTTTTAAGATTTATAAAAAAGGAGAGAAGATATGTTAGTTTCTCTAGGTTAATTCTATTCAGCGGTGTTGATATGATGTAAAAATGCATTTTATATATCATTTATAGTATATATATGAAAATTATAGTTATTTCATTGTGTTTTGTAGTTGTTCATTTTTTGCCGTTTTGAGGTTACAGGCATTTGACACTTAAAATTTAAATAATTTTCATTTAAGACGGTAAAATCTTCTAAAATTTCCGAAATACATCCATCATGGGATGGTGATAACTAAGACATCAAGTTTAGGCATGGTTGCGATATTGACCATTGCAAATCTAATACCTTAAGACTTAAAACTCAATGATGACTGTTAATGGCAAAATCCATAGATCAAGACAGGAACAGAATATAAAAAAAAGTGATTTTGTTTATCAAGTAGACATGCCATGTCAATAATGTCAAAGTTACATGTTGGCTCTATTCATTACAGAAATTGGGGAAGACAATGTTGCTCTACAAATGAATGAATTTTAAGGTCAATTTGGGGAGAAATATGGTATATAATTTTTCTTCGGTAAAGATGCTGAATATCATTGTCTACAAAGAAGAGTAAAAAAGGCCCTTGAAATTAAAGAAAAATGTATATTAACATCTACTGAAGGAGGATAAAGAAATGCCAGATGAATTTCAGAGCCACATTAACTATTGTTAGTGATATTTGCAGTTTTAATATATGCATTTGATGTTATTTCATTAATTATTTTTGACATAAATCACCAATGAAATATCTTTACATACATAATTATAAAAGTTATGTATCACTTACAAGTTTGATAATATGGCTCTGAAAGTCACTTGACGTTTCTTTATCATTTCCATATAGTCAACTTTGAAGGTCACAAACACCATTTTGACAATACAATTATATTATATATATACCTCCAGCTGAATTCCAAAAAGATCCGAGTTTGGTTCCAATCCTGTACTTTCTTCCTCCGCGATGTCACTCAGTATGATGGCAGGGTCAGATTGTGACCTCTCTAGAACCTTGTGCCCATAGCTATGCTCCGGAGTGATATTGGGTGTGACATCTGGGCTGTATGTGAACTTAGTGCACATGCAGTTGGAGCCGCTGTACACAGAACTGGTACTGAAGCTGTAAGAACTGGTAGAATCCTCCATGCTTGTCAAGCTGATGTCATATAGAGTATATATAGCTTTTAAACAAACAGTCAAATATAACAACTACTAATGTAGCTGTTATCAGTACCACTGGACTGAAATGATGTTATTAATTACAACTATGATAAATTATCTTACTATCCACTATCAATATATAAATTTACACCTGAACTGATGAAAAGCCACCTCTCCCACATGTTTTGTCAATAGATTACTTTCTGTTATTTAACAATCACATTTGAATAATGGAATTATCAATACACAACAGAAGCGTTCCTTACAGCTATTATTACTTCCAGCAGTGCGCCTTCTGTTGTGACGATATCCACTGTAAGTGGCCAATTAGCTAAGATGCAGACGACGCTAATTATGTAACACAATTAAGGATAAACAACACAACGTCTTTCATTCACGATAAATATCCATATATCATGATGTCTCTAAACTAATACACTTTTATCTGGCTGTGGTCACATATTGTCACATATTGTATTGTGTATCAATCACCTAATTAGCAGAATCCATGTCCATTGACAGTTCATCGCACCTGTCTACCGCCCACTTTTCTTGCGCATGTCATGGATTTTGGACAATGTTTATTTACATCATAGGTAGAACAGTTAATGAATTATTAATATATTTTCATATGTAGGTAGATACTATGCTCTTCTTCTTTCTAAAAGTTAATATTAATAAATTTATGTAGAAACTCTGCTAATTTATGGAAATAATATGTAACGTTGCCACAGCAATAAATTATAAAGCGATTTCACACCCCTTATTCAAAATGATTACTGCCCAGGTAAACGTGGACTGGTTTGGTCTGAAATTTCCGCGCGAAAAATGAAAATTGAGCGTCGGCTGCCATAGATCACACACAAACCAGTCAAAAGATGGCAGCCTCCATGGTATGGGCTGTAAATTAATGTTTTATCGGACATTTAAATATCTTCTGTAAAGAGGAATTGTCAAAGATAAATGGCCGTACAATTGATTGATTTTACTTTGTTATGTATCTGTACATACCAATGCAATTGTCATGGCTTTCACTACTATTGACCAACAACTACAGTAGTGTGTTTATTTGTAGTTTTAATGTTTTCGGATAGCACACAATTCGGACAGATAATAAGACTTGTACAGTGATACATGTTATCACCGATAATTCCATTGTTTTGTATAGTTGTAAAGAGCCTTTGTGAAGACATAACTTGGCAGTTGTAAGTAAATTAAAATTATATATCGGTAGCATATAAAAAATGAAAGTGATGCAAATAGGATTGTGCACGTAGCAGATTTCTACATCTACATTGATAAGTTGATCTATCAAATTTCATAACTTAATAATTACTAAACAGTGTGCAAAAAAAGAAGGATAGAATATAATATAAGAAAATAATAATACAAATGTGGTATACACATAAAGAGAAATATATAAAGGGCTTTAGCTGTATTAGATATGTGAACTAGAAAGAGATTTAAGATACTAATAGTAAAGATATAGAAGAAAGGAATTCCCAGCTATTTTTCAACCGACAAAGACGATCTGTTCTGGCTTTCGTGGAGGTACCAGGGTTTTAACCCTGCCAGCATCGCAAAGTCCTGTCGTTGGTTGGGCTATGTCGTAGCTGGGACGAAAACCACATTTTTAGATTGGATTGGAGAAAAGTTTCCTCTTGAAGGATACCAAGTAATAGATGCTGGTAGTCTGTTCCAAGTGGGGATGGTCCGTGGGAAGAGACTTCTTGAAGTAGTTTGTAAATGGAGAATATTGTTGGTACTTGTATGAGTGAGATGCTATTTTTCTGGTAGTTGCTAGGGTGAGGTATTTCGAGGCAGGAATGTTGACCAAGTAATTGACAATTTTGTATAGAATTGTAAGCTGAAGTTTCGATCATCTGACTTCTAGTTTATCCCAGCCTAATTGAGTCAGCATGCTGTTTACGCTGCCTTTGTTGTGGTACCTATTTGTTACATATCAGGCCGCCCTTCTCTGAACTATCTCAATTTGGTTTATTTGGCGTTGTTGGTGGGGGCTCCAGACTGTTACAGAATAGTCAAGGTTTGAATGTACCATCGTTATGTATGCATTTGTTTTAGTGGTTTCACTGGTTGATTTGAGGTTGCTTCTTAAGAGCCCCAGCATACTGTTTGCTTTCTTCATTACCCTGTTTATATGGCTACTCCAGGAAATATTGGACTGTAGGTCAACCCCGAGGTACATGTGTATTTTGTTGTTTTGTCGTGCTCAAGCATTGTTCCTTTTAGGATATTGTTTCCTAGTATGGGTTTTTTAGATCTTGAGATGCGGAGGACACTACACTTCTGTTGGTGAAAATCTATTCCCCATCTTTTCTCCCAAGCTGCCAGCCTATTTAGGTCTTCTTGGTCATCAATCATCTGAAAGGATCTGTCTATATAATATACAGTCATCAGCAAAGAGGCGAGTATGTGATGAGAGTCCATCAGGGAGATTATGATGAACAGTAGGAATAATAATGATCCTAAGACGGTTCCCTGGGATACTCTGCTGATGACTTATTTATTATCAGGGTTCCCCCAGGACTTTACGCAAATGCCTTTGTGCCAGGTCATAACCTGCATGACATGCCTTAATTCCAGGAATGACAGACCATAAATATCTACTTAAATAATACATAAATTAATCAGGACTTATAAAAAATCCACACACACACTTGACTGATATCATAACTACCATACCACCTGCTATCGTTTAATTCACTCTACATAGGCGGCTTTTCTTTGATATGTCATTTCCTGAGGAATAAGCAGTACCATTAGACCTTTTTCTGATTTTCTTGAAATGTTTTAGTGATTGTTGCAAAAATGTGTCTCTCTGTGATGCTGACAAAATAACGTCACAGGTCAATCAAGTGTAATACTGAAGTTTGACACTGTAAATAGCCAATTGTACGCAACATCACAGTGAATCTGTCGTTTTTGACCATACCTACTCTTCAGTCTTCCACATGCTTCAATCAACTGTTGATTGAAATTGGTTTGTTTATTTTAAAGATTATGGTAGCAATGAATGTGTTAATTGGAGGGTCTGTTAGGGTCTGGTACACGGCGCGACCATTCACAAGTTCTATATCAAGACGATATATATATTAATTTTTTATTTGTATTTTAAATAGATACGTACATGTTGTTTACATGTTTTACACAGGTGTATTTTTGTGGATACTGCATGAGGGGGATGGATACAAGCACAGGTACCAGATAAAAAAATTGTTTTTAATAGTCTGTTTAACAAAACAACCAATAATATTTGAATATTTTTTTATAAATAATTTAATCAGCTTAGTTACCATCTTGATTGGCTCAGATTTACACTCGTTTACAAGCATTGTACAAGTTGTTTTTTAAAACTATTTTAAGCACTTACAATAC
Source organism: Panopea generosa (assembly GCA_029582155.1). NCBI lineage: Eukaryota > Metazoa > Mollusca > Bivalvia > Adapedonta > Hiatellidae > Panopea > Panopea generosa. The sequence goes on from CM055895.1 coordinate 87,361,510, forward strand.
TTTCATAATTTATTATAAGGGTATTGTCTTCATTTAAAGAATTCTTGAAATAAGTGAAAATTAATTGAATGCTAGCGTAAACATTGTTTCAGAAGCAGTCAAAATAATTTTTTTAAGGGTCGCCATTCAAGATGATGAGCTAACATTAACACCAGATGAGTCATCACAACAATAAAATAGAAACACATACTTCAAAATGCACCATTCATGAATGTCAAACTAAAACATTTTCATCACAGGAGTGGGTGTCCCTGATTATGAAATATATAAAATCTGTATGGATAAGTATATACACAAACGTTCAAACTCCATATAATCCATCATTGGTACCTTTGGAACAGACACTTGCAGATTTTTAGTATGCTGCAAAATGAGATTACCAATGCATAGTTTGGAATAGAAAAACAAAAGTTTTTAAAGCTTCTTTACTCTTATTATTATCAGTATCTTAATGTTTTTAATGTCTGGCAGTTTTTAGCTAGAATATTTTAAAAATAAGGAGAGCTACTCATACTGGCATTGGTTTCACAACTTGCTTTAAGTTTTGTGTGCATGTTACTATCTCAGTAACAGTTGCATGTATTGGTTTGAAATTTGACATATGACTGCCCAGTCATCAAACCACTTACAGGCTAACTAAGCTGATAACTCTTGCTTGGATATTTTTTGGTTTTAAAATTCTTAGTATTACAACTGCAGGGCTTGAAATTTCTGATAAAAGCTACTCATCCTCCCATTCCAACATTTTTAATAGAATGCTTAAAATCAAAAAAATCTTAAGGTCAGTTTCTTAAATCTTACTCGTCCTGACCAAATGTTCATGCGTCATGGCGAGCCGACAAGTGAAATTTTCCAGCTCTGAACTGTTATAAGTATAGTTGTTTTGTTTTATTTGGTGTTTATTTGGTGGGTTATCTTTATTTTACTTTGATTGTGAAACAATTTAATGTTATTACAACAAAATGTTATTACACGCCTAAAGTCTTCCTGGGTAGAACCAGTACTAAACACATGTGGAAAAAGTGTCTTGCTCAAGGACACCACACATTGCTGTGGGGGAGGATTGAACCTAGAACCATGCGCTCCACTTACTAGTACTACAACTGTTATAGATGCTTTATTTGGTGTTTAGACCGTCCTTAAAAAAACTTGTTTGCCATGCTCCTACCTACTCACTCAACATTGCAGCTACCCAAACTTTTTTATTGCCTTTCAAAGTTTTTAATTTTTTCCCATGATTTCTGTCCAATTTTCCTTAAAATGACTATACAAAATCAAAATCTGGCAAACAAACAAAAAATTAGCTGCCTACCTACCAGTGTAACCCACATGAAAAATACTGGGTCGGAGCACAGCAACCAAATATTTTCTAAGGCTGGCCTTATTTGGTGGTTTATCTTTGGTAAATCACCCCACCAAAAAAAATATATACCTCACAAAAAACAACACCGCAATTTTTAGCTTGTTGATGTTTTTATTTTATTTCGTTTCTTAAGTTTAATTTTATTTTGTTTAATTTAGAGTGAGCCTGGAATCTTCTTTCCAATGGTGGTCTTATTGCCATACTATGTTTGAATGCCATAAAACCCCAATTTATTCATTATTACAAGTTTTTAACTGGGAGAAACATTTTAAATTAACCTGATATATACATCTATAGGCTACTTGTTCTATAATTAAGTGAATTTAAATAATGATAAAAGACGGGTGTTAGCAAACTTGATTGTACCAAGGTATATATACAGGATGTGTATCAGAAACTACGTCAATAAAAACTTTTTCTTTTAAAATTAAGGACACAATATCAATATTGTACCAGAATATCTCTTTCAGAAGATGCCTCCACGATGTTTGAATTCTTTTGAGCAAATGATTAAGTTGTTACAAAGAACAGGTTACATTCAGCAGTGTTTGAAAAATGGAAATGATGGATACATGAATGGGCCCGCTGGAACCCTTCTGCGACACAATATCATGAAGACATGGTATGTATTAAAATTTCATCAAAATTTTGTATTTTGCACTATGTACTTCTTGATTCAGTTTAATTCTCTCCCAACAATTGGAATTATCTTATTTTGCTTTAACTAATGGTAGCAATAAGCAATATACTTCAATACGTCACTATTGATGGTATTGAGGTATTATTGTGAATTTTGTATAGAGAAAAAACATGTATAAATTGACATTTGCAATTCTTGTATTGCATCAAGGACTTAATATATAGAAGGATAGGAAACTTATATCTCTCTACTAAAATAACATGCAAAGAATTAATAATTTGGCAAATTAATCATTCAAATTTCACAGGTGACTGATTTCTTATACATTAAATATAAGGTGTATCTAATCTTAGATGTTTTTTTATAACGTTTAAACATGTAAAATTATCTTGAATTTAAAATTGCAGTTTCAGATAAAATTTCAGCAAACCCCTTTTAATTTCATTATTTTGGCATGTTTAAATGTTTATCGTTTTGGGCCAGTGAGTATATATTGGGGGAAATGTTCATAGACAATTTTAAAATTTGGAAAATTCTTGATATATTCCTTTTAACAATGTTAAGATGTGGATGCATGTGACATGAAAAATAATAGTTTCAGTGATAACATTTGTATTGACCTGCTATTGGAAAATGTGAAAAATATGTACATTTTTAGAAGACAGGCTCTTTATTTAAATTTGTATAAAAGGCAGCTAAAATGTTGCAAATGTACATGCTTTCTGCAGATCATGCTTCATGTTTTGATTGTTTATGGTTACAGGTGGGACAGAATGGTGGTCAAGTCTGAAGCAACATTTCCTGCTACAGGACATAACCTTGGTAATCTTTTGTACATTGTGATATACAACACCACAGTAAATCAGTGGCAGTACTCTATATAAGTAGGGAGTTAAACATTTCTGCTTAGTGCTTATTAAATGATATGAGGCATATTTATAAATAAATAAAATATTTATAAGAGTGTATGATATCAGATTACCTGGTTATGTAAGAATGTCTGACCCAGTATTTCATGGTTTTTATCTGTACTGTAATCTAGGCTTTATATTGTTGATATCAAAATAAGCACCTAAATTTTACATCTGTTTGGGTTCAGATAAACATCTCAGCCCAGTCAAATGGCAAGTAACCTTGACCATGCCATAATATAGGTATATACAAGTATTTTATATACCCGCATGACTGTTTTTGTTGGATAGTTTTATGCAATACCATTGTATGATTAACTGATATTCTGTTAGAGAATCAAGCTATATATATCAAAGTCATAAAATTGATATAAAGTCAGACCTGTCTTAAGCAGTCATTCAAGAGAAGAGTGGCCTTTTAAGACAGGTTTATTTGCTATGAAAGCATAGAAACAAGTAGCTGCTCAATAAAGGTGACCACATACATCGGTTTGACTGTAACTGTTGTTTTGTTATTTGATAATGCAATCCTTTAACCTTAGTTGTGCACATTTTATTTAAGTATTTATTGCTGAAACACTTTTTGTAATGAAAAACATATTTTTAAATGATGTCCTATGCACAAATGTTACTGACATTTGTTTTAACTTGAAGCCCGGTTGTTGACATAAATTAATGTTGGCCAGGGTGACAGCAGTTTCTGTCAATAGTAATTATTCTGAAGCATATTGCACTCTATTTAACAGCTGAGAAAACCATACTTTTTTGTATTACAATCCATCATTGATATTTATAGGGGACAAATTAATAAAGAAAGCCTAATTAAAAAGGTGAATATCAACAAAAATGAAATGGCGCACCAGGTATTTTTTTGCACTCAATGGGGAAAATGGACTATTGAGATTTGGTTTATATTATAAAAATTATTATAAATTTTGAATTATAAATAGATGTCTTGAAACATAAAAATTATTTTAAAAAAAATAAAAAAAACAACATCTTATTATCATAAATAAATAAAATCCGAATGGTTTGGTTTGTCAAATTTATAAAAACGTGAGAAAATTGATATTAGAATTAGAGTGGTAAGCTTCAAATGAAATCCCCATTCTCAAAATAGACAGCACTTAAATACTGCTTGATAACCTTCAGGTTCTCATTCGGACCTTTTCTAAGACGAAACAATTTTTATTACGTGTAAACCTGTAAAATGGATCAAATTGAAATCCAAATTAAATCACATGACTCATTTAATACATCATAAAAAATGTTTAGCCAATTTAAAATTTTTCAAAACTCTTGATCCCTTTAATGTGATATGGTCACAAATGGCACAGGTACACATAATCATACCAAATTTTATTGTTCATGAGTGAAAAAGTAATTATATTTTTCAAATATAATTCACAGAGAGATCTGTATTCTTTATCAATAAGTACAAAATACAATGATCTTGTAATTATTCTATTATCCATTTTGATTATGTGTTTCCTTACCCGTATTTAGACAAAAGAATAGTAGGCACTGTTAAATTGTTTTTTTTCTATCTTTAGATCCTCTGTCATTTTACCATGACATATTTGAAACCATGAACAAGACCTTGCCATTCTCCCTTGTTCATATATCACCGTTGTCATCAACATCGCCAGACTATATCAAGTCTCTGCCAGATACAGACAATTCCAGACATCTGAGACGACTCCTAGAGTATGTACAATATTCACATTTACTGTGCACAGAAATTCTCAAAGATCAATCTTAATTGTTATATGATCCTAAGAACTTCATCATATTGTTATTTTATAAAAAAACAACAACATTGGAGCATTTCAGAAACATACAAGTTTGTATAACACATACCGGTAACATAAATGTTGGTGTGACTACCTTCCTCTCACAATACTTAGACATACATTCATCAAAATGGTGAGACTAACATTCTATTGGTTAGTTCAGGCAAGGAATTATATAGAGAAGGAAAGGCAACTGATTGAGATTTTGTGAATGCCCACTTATTCACGCAAAATCTCGCAATATCTCATTTTCATTTATCTTTACCTTCATTCATCTCAGGAACACAAATCAAAATTCTTACAATGCAGAATGAAATTATCATCAAAACAAAACTGTTCCCAGCAATTTGTGTTTAAAATGTTAAAGTAATTCTGATTTCAAAATTTGTATACTTTAGCTAAAATAACAAATACGATAAATTTTCCATCAAACCTCGATATCTTTAATTCGATATAATTTTGCATGATTGAAACATTTTAAAACATCTGAAATTACATACAACTTACATTTAAATACAAGAAATCAGTTGCCTGTGAATTGTGAATGATTAAATTGCCAAATGATTAATCCTTTGTGTGCTATTTTATCAACATTTAGTCAGGAGATGCAAGTTTCCTATCCTTCTATATACCAGTAAGCCCTTGGTTCAGGAGGGCTTTACAAAATTTTGAAAATGTCAGATGTGTCACCCAAAGTTTAGACAAGCAACTGTAGTTACTTATTTCTGTTTATATGTCTCTGCCTTTGGGTATTATGCTTATATTGGTGTTTTGGGGTCTGGGTCTAATCTGGTTAAATGATCCGCATTGTTGTTAGGTTTGTAAATTGATTGATGGTGGTTATAGATGCAGTTTTCCATTTTTAGGGTTGTTGCATTTTGGTTTGTAACTTTTTTTATGAACATGGTTTTATTTTTATCGGATCCATTCAGATCATTATATAGCACTGATGTCAAGTAATGATTTTCTTGTTTAGTTTGCAAGAGAAAGGTAGCCACTGAAACCTAGTCAACTAAAACAAATCAAGGTTTTGAGACAGTCAGTGAAATATGGACTAGTTTATCCTTTTTGATATGAAGGTTTTCTTTGTAGACATTTTTTTTGCTGCTTTTAAATCAGAAAGTCCTTTAATTTTGTTTTAATTTTGTAAATTTATTCTTTCCAGCGGGAAGACAGAGACAAGTATGAAGTTTATACATGTATGTTCACAGTCTGCAGTTGGACAAACATTTGACCAGGTTGTGAACACGCGCATGAACTGGTGGAAACAGGTACGACTTTATCAATGATAAAGTTGTTAAGATATTGGTTTATACTAACTTATTTTAGAGCTTAAATGAATTACTCTCAGGTCTGTTTCCTGGATAGAACCAATACTGAGTGTTGTTTCCAGGGTAGAACCAGTACTGAGTGTTGTTTCCTGGATAGAACCTGTACTGAGTGTTGTTTCCAGGGTAGAACCAGTACTGAGTGTTGTTTCCTGGAAAGAACCTGTACTGAATGTTGTTTCCTGGATAGAACCTGCACTGAATGTTGTTTCCGGGATAGAACCAGTACAGAGTGTTGTTTCCTGGATAGAACCTGCACTGAATGTTGTTTCCGGGATAGAACCAGTACTGAGTGTTGTTTCCTGGATAGAACCTATACTGAGTGTTGTTTCCTGGATAGAACCAGTACTGAATGTAACAAAATGAATGGAAGAAAAAAATCATCATGATATTATCCATTTCATGATTTGTTGAAAAGACCTCACCCTTGTGGACTAAAACTTCATTCAGCTGTTAGAGCATGAAATCCTAACCTCTGTGAGATTTGTCTATAACCTCTAATGGCTGATACTGAAAAGAATATTTAGATAAATCTCATAATCATGTCATACCTTTCCAGTATTCAGTGGGGCATCTGTGGATAAAACTCATAATCATGTCATCGCTTTCCAGTATTCAGGAACGCATCTATGGAAAAAAAAAATCATAATCATGTCATCCCTTTCCAGTATTCAGGGAGGCATCTGTGGAAAAAAACTCATAATCATGTCATCCCTTTCAAGTATTCAGGGAGGCATCTGTGGATAAAACTCATAATCATGTCATCCCTTTCCAGTATTCAGGGAGGCATCTGTGGATAAAACTCATAATCATGTCATCCCTTTCCAGTATTCAGGGAGGCATCTGTGGATAAAACTCATAATCATGTCATCCCTTTCCAGTATTCAGGGAGGCATCTGTGGAAAATAACTCATAATCATGTCATCCCTTTCCAGTATTCAGGAAGGCATCTGTGGATAAAACTCATAATATGTCATCCCTTTCCAGTATTTAGGGAGGCATCTGTGGATAAAACTCATAATCATGTCATCCCTTTCCAGTATTCAGGGAGGCATCTGTGGAAAAAAACTCATAATCATGTCATCCCTTTCCAGTATTCAGGGAGGCATCTGTGGATAAACCTCATAATCATGTCATTCTTTTCCAGTATTCAGGGAGGCATCTGTGGAAAATAACTCATAATCATGTCATCCCTTTCCAGTATGCAGGAAGGCATCTGTGGATAAAATTCATAATCATGTCATCCCTTTCCAGTATTTAGGGAGGCATCTGTGGATACAACTCATAATCGTGTCATCCCTTTCCAGTATTCAGGGAGGCATCTGTGGAAAAACTCATAATAATGTCATCCCTTTCCAGTATTTAGGGAGGCATCTGTGGATACAACTCATAATCGTGTCATCCCTTTCCAGTATTCAGGGAGGCATCTGTGGAAAGATTCATAATCATGTCATCCCTTTCCAGTATTCAGGGAGGCATCTGTGGATAAAACTAATAATCATGTCATCCCTTTCTAGTATTCAGGGAGGCATCTGTGGAAAAAACTCATAATCATGTCATCCCTTTCTAGTATTCAGGGAGGCATCTGTTGAATAAAACTCATAATATGTCATCCCTTTTTAGTATTCAGGGAGGTATCTGTGGAAAAAACTCATAATCATGTCATCCCTTTCTAGAATTCAGGGAGGCATCTGTTGAAAATAACTCATAATCGTGTCATACCTTTCCAGTATTCAGGGAGGCATCTGTTGAATAAAACTCATAATCATGTCATCCTTTTCCAGTATTCAGGGAGACATCTGTGGATACAACTCAAAATCATGTCATCCCTTTCGAGTATTCAGGGAGGCATCTGTGGAAAATAACTCATAATCATGTCATCCCTTTCCAGTATTCAGGGAGGCATCTGTGGATAAAACTCATAATCATGTCATCCCTTTCCAGTATACAGGGAGGCATCTGTGGATAAAACTCATAATCTTGTCATCCCTTTCCAGTATTCAGGGAGGCATTTGTAGATAAATTTCATAATCATGTCATCCCTTTCAGTATTCAGGGAGGCATCTGTTGAAAAACCTCATAATCATGTCATCCTTTCCCAGTATTCAGGAAGGCATCTGTGAAAAAATAACTCATAATCATGTCATCCCTTTCCAGTATTCAGGAAGGCATCTGTGGATAAAACTCATAATATGTCATCCCTTTCCAGTATTTAGGGAGGCATCTGTGGATAAAACTCATAATCATGTCATCCCTTTCCAGTATTCAGGGAGGCATCTGTGGAAAAAAAACTCATAATCATGTCATCCCTTTCCCGTATTCAGGGAGGCATCTGTGGATAAACCTCATAATCATGTCATCCTTTTTCAGTATTCAGGGAGGCATCTGTGGAAAATAACTCATAATCATGTCATCCCTTTCCAGTATGCAGGAAGGCATCTGTGGATAAAACTCATAATCATGTCATCCCTTTCCAGTATTTAGGGAGGCATCTGTGGATACAACTCATAACCATGTCATCCCTTTCCAGTATTTAGGGAGGCATCTGTGGATACAACTCATAATCGTGTCATCCCTTTCCAGTATTCAGGGAGGCATCTGTGGAAAGATTCATAATCATGTCATCCCTTTCCAGTATTTAGGGAGGCATCTGTGGATACAACTCATAATATGTCATCCCTTTCCAGTATTTAGGGAGGCATCTGTGGATAAAACTCATAATCATGTCATCCCTTTCCAGTATTCAGGGAGGCATCTGTGGAAAAAAAACTCATAATCATGTCATCCCTTTCCCGTATTCAGGGAGGCATCTGTGGATAAACCTCATAATCATGTCATCCTTTTTCAGTATTCAGGGAGGCATCTGTGGAAAATAACTCATAATCATGTCATCCCTTTCCAGTATGCAGGAAGGCATCTGTGGATAAAACTCATAATCATGTCATCCCTTTCCAGTATTTAGGAAGGCATCTGTGGATACAACTCATAACCATGTCATCCCTTTCCAGTATTTAGGGAGGCATCTGTGGATACAACTCATAATCGTGTCATCCCTTTCCAGTATTCAGGGAGGCATCTGTGGAAAGATTCATAATCATGTCATCCCTTTCCAGTATTCAGGGAGGCATCTGTGGATAAAACTAATAATCATGTCATCCCTTTCCAGTATTCAGGGAGGCATCTGTGGAAAAAACTCATAATCATGTCATCCCTTTTTAGTATTCAGGGAGGCATCTGTTGAATAAAACTCATAATATGTCATCCCTTTTCAGTATTCAGGGCGGTATCTGTGGAAAAAACTCATAATCATGTCATCCCTTTCTAGAATTCAGGGAGGCATCTGTTGAAAATAACTCATAATCATGTCATACCTTTCCAGTATTCAGGGAGGCATCTGTTGAAAATAACTCATAATCATGTCATCCCTTTCCAGTATTTAGGGAGACATCTGTGGATAAAACTCATAATCATGTCATCCCTTTCCAGTATACAGGGAGGCATCTGTGGATAAAACTCATAATCTTGTCATCCCTTTCAGTATTCAGGGAGGCATTTGTGGATAAATTTCGTAATCATGTCATCCCTTTCAGTATTCAGGGAGGCATCTGTTGAAAAACCTCATAATCATGTCATCCCTTCCCAGTATTCAGGAAGGCATCTGTGGATAAAACTCATAATAATGTCATCCCTTTCCAGTATTCAGGGAGGCATCTGTGGAAAAAAATTATAATCATGTTTCATCCCTTTCCAGTATTCAGGGAGGCATCTGTGGATAAAACTCATAATCATGTCATACCTTTCAGTATTCAGGGAGGCATCTGTTGAAAAAAACTCATAATCATGTCATCCCTTTCCAGTATTCAGGAAGCTCCTCAGACTTCACACAGATAAATACAGTAGATAATACTACAACGCAGGATAATGGCATGTTGTCCAAGTTACACATACAATATGCATTTCCATGGGGACAGGAAACCATAGAAACCATACATAACAAGGGAGATAAAGATCTAAAATCACTAGAAGAAAGGAGTGGAACAAGTTGTCAGGTTTGAATTTTTTTTAACAATAAGTTTTATATTATCATTGTCCATCATTTCTTCCATTGACCTTTCTCTGAAACTTAGACTAATTGTAAAAATCTTGATCACATATGTCCTAGGATAATGACCTTTAACACTGTGTACACATGTGTTTTAATTACTATTAGTCTTTTATATGGTTGTTATTGATGAAAACATCAAAATAAACAAAATTAAAGCTAGTTTTGCTAAAACCACATTTTTTCTCCTTTTTTTTAATTTTTTACACAAACTGATTGTATGAACTCAAATGAAGCAACAATCTTCATAATGGTTGATATATGACATTGTGTATCATTATCATTCGTCTCTCACTGCTGATTCAAGTGGGAAAGTTATCAGTTACTTGAGATTGGGTGTGCTCGAGTACTGGTTAACCTTTCAGGCTCCTAGTGATTGATATATGACATTGTGTCTCATTATCATTCGTCTCTTACTGCTGATTCAAGTGGGAAAGTTATCAGTTACTTCTGGAGATTGGGTGTGCTCGAGTACTGGTTAACCTTTCAGGCTCCCAGGAAACAGTTGTTAGGTTAACTGATCGTCTGTTAGCCCTCGATGGCATAAAATGACACTGCATATTCAATTCAATCATGTACAAACTCAATTTCATTATAAAAGTACACTCGGGTCCTGTTATAATGCAGGTCTTTGGGTCCACAAAATGAAACAGCGTTATAAGTGGACCACGTTATAGCGATAATTACCTTGGTAAAAATTGATGTCGGTTATTCACACCTATCGTGCTGTCCGACTCCAAATGAATGGTATTGTTTGCATTGTAATATGATACAATGGGTATTTGGTTACAACAGATACACTTAGATATGTATATAATTAATACAAAAAAAGAAAATAAAGAAAAACGTTTTCGTGTTTTGATAAAACTAAAATTGGCAGCCATTTCCATTTAACCCAAAAGGAGAAAAAACGGTGTCAATATAAAAAATCGCACTTCAATTTAAACTCATCACTATTAGTGGTAAGATACCATCTTCATTGCTTGATCACGTGATCACTCGATAATAACAAAGTTTGCATATGGCTTTCCGTGTTTGGCGCGTATCAGCATTTATTGAAGCACTCGGGATTATTACAAACTGTTTATAGTCAATGCTGGCATGAATCAATCACTTAAACTATCCTTTAAACCACCATGAGGTAATGGTTATAACAGTTTGTTATAATCAAGGTTAATAAAGTAGAAGATGAGCGATTATCAAATAAAAAAATGGCAATGATCTATTGTTTGGTTGTCATTCTTGCAGATTTTCAAGTTTTATATCATGACTTTTCCACCCCCACCGAAAAAATGGGAGCCAAGCAAAAACAAGGTTATAACGGAATTCACGTTATATCGGACCGCGTTATAACGGGACCACAGTTTATAACTTTTATTCCTATATCAACTCAAAAGTTTGTATATCTCATATATTAATTTTGTAGGTGCTTACCTTTAAAAGTGACTCGTAGTTTGCATTGAGTTTTAGTAGAAAACGTATAAACATCGTTACTCTTATAAGATGCTTTTATTGTATAAAACAATAGAAGAAAAGATGCTTCAAATAACATTTCTTGGAAGGGCAGTTTTACATTGATAAATGTAACCTTGTTTTCCTATTTGGCAACTTTTAACAGCCAGAGAGATTGGTATTTAAACAAAAAGGTTTTGTTGCAGGTTTCAATTTAAAAATTATATTTTCCAGCAACTGGAAAATGAAAGTTGGATCTAGAGGTTAGCGTTGTATCAGAGAGTGATGAGAATGTTTACCATGGCATTGTATGAAATGGGATTAACAATAACATGTAATATGACATTGTATTGAATTATTAATTTAATATTTAGCTTCATTTTTATGCCATAGAGGGCTAACAGACTATCTGTTAACCTAACCTAATGTGACATTGTATAAGATACTAAAATAATGAAATATTTTTTCTTTTTTTTTACACATACTTTATATAATTATATATATACATAAGCACCATTTTAGTATGACAATGGTAACAAGAAGTCATATCCAAACTGTATAGAATGCACCACAACATTGGAGATGGCCTTGTCAGTGTTCCTTACAGATGCATTCACAGATAAACCTCTCCTCGGTAACAAAACTGATACAAGACAGGTAAGTTAATACTAGATTATACACTGATTTTGATATATGTCAGAGTACTAGATTACACACTGATTTAGACATATGTCAGGGGTGTACTAGATTATACAGTGATTTAGATATATGCCAGGGTGTACTAGATTATACACTGATTTAGATATATGTCAGGGTGTACTAGATTATGCACTGATTTAGATATATGTCAGGGTGTACTAGATTATACACTAATTTAGATATATGCCAGGGTGTACTAGATTATACACTGATTTAGAGATATGTCAGGTTGTACTAAATTATACACTGATTTTTATATATGCCAGGGTGTACTAGATTAAACATTGATTTAGATATATGCCAATGTGTACTATATTGTACACTGATATAGATATATGTCAGGTTGTACTAGATTATACAGATTTAGATAATGTCAGGGGTGTACTAGATTATACAGTGATTTAGATATATGCCAGGGTGTACTAGATTATACAGTGATTTAGATATATGTCAGGGTGTACTAGATTATGCACTGATTTAGATATATGCCAGGGTGTACTAGATTATACACTGATTTAGATATATGTCAGGGTGTACTAGATTATACACTAATTTAGATATATGCCAGGGTGTACTAGATTATACACTGATTTAGATATATGTCAGGTTGTACTAAATTATACACTGATTTTTATATATGCCAGGGTGTACTAGATTAAACATTGATTTAGATATATGCCAATGTGTACTATATTATACACTGATATAGATATATGTCAGGTTGTACTAGATTATACAGATTTAGATAATGTCAGGGTGTACTAGATTACACACTGATTTAGACATATGCCAGGGTGTACTATATTATACACTGATATAGATATATGTCAGGTGGTACTAGATTATACACTGATTTAGATATATGTCAGGGTGTACTAGATTACACACTGATTTAGACATATGCCAGGGTGTACTATATTATACACTGATGTAGATATATGTCAGGGTGTATTAGATTATACACTGATTTAGACATATGCCAGAGTGTACTAGATTATACACTGATTTAGATATGTGTCAGGTTGTACTAAATTATACACTGATTTTTATATATGCCAGGATGTACTAGATTAAACATTGATTTAGATATATGCCAAGGTGTACTATATTATACACTGATATAGATATATGTCAGGGTGTATTACATTATACACTGATTTAGATATATGTCAGGGTGTACTAGATTACACACTGATTTAGACATATGCCAGGGTGTACTATATTATACACTGATGTAGATATATGTCAGGTTCTACTAGATTAAACATTGATTAAGATATATGCCAAGGTGTACTAAATTATACACTGATTTAGATACACTGTTAATGTCAGAGTGTACTAGATTATACACTGATTTAGATATATATCAGGGTGTACTAGATTATACACTGATTTAGATATATGTCAGGGTGTACTAGATTACACACTGATTTAGACATATGTCAGGGTGTACTAGATTATATACTGATTTAGATATATGTCAGGATGTACTAGATTATACATTGATTTAGATATATGCCAGGTTGTACTGGATTATACACAGATTTAGGAATATACCAGGGTTTACTACATTAGATACTGATTTAGATATATGCCAGGTTGTACTAGATTATACACTGATTTAGATACACTGTTTATGCCAGGGTGTACTAGATTATACACTGATTTAGATACACTGTATATGCCAGGGTGTACTGGATTATATACTGATTTAGAAACACTGTATATGCCCGGGTGTACTAGATTATACACTGATTAAGATATATGTCAGGGTGTACTAGATTATACACTGATTTAGATACACTGTATATACCAGGGTGTACTGGATTATACACTGATTTAGATACATTGTATATGCCAGGGTGTACTGGATTATACACTGATTTAGAAACACTGTATATGCCAGGGTGTACTAGATTTTACACTGATTAAGATATATGTCGGGGTGTACTAGATTATACACTGATTTAGATATATGCCAGTATGTCTAGGTGATACACTTATTTATATATACATGCCAGGGTGTACTGTATTACACACTGATTAAGATATAGTGTATATGCCAGGGTGCATCATTTTTTTCAGTGTGTTTATACAGTTGTAGGTTTAACTGATTTGGGTATTGCTGCTAAACTAAATCTAAGTAAAAGATGTTTCATCTAAATTGCTGTTAGCTTGTCACTGTTACATGTAACATAGCTTGTCACTGTTACATGTAACATAGCTTGTCATTGTTACATGTAACATAGCTTGTCATTGTTACATGTAACATAGCTTGTCATTGTTACATGTAACATAGCTTGTCATTGTTACATGTAACATAGCTTGTCATTGTTACATGTAACAAAGTTTGTCACTGTTACATATAATGTAGCCTATCACTGTTACTTGTAACATAGCTTGTCACTGTTACATGTAACATAGATTGCACTGTTATGTGTAACTTTTTTCAGCTATTAATCTTTACAAAGATCCTCCACGAATCCGGTGGTCAGATGCACTGTCTGATTTGTTCCCTCACTGTTAAGTTCATATGTTTATTATCGCAGGTAAGTTCCAATTATATATTCTCCTAGACTGATAATTTGATATAGATAATAATTGATCAGTGAGCAGAAATACCTGGAGGGATGGTAGGTGACTGTTAGGCAGCCATGCCCAGCCTGCATTTGATTCATATTTTTTACAGTGACAATAGGACTGTGGTGACGACAATCCAGTTATAGTTAATAGCAGTTACTCTTAATCTCCTAGTTTTTTTACACCCCCCTTCCCCCAAAAAAATATATGGGGGGGTGCCATATAGTAATGTAATCACAGTGTCTCTCCGTCCGTCCATCCGTCTGGTATTTCTTGTCCAGCCTGTAACTTTGTCATGCATAGATGGATATAGTTAATACTTGCTACAAATTATCATCATAACATGGCAACGTATTGTGAGTAAGACCAACACCCCTGTCAAAGACACAATTTACTTTATTTTGACAACACTTTGTTTGAGATTTCGTGTTTGGCCTGTAACTTTGTCACCTATTGATTAATTTCAAAAACACTTGGCTCCATTCATCAGCTTGACATGATGACTTGTCACACGTAAGACCTACACCAGTACCTTGAATGTCAAGTTCACACTTTGAGTTTGTTTTGACAACATTTTGAGTCTGTGTGAGATTTCGTGTCTGGCCTGTAACATTGTCATGCAAAGATGGATTTTATAAATACTTGCTACAACATAATCAACATAACATGATGACGTGTTGCGAATAACTCCCACTTCAAAGGTCAAGGTCATAGTTAAACTTTGTTTGACAACACTTTCATTCTGTTTGAGAGTTCATGTCCGGTCTGTTACCTTGTCACCTATGGATAAATTTCAAAAACACTTGGCTCAGTTGATCAGCATGGCATGATGAAGTGTCACTTGTAAGACCAAGAACCTTTCCTCAAAGGTCAAGATCAGACTTTCAATTTGTTTGATATTCATGTCTGGTCTGTAACTTTGTCTTTAACTTTGCTTAATTGATCAAAATGATGACTTGTAGCATATATGACCCAGACACTTACCTCAAATGTCAAGGTCACACTTTTGAGTTCATTTGACAACACTTTGAGTCTGTTTGAGATTACAAGTCTGGTCTGTAAATTGATCATACATGGATGGATTTCAAAAACACTTAGCTTATTTTATCAATTGATCAACGTGACATTACAATGTGTCGCGTTAAGACCCAGAACCTTACTTCAAAGGTCAAGGTCACACTTTCAGTTTGTTTAATATTTTATGTCTTTTCTGTAACTTTGTCTTACATTAAGGGATTTTAAAGTAGCTTAACACAAGTGATCAACATTTCATGATGATGTGTCACCTGCACTATACCTGTAGAAATACCCAGACATTTACATCAGATGTCAAGGTCAAGGTTACACAAAGGTCAAGGTCACACTTTAATACGACAAACATGAAATTGCGTGTCTAGTCTGAAACGTCAATCCATTACTTTTGATATTCATGGATACATCACTACCTATTACAAAATATATCGTTATTTTCATAGACCATTTGTGGGGCTTGTGACACTTATCAGTAACATTCCTTATTTATTAAAGTTTTTTCCCCAATAACTTTATGTCTAACATAATTATCCATGTCTTATCATATTATAAGGTATCTTATATCAACTCAACATTAGTTGCAATTTTTCTTTTTGATTGAATTTCACATTACTTTTTTTGAAAATGTTAAATTGCCATTTTATGGCATTGGCCAAAATTGAGATGATATAACTTGTGGCCCAACACATTTCTATATTTGTACTTTTCATGTTATCAACTGTACAATGTGTGTATATGTTGAATGAATGTATTTCAACATTTATTAAAAGCATGTAATGAAATGTGATTAAAGTTAAGCAAAGATCATTCATGACCAAGCAGTCTAAGACGTCACAATCAATCAGCTCTCATCGCTGAGTTCATGGGTTTGAGCCTAGCTCACCCCAAACACTTTATGTGTAAATTTTTTCCAGTTACTTGTAGAAGGACAGTCCACATTCATTCATTCAGGTCTTTTTTCATCAATAAAACTAAATACCATATAATTATATAGGCTGTTCTTTATTGATAAATGGTGTAAAACTATATGCAACAAAAATCATTTGCTCAGCTATTTAACTTGAAGTATTGTTCACAATTGACACTTGTGGCTCAGAATCACTGTTGATCTGTGCAGAACCACTCTCATGTCCTCTACCAGTATTGAGTGTCATTGTTTTAAGGCATATGGATGCACTGGGGATCAAACCTGCAACCTCTGGTGTGAGCGACTAACACTCTATCCCCTACTGTCCTGCTCAAATAATCAAATATTACATATAAATGTGTTTGTTTCAGGTTCTGCAACTACACGCTGCTTTGGCTCCATTTAAAGTTGCTGTAAATCGTGATGGGACCAAGCAAAGGCAGATCCACGAAGTAGCCACCTATATCTGCCGAGAGTTGAGAAAGGCTGGGATACAGATACTCGACACAAGAGACACAACAAGCACAATTGAATCCCAGCTGGAGAGGTGATGCCATAGTTGTTTGCAGTTGTTTATCAGGATTTTCATGTATTGTTTAAACTTATTTATTTGACTTTGCTTGTGGAACAAGTTATTACAACTTAGACAAATCTAGCTCAAAATCTTTCTCAGTAAAACCAGTACTAGGCACATGCTAAGTGCCTTGCCCAGGGACACCACACATAACCATGGCGGAGGATTAAACCCACGACTCTCCAGTCCTGGTATTGTCCCAATATGTGGTTGACATATATATAAGGATTCTGGTTTTAAAGAAAGTTGGCCATTTGCAAAGAAACTGTAGTCAAACTCAGAGTTTTGAATGTGATGATATTAAATACAGGCAGTATGTGTGTGAACTGTGATGATATTAAATACAGGCAGTATGTGTGTGAAATGTGATGATATTAAATACAGGCAGTATGTGTGTAAAATGTAATGATATTAAATACAGGCAGTATGTGTGTGAAATGTGTTGATATTAAATACAGGCAGTATGTGTGTGAAATGTGTTGATATTAAATACAAGCAGTATATATGTGAAATGTGATGATATTAAATACAGGCAGAGTGTGTGTGAAATGTGATGATATGTGAAATGTGATGATTTAAAATACAAGCAGTATGTGTGTGAAAATGTGTTGATATTAAATACAAGCAGTGTGTGTGTGTGTGTGTGTGAAATGTGTTGATATTAAATACAAGCAGTATGTGTGTGAAATGTGTTGATATTAAATACAAGCAGTATGTATGTGAAATGTGATGATATTAAATACAAGCAGTATGTATGTGAAATGTGATGATATTAAATACAAGCAGTGTGTGTGTGAAATGTGTTGATATTAAATACAAGCAGTATGTATGTGAAATGTGTTGATATTAAATACTGGCAGTATGTGTGTGAAATTTGTTGTTATTAAATACAAGCAGTGTGTGTGTGAAATGTGATGATATTAAATACAAGCAGTATGTATGTGAAATGTGGTGATATTAAATACAAGCAGTATGTGTGTGAAATGTGATGATATTAAATACAAGCAGTGTGTGTGTGTGAAATGTGTTGATATTAAATACAAGTAGTATTTGTGTAATGTGTTGATATTAAATACAAGCAGTGTGTGTGTGTGTAATGTGTTGATATTAAATACAAGCAGTTTGTGTGTGAAATGGGTTGATATTAAAGTACAAGCAGTATGTGTGTGAAATGTGATGATATTAAATACAAGCAGTGTGTGTGTGTGTGAAATGTGTTGATATTAAATACAAGCAGTGAGTGTGTGTAATGTGTTGATATTAAATACAAGCAGTTTGTGTGTGAAATGTGTTGATATTAAATACAAGCAGTATGTGTGTGAAATGTGATGATATTAAATACAAGCAGTGTGTGTGTGTGTGTGTGTGTGTGTGTGTGTGTGTGTGTGTGTGTGTGTGTGTGTGTGTGTGTGTGTGTGTGTGTGTGAAATGTGTTGATATTAAATACAAGCAGTGTGTGTGTGTGTAATGTGTTGATATTAAATACAAGCAGTTTGTGTGTGAAATGTGTTGATATTAAATACAAGCAGTATGTATGTGAAATGTGGTGATATTAAATACAAGCAGTATGTATGTGAAATGTGGTGATATTAAATACAAGCAGTATGTGTGTGAAATGTGTTGATATTAAATACAAGCAGTATGTGTTTGAAATGTGATGATATTAAATACAAGCAGTATGTGTGTGAAATGTGATGATATTAAATACAGGCAGTATGTGTGTGAAATGTGATGATATTTAATACAAGCAGTATGAATGTGAAATGTGATGATTTTAAATACAAGCAGTATGTATGTGAAATGTGGTGATATTAAATACAAGCAGTTTGTGTGTGAAATGTGTTGATATTAAATACAAGCAGTATGTGTTTGAAATGTGATGATATTAAATAAAAGCAGTGTGTGTGTGTGAAATGTGTTGAGTGTTGATATTAAATACAGGCAGTATGTGTGTGAAATGTGATGATATTAATTACAAACAGTATGTATGTGAAATGTGATGATATTAAATACAAGCAGTATATATGTGAAATGTGGTGATATTATATACAGGCAGTATGTGTGTGTGAAATGTGTTGATATTAAATACTGGCAGTATGTGTGTGAAATGTGATGATATTAAATACAGGCAATATGTGTGTGAAATGTGTTGATATTAAATACTGGCAGTATGTGTGTGAAATGTGATGATATTAAATACAAGCAGTATGTATGTGAAATGTGATGATGTTAAATACAAGCAGTATGTATGTGAAATGTGGTGATATTAAATACAGACAGTATGTGTGTGAAATGTTAATAAATGGTAATTTGCTGGTTTATTTATTTCTTGAATGAAACTTGTTATCTTATATGACCTCTATCTTGTTATTTTATATGACCTATATCTTGTTGTATTTTATAACCTGTCTTGTTATCTGATATGACCTGTCTTGTTATCTTATATGACATGTCTTGTTATCTTATAAGACTTCTGTCTTGTTATATTGTATGACCTCTGTCTTGTTATATTGAATGACCCATCTTGTTATCTTATATGACATCTGTCTTGTTATATTGAATGACCTGTCTTGTTATCTTATATGACATCTGTCTTGTTATATTGAATGACCTGTCTTATTATCTTATATGACCTCTGTCTTGTTATTTTGTATGACCTGTCTTGTCAGCTTATATGACCTGTCTTCTTAGTAGCTCACCTGAGCCAAAGGCTCACAGGTGAGTTTTTGTGATCGCCTGGTGTCCGACGTCTGTCGTCCGTCATTTACTTTTAGCTTTTAACATCTTCTCTTCAGAAACCACTGGGCCAATTTTGATATAATTTCACAGAAATGTTCCTTGGGTGACACTCTACCAAGTTTGTTCAAGCCATCTTGATACACCAAAAAACATGGCAGCCAGGGGTGGGGTTAGTTTACTATATAAGCTATAGTAAAAACTTTAAAAATCTTCTTGTAAGAAACTACTGGCTCGATTTTAAAATAATTTCACAGAAATGTTCCTTGGGTGACTCTCTACCAAGAATGTTCAAGCCATCTTGATTCGTCAAAAAACATGGCAGCCAGGGGGTGGGGTTAGTTTTATGTCAAATTAATGCCCTTGTTTTATAGCATAAATGTCTATATAGCAATTATTATAAGAAGAGGTAATAAACTCTTTAAATAAACTTTTTTTTTTGCTATTATTATACAATACTTATACCAGATATAAGTTTTAAAAGATAATTCATCATAAAAAGATGAATGATACAATTATAATCAATGATTGAAATATTATTCAAATATCATGAACCATTTTAAAATAGGTGTTTTTCTGAATATAAAAGTCAGCATTTATATGGTTCAGAATGGGATGGTTTACTGCTTCATAATAAAGCAATACCATATTTTTAGCTAGTTTCTTTACAGCAAGAAGTCTGCTTGAGATTTTCAGTGTCAAAGTGTACTTGAAATCTTGGGAGGAGGAGCTTAATTGTTTTAAGGGGAGAGTGCACTGCGACAAAGATTCTTTCAAGTGATAGACTTTGGGAAGGCTTGTGTTTGAAACTCATAGGAATATTTATTGTGCTGGAACTGTGGATTGTTTCAAACACAATAGTTTAGTCTGATGCCTTAGTTTGAAACTGTTCTCAAATATAACAGGTTAGTTTTGTGCTGGAACTTGATTTTTGTCTTAGTTTGAAGACTTTGGTTTGGAACAGTCTCCAAACGTATAGGCAGCTATAGTAAAATCTTCAAAAGCCTTCTTGTCAGAGTCTACTGACTTGATTTTGATGTAATTTCACTGACATTTACCATGAGTGAACCTCTACCAAGTTTGAACTCTTCTACGCATCTGTTACATCTTCAAAACAAATCAAAATTCTAACTACTTGCCCATCTTGTCTTTCTGGAATTTTGAGTGTACATGTATTATATAATCTACTTAAGTTGGGTGACTCAAGGTTAGTCAGGTGAGCGATAGATGGCCATCTTGGCCCTCTTGTCTTATATTACCTCTGTCTTGTTATCTTATATGACCTCTATATTGTTATCTTATATAACCTGTCTTATTATCTTATATGACCTGTCTTGTTATCTTTTATGACCTATATCTTGTTGTCTTATATGACCTGTCTTGTAATCGTATATGACCTATATATTGTTGTCTTATATGACTTGTCTTGCTATCTTATATGACCTCTTATATTACCTGTCTTGTTATCTTACATGACCTATATCTTGTTGTCTTATATTACCTGTCTTGTTATCTTATATGACCTTTTAAATGACCTGTCTTGTTATCTTATATGACCTATATCTTGTTATCTTATATGACCTATATCTTGTTGTCTTATATGACCTAAATCTTGTTGTCTTATATGACCTGTCTTGTTATCTTATATGACCGGTCTTGTTATCTTGTATGGCCTCTGTCTTGTTATCTTATATGACCTCTATCTTGTTATATTATATGACCTCTATCTTGTTATCTTGTATTACCTCTACCTTATTGTCTTATTGTTATCTTATATGACCTGTCTTGTTATCTTATATGGTCTGTCTTGTTATCTTATATGACCTCTATTTTGTTATCTTATATGACCTCTATATTGTTATCTTATATTACCGCTATCCTGTATTACCTCTATCTTGTTGTCATATATGACATGTCTTGTTATCTTATATGACCTCTATCTTGTTATCTTGTATGACCTCTATTTTATTGCTTTATATGACATGTTTTGTTATCTTATATGACCTCTGTCTTGTTATCTTATACGACCTCTGTCTTGTTTTTCTTTGAGATGTTTGAGAAATGAATTTAAACCCTGTTAAAAATTCACCAAAATCTTTCTGTACCTTTGAGAAACTTGAAGATGATTTCTAACATCATTTCTTGTAGATATGATGAGATGGGAATACCCTTCAATGTCATCGTCAATGACTACACCATTAAAACTGGCACAATTTCCTTGAGAAACCGGGACACTACAATACATGTTAGTACACTAGATAATTTCTTAGCTGTTAATGTAAATGTTTTAATGATAATATTTGCTTGAAAGTTTACTTTAAAATAGATATTTTGACATCACTATAGATTATTAATGTTCAAGCTGACATGTTGTTTTAATGTATTTGATAAGGAGCAAATATCAATGAATCTAGTTGTATTCATGGACCTTTTAACATGTTATTGGGGTTTGGCCAGTCAGGTAAGTTTGATATTGAAAATATTTTATGATTCTATAATAAACGTGACATTTAGAGATTAACAGTCAAATGGGAATGTTGTTATCGATATTACACTTGTAAACATAACAAAAAAATCGTTGTGAAGCAGAAAATCTGCACTTGACAAAATCTTGTTTATAAATGCCAGTGATAGCTTAAGTCGGTATAAATTTAGCTCTACTCAAAGATCAGCAGTGATTATGCAACAATGATTTTGCTTGTGGCAACTACTCTTCAGAACAATTGATTGGATTTTCATGAAACTTCAACAGGAATGTCTGACTTAATATCTGCTTAGTTTTTGAGAAAATTGGGGTTTGTTTGAAATCCAAACAGCTGACACTGCAGAAAAGTTCACATCATACACATTGGTTAAATTACAGTTAATAGAAAGGATCAACTGAGTTTTGCATATAGCTCCTGAAGATGAAATATGTATCAGGCAATTATGAAAGGGAAAAAACTCATATGATCTGTTTACTTATGAAATGCTTTTTAAACTTTAATACTCTAATACTTTTATCAAGGTTGAGTTTGCTTAAGGTATCTGTTTAAATATGCCAAAATAATATCTTGAAAAAGGCTTTCCTAACTTGTTGTATAACGATACGAAGGTCTTCAAATAGTATTTAAGTGCTGTCAATTTTTAGAACAGGGATTTTAAGTTTGTCACTCCAATTTACATATCGATTTTGTCATGTTTTGGTGGATTTGACATACTAAATTATTCAGTTTATATTAATATGCTTTTGATTCATTGTGATAATTATTAAATTTTTTAAGACATTTATATTCAAATGATTATGTAATATATTAAAAGTTTAAAGGAGACAATTAACCACAATTCTCTAGTTCATGTCTTGTTTCTGGTAATTAAAAGCCAGCCAAATTCTGTCAGGTGAGTGAATTAAGGTCATGGACTTCGTACTGCATACTGGTATTGGATAATGAAACTTGTATTTTATTGATAGGACATAATTATTTTTTTTCTTTGATTTCAGGAGACACTGGCTATAAACAAGTTACTGGATTATATATCAAGGCACATAAATTATCAGCATTGATGATGAGAGAAATATATGACAGATAAGGATTAGAAATCTCAATCAAGTATACATTACAGTTATCAAACAATCTTACAGTTCTTCAAACATCATCTTGGTCATGATAAAGGCAACTTTTTGATCTGAGAAAATTTCATTGAAATCAAACAGACAGGGTTAAAAGTAAGAAGGCAATGCTTGGAACAGAAATTTGAGCCGATGTGTGCTGCTATCAATACCAGTGAAGGAATCCTCACAGAGAAAATTTCCAAAAACTGTGTTGTGCCACTAGATATATACAAACTTTAGTATAAGATTATGTTAAGCATTGCTGAATGTGTTCTGCCACTATCTGTATACAATATACCATAAAGCACAAACTTTGTCCTGCCACAAACTGTGTTCTGCCACTAACTGTATACTACCATACATCACAAACTGTCCTGCCACAACCACTAGCTTTATACTACCATATAGCTCAAACTGTCCTGCCACAAACTATGTTTTGCCACTACCTGTATGCAATATACCATATAGCATAAACTGTGTCCTGTCACCACCACTAGTAGTATACTACCATATAGCACAAACTGTCCTGCTACAACCACTAGCTTTATACTACCATATAGCTCAAACTGTCCTGCCACAAACTGTGTTTTGCCACTACCTATATGCAATATACCATATAGCATAAACTGTGTCCTGCCACAACCACTAGCTGTATACTACTATATAGCACAAACTGTCCTGCCACAAACTGTGTTCTGCCACTACCTGTATAAAATATACCATATAGCACAAACTGTTCTGCCACAAACTGTGTTCTTCCACTACCTGTATGCCATATACTATATAGCACAAACTGTGTCCTGCCACAACCACTAGCTGTTTACTTCCATATTGCACAAACTGTCCTGCTACAAACTGTGTTCTGCCACTAACTAAATACTACCTTACAGCACAAACTTTGTCCTGCCACAACCACTAGCTGTTTACTACCATAAAGCACGAACTTTGTCCTGCCACAAACTGTGTTGTGCCACTACCTGTATACAAAATTTAGTATAAGGTTGTGTTAAGCATTGCTAAAATGTGTTCTGCCACTACCTGTACACAATATACCATAAAGCACAAACTTTGTCCTGCCACAAACTGTGTTCTGCCACTACCTGTATACTACCATATAGCACAAACTTTGTCCTGCCACAAATGGTGTCCTGCCTCTAACTGTATACTACCTTACAGCACAAACTGTGTCCTTCCGCAACCAGTAGTTGTATTAATCATATCACACAAACTTTGTCCTACCACAAACTGTATTCTGCCACAACCTGTATACAACATACCATATAACACAAACTGTCCAGCCACAAACTGTGTTCTGCCACTAGCTGTAAACTACCATATAGCACAATATTGTGTCCTACCACAAACTGTGTTCTGCCACTAGAAGCATACAACATACCATATTACACAAACTGTCCTGCCACAAACTGTGTTCTGCCACTAGCTGTATACTACCATAAAGCACAATAGTGTGGCCTTCCACAACCTGTGTTCTGCCATAATCTGTATACAACATACTGTATAGCACAAATTGTTCAGTCACAAACTGTGTTCTGCCACTTTCTGTATATACCATATCATATAGCACAAATTGTTCAGTCACAGACTGTGTTCTACCACTATCTGTATACAACATATCATATAGCACAAACTGTTCAGTCACAAACTGTATTCTGCCACTATCTGTATAAAACATACAATATCGCACAAATTGTTCAGTCACAAACTGTATTCTGCCACTATCTGTATAAAACATACCATATAGCACAAATTGTTCAGTCACAAACTGTATTCTGCCACTATCTGTATAAAACATACCATATAGCACAAATTGTTCAGTCACAAACTGTATTCTGCCACTATCTGTATAAAACATACAATATAGCACAAATTGTTCAGTCACAAACTGTATTCTGCCACTATCTGTATAAAACATACATTATAGCACAAATTGTTCAGTCACAAACTGTATTCTGCCACTATCTGTATAAAACATACCATATAGCACAAATTGTTCAGTCACAAACTGTATTCTGCCGATTGCTGTATATAACTTTATGTATTGTGTCCAACATGCCTATATGGCCACAAAATGTTCTGTTGCTATTAACAATACGATGTACATAAAATAAACATTACTGTAATACAGATGACAAATGTTGTGTTTACCAATTCTATACTATCACAAAATTTTCCCTTACTAGTGCTTAACATGTACATATGAAAAATGTGTATACTGCTACAAAACGTTATATTACTTGCAATTTATATATAAATATACATCTGTGAGCATAAAAATGTCTTTACAATATCTGTGCAGTCCAAGGATTTTAAAATCACCAGTTTTTCCAATTCCTTTTCAAATTTTTGTAGTCATGGACCAAACATTTCAGTTTTAATTATTTAAATTGGTTGAGATAATTCTCTGTATCCTCTTGACTGAAATCAATTAACTATTACAAATTGGCCTGTTAAGAAGGAAGTATACCTTCCAGCAAAGTAATTTTCGTTTTTAGCTTGACTATTCGCAGACTATTGTACTCACCCTACCGTCTGCATCGGCGTTGGTTATCCAGGTTAAAGTTTTTTATTAGGTATTAAAGATATCTATGCAACAACAAATTGGATATGAATAAATCTTCACATATGTATTCAGCATCATCATTGGAACACACAGAGACAAGAACAATAACTCTTGGTTATATATTGGCAGAGTAATTTCCCTTTTTGGACTTAATTTTTCATGTTAAAATTTTTGATCAGGTAAGATATCTATGCAACCACCCACTCATTGGATATGAATGAAACTTCACATATGTGTTCAGCATCATCAATGGAACACACAGAGACAAGAACCATAACTTTGGGTTATATTTTAGCTGATTTATGACCCTTTTTGGACTTAATTTTTCAGGTTAAACGTTTTTTTATCAGGTAATAAATCCATGCAACCACTCATTGGATATGAATGAAACTTCACATGTGTACAGCATTACCAATGGAACAAACAGAGACAAGAACCATAACTCTGGGTTATATTTTGGCAGAGTTATTACCCTTTTTGGACTTAATTTTTCATGTTAAAGTTTTTTATCAGGTAAGATATCTATGCAACCACTCATTGGGTATGAATGAAACTTCACATATGTATTCAGCATCATCAATGGAACACAAAAAGACAAAAAACATAACTCTGAGATTTATTCTCGCAAAGTTGTGACCCTTTTTGGACTTAATTTTTCAGTTATCTATGCAATCACTCATTGGATATGAATGAAACTTCACATGTGTTCAGCATCATCAATGGAACACACAGAGACAAGAACCATAACAAGGGGTTATATTTTGGCAGAGCTATGACCGGTTTTGGACTTAATTTTTCATGTTGAAAGTTTTTTATCAGGTAAGATATCTATGCAACCACTCATTAGATATGAATGAAACTTCACATATGTGTACAGCATCATTTGATGGAACACACAGAGACAAGAACAATAACTCTGGGTTATATTTTAGCAGATTTATGACCCTTTTTGGACTTAATTTTTCAGGTTAAACATTCTTTTATCAGGTAATATATCCATGCAACCACTCATTAGATATGAATGAAACTTCACATGTGTAAAGCATTATCAATGGAACACACAGAGACAAGAACCATAACTCTGGGTTATATTTTGGCAGAGTTATGACCCTTTTAGGACTTAATTTTTCAAGTTAAAAGTTTTTTATCAGGTAAGATATCTATGCAACCACTCATTAGATATGAGTGAAACTTCACATATGTGTTCAGCATCATTTGATGAAACACACAGAGACAAGAACCATAACTAGGGGTTATATTTTGGCAGAGTTATGACCCGTTTTGGACTTAATTTTTCATGTTGAAAGTTTTTTATCAGGTAAGATATCTATGCAACCACTCATTAGATATGAATGAAACTTCACATATGTGTACAGCATCATTTGATGAATCACAGAGACAAGAACCATAACTTTAGGTTATATTTTAACAGATTTATGACCCTTTTTGGACTTAATTTTTCAGATTAAACATTTTTTTATCAGGTGATATATCCATGCAACAACTCGTTAGATATGAATAAAACTTCACATGTGTACAGCATTATCAATGGAACACACAGAGACAAGAACCATAACTCTGGGTTATATTTTGGCAGAGTTATGACCCGTTTTGGACTTAATTTTTCATGTTAAAAGTTTTTTATCAGGTAAGATATCTATGCAACCACTCATTAGATATGAATGAAACTTCACATGTGTACAACATCATTTGATGGAACACACAGAGACAAGAACCATAACTGGGTTATATTTAAGCAGATTTATGACCCTTTTTGGACTTAATTTTTCAGGTTTAACGTTTTTTATCAGGTAATATACCTATGCAACCAATCATTAGATATGAATGAAACTTCACATGTGTACAGCATTATCAATGGAACACACAGAGACAAGAACCATAACTCTGGGTTATATTTTGGCAAAGTTATGACCCTTTTAGGACTTCATTTTTCAGGTTAAACATTTTTTTATCAGGTAATATACCTATGCAACCAATCATTCGATATGAATGAAACTTCACATGTGTACAGCATTATCAATGGAACACACAGAGACAAGAACCATAACTCTGGGTTATATTTTGGCAAAGTTATGACCCTTTTTGGACTTAATTTTTCAGGTTAAACGTTTTTTTATCAGGTAATATACCTATGCAACCAATCATTGGATATGAATGAAACTTCACGTGTTCAGCATCATCAATGGAACACACAGAGACAAGAACCATAACTAGGGGTTATATTTTGGCAGAGTTATGACCCGTTTTGGACTTAATTTTTCATGTTAAAAGTTTTTTATCAGGTAAGATATCTATGCAACCACTCATTAGATATGAATGAAACTTCACATGTGTACAACATCATTTGATGGAACACACAGAGACAAGAACCATAACTGGGTTATATTTAAGCAGATTTATGACCCTTTTTGGACTTAATTTTTCAGGTTAAACGTTTTTTTATCAGGTAATATACCTATACAACCAATCATTAGATATGAATGAAACTTCACATGTGTACAGCATTATCAATGGAACACACAGAGACGAGAACCATAACTCTGGGTTATATTTTGGCAAAGTTATGACCTTTTTAGGACTTAATTTTTCATGTTCAAAGTTTTTTATCAGGTAAGATATCTATGCAACCATTCATTGGGTATGAATGAAACTTCACATGTGTTCAGCATCATCAATGGAACACACAGAGACAAGAACCATAACTAGAGGTTACATTTTGGCAGAGTTATGACCCGTTTTGGACTTAATTTTTCATGTTAAAAGTTTTTTATCAGGCAAGATATCTATGCAACCACTCATTGGATATGAATGGAATTTCACGTGTTCAGCACCATCAATGGAATGCACAGAAACAATAACCATAACTTTAGGTTGCATTTTTACATAATTATGGCCCTTTCAGATTAAATTAGAGTTTTTTTTATTAATACATATTTCATCAACCTATCATTTGACATGATTGAAACGTCTCAAGTGTGTTCAGCATCAACTAGGAAACTTGTAGAGATAAGAACAATAACTCTTGATTGCATTTTGGCAGAATTATTGCCCTTTTAGACTTAGAAATTTTGTTATATATTTATATATATATAAATTTCTCAAATTTGTTCAGAACCATGACAGCAAAGTTGGCTCACCCTAAGGGGTCAAACTGTTAAATAGTGTTATATAGGGAAAACTTGTATATATTTTCCTATTAAAGTTGAAGGCCTTGAGCTCGGCTATAATTATTCACTTCGTTGAAAAAAAAAAAAAATTATTTTTTCATTTTCATGTTAGTTTCCAGTTACTTGCGGAAGGACAGTGGTTCTACTCAGTCTCAGGTCTACCTCCACCAACATAAACTGGTTATGCCATATATAACATGAAATGTATTGAAATAGCATTTAACCTTATTGAAAAAAAAATTCAATGTTTTTTTTTGTTTTTTTTTTCATTTTCATGTTTTTTTGGTGTTTTTTTAATTTTCATGAATGTTTTTTGTTTGTTTTTTTTCATTCTTTTTTTTCATGAACAGGTATCAAGCTGTGATAAACTGTGCATGCTGGTACAAGATTATTTAGATCCATTTACATGAACTGGTATCCAGCTGTGATAAACTGTGCATGCTGGTACAAGATTATTTAGATCCATTTACATGAACTGGTACCGTTATAATGCCCCATGATGTGACGTTAGTGCATATATTGTATATTTGAAAAACCGAACGACTTATAATTAATAATAATAGCTTAATTAAACCACCCCTGCTTTTATATCAATTGTCTTCTATTTGGTACTCATTTCCTGAAAAAGCTGTTGTTTTAAAACAGCATCACAATAGTTGAGTGTACTGTCCTTCTGACAGCTGCTCTTGTTCTATCTATAACCCCATTGTTTGACTGCATGCTGCATTACCTTGGCGTGCAAGCGGTGAATTTGGACTTGTCCATTATAGGCAATAGTGAAGTATTTTGGAAGAGCTTTTCCATGTAGCTAATCAGGAGAGCGATATGATATTAATTAAATATTGTATTGGTATCGGTTTATTAAAAGTTATATCACTATTTACATTCCGGCACAGAAAATTAATTTAAGTATATACACAGAATATTCACGAGTGCCACGTTCTTAATACACAAAAGTATTGTTTGTTTTGGGGAAGCAAACTTATATTCCACAAAAATTTAGTTGTCTGCATTTCATGTCATTTTAGTGGAAACTATGCTTCGGCTACAAAATATTTGAAGTGTTGATAGAACAAAACTCACTTTGATCTCTATTTCCTCTGCTACGGCGATTGCATTTTGAACTATTTTATTGGTCGAAGGAAATGAAATCGCCGTCAACAGTACAACAAACCTTATAGAACAAAATCATAACGGCCACACGATCACTATAGAAGGCAGCTTCACTCGTCTTCCAAAAATTTACATCTTTTAGTCCAAGCTTCTCAACAGTTTAATAACAAAATCACTTCATTCTACTGGGAGATGTTACCTTGTATTATTCGACCTGGTGTATTCCATAGAAATGGGATAAATGTCGCATCAAGAAATATCACAAGGCGTGAGTTGGATGCTTTAAATATTTCAAACTATACAGCTGTCATTGGCTTCAAGGAATGAAAACACAAGTTATATTTTAATTGAATTTTATGGCTGACAATTGATTTCTACAGACATAATTCTGATCTGCACTAAATCATGCTATATACAAAACAGACAAGGGGAAATAACTCCCTTCAAATGAAAACCTCACAAATGGATTAATATCTTCATGAAGTATGTATGCTTGAATTTCCTTTAGTGACAAAAACAAATTAAAAGCATTGCATGAGCCATAAATAAAGATGTTGATATGAAACAAAAAGCAAAGTGAACATAGATTATTTTCGATAGATACACGTTGATATTTATACTTTTCACAATGAAGTGTTCATGCAACTGTATTGCATTTTCCTTTGAATGTTTCATCTTACTAATTAGCTCTTATCTTTTGTGAATCACTGTCAAGTTCATCTCCTGGGTAAAACCAGTGCTGGGTGTTTCTTTTAGACGCCACTAGGTTGAACCTGGAAACAAACCTCCAACCTACAGCATAAGCAGCAAACTGTACCACTTAAAATGTTCCTAGTCTAGTATTGGCTTATTTAAACAATCTGTTATACAAAAACTTAACAAATAATACTTTAAAAAAAGTCAGTCTAAAATAGAAAAAATACTAGTAAAATATTTATTATAAATTCAATCAAACACTTAATTGTAAAAAAATCCAATACTTGGCTTATAGCATTTTCACACTATTTTATCCTCCAAAAAACTGCACAACAGAAATAAAAAGTTTTACCATTTTAAAAGGTACTTAAACAAAAATTTAAGAAACAATCTTATACCATAGCAGTTTTTATGAGTAAATAAAAATGATACCTTTGCACCAAAAAAAAATTAAACACATCAACAAAATGTCATGTTACAAGTCTATATATTGTAATCTAGACATGTGTTTGTCAACACGAATGCCCTTCTATTGATCAATAAACCTAATTTTTTACAGGAAACTAGGTTAAAAAACTTCTGTAAAATTTGACCGATGTCAACAAATACCAAACTTGTATATTATTTTTATACACATATATATGAAATATCAATTAAATACATGAGGCCCCTTCAGAAGGTTATTGATCGGAAACCAATTTTTTACCCCGGATGCACAAACGAACGGACAAGGGTGATACCTAATGCCCTGTCACCACTCTTAATATGGCAGGGGGACATAAAAAAACTAAGTACAAACACCATTAACAATAAATTCATGGCAAAGAGCAAACCTAATGCTGTACAACATTTTTAATTTGTTATTGATTTAATTATGAATGTGTTACATGACAGCATCATTCTTATGCAAAACTTCCCATCCCTGATGCAACAAGTGAATCATACTGTATCTGCAGGGTACCGACTATTCCCCATGAGCACACGGAGATTCTTGGTCACACCGCAGAACAAAGTTCATGACCAATTATCACAGGCAGAATCTTGATGTATCAAGGTGTACCAACTTGCAGAACATTGTCGTACGACACCAATATGGACAGCTATTCCTGGTTCAAACAAGTACAAACATATATACAATGTAACTTTATCAAGTTAGAGAAAACACCTATTCACCTGTTTATTAAAATACATATGAAAACACTGATTAATCTCATATGCCCGTTCTTTATTAATAATGTATTCACTTTAACATTTTGATTTATAGAAGAATTACTGTACTGAACATATCTTCTAAATTGCACATACATTACAGGTGTTTTTAGACTAGATAATTCAATAAATAAATATATATATGGCAATTTGTAACACTGGACAAGACTCTGGGATGTTAGTTTTTAGTTTATTAAAGCTTGATTGTAAAGAAAGCTCAAAGCTTATATTAAACACTTGATCTGCTTCCTTGGCAGAACCAGTACTGGGGCCGTTAAATTTATAGGCATAGCATCAAGCTGTGTATCAAACCCTCAACCTCTGCCGTGAGTGACAAACACTATCCACTGCACTACAGCCCTCTGTGATGTTACATGATGATTTCAGCTATACTTGGGGTAGTTGGACACTAAAAACATCAAATAATAAGTGAAAGTTTTTGAAAATTGACATTTAAAATACCAGTACATTTAATTTTGACTTGTTGCAACAGGGAAACTATATATTTAGTGACAATATATTTGTACATGAACATCACAAATTCCATTTGACTGGTCCATTAATCTATCGTCAGAACATGCTCACATCCTCAGAAACATTCAACAGAAGCACCAGTATATGATAAACCGGCTTGCTTCTTTCTCTGATTCAGAAACACATCACACTTGTCAATAAAAGCTACCCTCTCGTCTGGTGTCAGTTCTGAATGAAAGCTTAACTAAATTAAAAAGGTAATATTAATGATTCCTCATTTCTATTTACATATTTTGACTTAAGTCACAGCTTTTTTAAAATAGATTAACCAAAAACAACTACAATGTATAGTGTCTTCAAAATACAGATTTAAAAATGTTGTCGACAGCGTCCATCTCCAGGTTTTGACAGCTGTGTTTCCAGTTCAGAGACGAGCACTTCACAAAAACATCATCCTCACCATAATTGTTTATAAATAACTAAAACTTTATGCTGGTAAGCTAATTTTCTTTCCTTTCAATACTGAAATGTAAGATGAAATAAAGAAGTGAGTAATGTATCATTTAAAGCCTTGCACAGAATAAATATCAATGATGTAAAAAAAAGCTTGACAATAGAAGTACTAACTACAGTCAAACCCGTGTTAGTGGTCATCTCATTGAGCACCCACATTTGCTATATAACATTTATGTTTTCAGAGCAAATTTACCAGTATTAAGCAAAACCTGTCTTAAAAGGTCACTTTTTTAAAAGGTCATTTCCTTGACTGGCTGCTTCAGACATGTTTGACAGTACTCTTCTGACCAGAGGTTCCGAGTTATTCTTAAAAAAAAAAACACTGTAAATACGTTTAATCCTATGAAAATCCAAGGCTTGAGAAAGAAGCTTATATCAATAAACTCAATATAAATTTTATGATTTACAAAAAAAAAAAATTTAAATGAAAAAAAAACACAAATATGAAAGGGACAGCACCAAAATAGATCCTGTATTCACAAAACATCTCAACTTGTGTATGTATTTGTGAGCAATTTTCATTTTCAATTAACATTGTCCCCGCCCCACGCCCCCTGACAGTTTCACTATCACTGAAAACTATTACATTGATATACCTTTATAAGATTCATCGTCAAAATAATTCACAAAATTTCTAACGAAATAGTTCTTAATTTAAAATCAAAGCATACTCGAGTTGAGATGTTTGGTGAATAACAAGCCTGGTATTTATAAAATATGTAACGTTTTTAGCAAATGTTATACAAGCGTAACTGTTATAAAAAACGTAGTGAATTGTGCAATTTGTAAAAAAAATACCAAATACATTACTACTGTTAATGATTTCAGAATTTGTCACTTCAATAGTCAACATAATATTAACTTTAACAAAGAAAGGATGATGAGAAAAATTATGATTACAAAATGATTATCGCTCGAGTTGCATGTCAAACCATTGCTACTATTCAATTTCTGGTTTCCACTGTTAGATGCTATCTGCTAGTAAAACATTACAATCAGCTACTATAGGGTAATTGTTGAATACCAATGAATACATTTTTACCTTTAGTTATGTAGAGATAGAAGAAATCGCAATAGAGTATTGTTTGTACACATCCAGCAACGACAGCAATAAGGTCAAAGAATCCATCAAAGTAATATCTGTAGATCCAGTTGAGGAGGTAGAGACCTCTGTAAGATCCGAGGGCAAACAGATAGTGACTGGTGATGGTTTCAGCTTCGCCTGTCTTGCTGACCATGAACAGCTGTGGCAAGATGGCAACGGACTCCAAGTAGATCGAGAACGTCCACAGAATCTGTCACAGAAAACACTTACAATATCAGCTCTTGATACATTTGTTAATTAAAAAGATGAATCATAATAATGCAGTATTATTTTATAAAAATATGATTTCTTGGTTATTTCTTTTGTCAGACATGTAAAATATGGGAATCTACCAATATCATGGTTTCTCAAGAAGTGTTATTTACAGATGTCTATATATCACAAATTGTTTTCACTCCTAATAAAACAAAGTTGTAAATACAGGAGAAATTTAGTTTAATGTTTTTTTCAATTTTATGGTATCCAGGAAATTATGTTGGTAAACATATTTGGAAGTTACATTGTTTAATTGACATAGACATGTGGGTGATGATTTCATTTGTTAAAAACCAATATTTCAGACCAACTACTGCCAAACATAATTGGCACAAGCATTATGAAATGATTCTATCCGTTTTGAATTTCTGTATTATGGCAGTGACTTTTGTGTTTGTGGACACAAAGTAACAAATATGACAATAAATTATGGGTACAGAATTACTGCTTCAAATGTACCAACTTACCTCAAGGGGTGAGAACTCGTGGTTGACAAGAAAGGCAAGACCTCCGACAGGTACAATCAGAAACTCTACACGGAACGTGTCATGGTTTGAATCATATGTGGCTTTAAAGTGAGAATACAGGAAGTATACCGTCACAAAAGATGAAACAATGAAGAAGACTTTCATACTGGTGTTGTACACTGAGATGAATGATGTGAACAGATCCAGGTAACGAGTAGTGAAAACTAAGGCAAACAGAATCTGACTCTTCCCAGATATACCTGAAATGTAAAACATACAAACTATGCATAAATGAACGAATTGAAGAATTGCAGGTATGATACAGGGCTGTTGCTCACTTTTTGGGAAATGGGGCTGGGCCCTTAGTAGAGAAGGGGAAAAAACGTGATATTGGTAGAGAAGGGGAAAAAACGTGATATTGGTAGAAAAGGAAGAATTTTAAAAAAGGAATTTTTAAAGAAATTGAACAATATGCTTAAAATTTCAAATGTTGATTTATTGGTTTGAATATTTAGCACCATGTCATGCCATCCAAGGGCTAACAAACGATCTCAAGAGACAAATGACAATGAGATGCAATGTTGTATGTCAATCATAACGAAAACATGTGACCAGATGAGATTTCAAACTCTTGATGATTCCTGGATTGATAGTTAGACACTCTACCTACTGAGCTAACAGGACATGGCTTTAAATCATTGTAAGAAAAATTGATACTATTAATACTTGTTAATATAATTAGGAAACAAGAACCAGAATTAAATTTGTATATCATGCTTGAAGACAATAATGACTACGGAAAGAGGAACATAACAAAGTTTTTGTGGAGTGGAATAGTGCTATTCATATACAACCAGGAAGTACAGTATGTCCAACAGGCATTCATGAGTAATCAGTCATATTTGGCCTAAAGCACTTTTTTTATTTCACTTTAATTAAATTTCCATTTTAACTTATTTTTCACTGTTAGTCTACACCAGAACAATCGTTACTTATGGAAAAATGGAAAAGTCATAAAGTGTACAATACTTTGTGTTATCGATTATAGTATGTCAGATTATGAAACTGTTAACAGATCAAGACTGACTGGATTTAGGTCAGGTAACCCTAACAAAACCGGCATGGTACATAACTGGTGCAAAGCTTGGTATCCGGTACATCACTTTCAAAGATTATTTGCTCAAAAGTTAAAATTATATATTATTTTTCTAGACCTTCCTTAAAAAAAGTATTTATTTGCTTTGCTCAAACCCAGTATTTTTAATTTTATTGTCATGTTTAACAAAAAAAAAGACAGAATTCATGGGGGGAAAAATCAGTGAATAAAAAAAGTCTGGCAAGTTGGGAGTGGATAGATAGGAAATGTCATGTGTGTACATCTGTATAGCGTATTACCTACCTTGTGAAGTTATTCTGAATATAAATCACAATTACTAGGCACTTATTGAAAAGTTGCTTATAACAATTGTTCAGGTTTTGAATTAACATTTCACAATGTGAAAATTACAAAATGTGTCTGAGAAAATATAAAAATATTTAGTAACTCAAAGAGCATATGAAAATGAATGGCAGCGCTCTTTGCCAAGCAAATCATATAAAATGCTTATGAATTTTAAGTAGTACATGTGAAATATAACAATCAACCCACAGAAAATAAGTTTCGTTTTGTAACTCAAGTGGGATCGCCGAATATCAGGAGGGCACCCAGTTATAAAAAGTAGCGATTCCTTTGGGATTTTATTTAAAATAATAAAAATAGTGTACTTATTCAAACAAAAACCTTTTAACCCTTTACTATATATAGAGACGCCTTTGGACACCTCTAATATAGACGCCTATTGACACCTCTTATATAGAAGGCTTTTGAATTATTTGGAAAATTATGTTTATATTAACTGACAGAGTGGAAAACAGTGCAGGAAGTGTTCAGATTACTCGTTATGAACGAATCTTAACTCTTCCTGCACTGTTTTCAACGGTCTTCTGATTGGTGCGGGAAAACGCGTGTCTAAGGAGTAAAGGTTAACTTCAAATCATAGAAATAGTTTATGTAGAAAATGCATGTGTTGCAAAAATTTCATATAGTGTTGATATCTAAACAAGGTATTCTTATTACTATCTTAAATACTTTTTTTTTTTTTAAAAAAATGGCACATATAGTACAGTATAATTGCAAGGAATTATATAGAAAAGGAAAGGCAATGGATTGAGATTTTGTAAACGCTCACATATTCACGCAAAATCTCACATATCAAATATCTTGTTTTCAATTACCTTAACTACCATTCATCTCAGGAATACAGATTTTACACTGCAGAATGAAATTGTAATTAAAACAATACTATTCCCAGAAATTTGGGTTTAAAATTGTTGCAGTACTTTTGATTACAAAATTTGTATACTGCAGCTAAAATAACGACAAATTACAATAAATTTTCCTTCAAACCTCAATATCTTTAATTCAAGATCATTTTGTGCGATTGTAACATGTTTAAACATCTAAGATTACATACAAATAACAGTTTTTGTACAAGAAATTTGTTGCCTGTGAATTATGAATGATTAATTTGCAAATTATGAATCTTGCATGTGCTATTTCATCAACATTTAGTCAGGAGATGCAAGTTTCCTATCCTTATATACAAGTCTTGATAATTGTAAGCAGGGACTAACTACAAAGTCTTTATGTGTCGCTGTAACAAAGAAATGCCCCCAAAAAATATTCAAAAGAAAAAGCTAATCTGTGTTAAATATATATCTATACAAGACATATTAAACTAAAATTAACTGGTTAATGCTCCGGCACTACAGAACGATACGTGGAAACGTGCTAACACAATATTGGCCAGTGAGATTCCAGCATACACAAATATAACACTCGCTAGCAGCCATCAGTTGCCAGTATATTTTAATTTTATTAATGATAAAACAAAACACTTTAGACTTAATCCAAAAAATATGACACTGTTTGTTAAACTATCAAAATAGCCGCAATTAAAGGTGCTGTAAAACAGTGGGTGGGGTACAATGTTTGCCGGTGACAGCTTTCTGTTTACCTTTTTAAAACGCCGATTTAATTTCAATTTGAAGGAATAGCAACATACCTGCAACTGATCTTGTTTTCCACATTTTCAATAAAAGGAGTAATATCGCCAATAAATGGCTCATATCACCAACAAGCCTGAAAACATTCATTTTGATGATGCGTCTGCTAGCACTTCCACGTTCAAGAATGGCGACGAATGAAGACGTGGCGCGCGCAGTATGATGGGAAATGTCGCAAGGGCAACAACTCTTACGAGCACATCTATAGTGCGCGACATTATTATTAATGTACAGTGTTGCGGCAAAATATGCAAAATATGCGACCGTTTGCGTTGTTTTCGATGGAGGTGGTTGTGCAAAACATTGTACGTGAATTTATTCGAATAGGAAATTGCTTTTAAAAGCACGAATTAAGAGAAAGTGGGGAGTGTGTGTGTGTGTGTGTGTGTGGGGGGGGGGGGGGGGGGGGGGGGGGGGGGGTAAATACATCTGTTAGGAGGGAGGGGGGGGGGGGGGGTTATACATCTGATAGTTTTTTTATTGAATGTGTTTTTAATAAAATGTTTGAAGATATTGGAGTAACTAGCAACCGTTCCACACCCATAAAACTAACTAAAATACAGCAATTGTTTTGTTTTTTTAAAAAACTGGGGACACCCCCTTCCAGCCGCTCTCCCTACGTCTTAGCTCACAATGCTTGTGGTTCCGGGAACATCAGATAGTTCTTTCTAGTTACAGGTTTTGTGTGTTGTCATACATACCTCTTGTTTTCGGAAACTAACTGTTGACAAACTATATTAAAAGTAAATCAAAAGGAATTTTTTTTATCGTCAAGGTTCGAGGTCATTAAATTTATAAATAGTTATGACCCTATGACCCATACTTCTAGTAAAGTAAAGTGTGGGGTAATGGGTCAAGCAATTAAATTTGAGCCATGTGTAAAAGATTTTTGATAAAACATGTCTTAGTTATTTGAGTGAAAATATCACCGGTGTTCAATATACATTTGTTTATATAAAACTAGCTCAAGTTTTACATTTCTGTATTACCAACATACAAATGTTATGTTGGTATCAATTTTTTTCACTAAATACAATGCTGTAAAAAAATTGAGATCAATGACAGTGTTAAAGGCATTATAATGCAAACCGGTACAAGTCTGCTGTTAAAAGACCTTTTTTGTAATACTTAAAAACAGCGAAATATTGTATGTGTATTACTAAGGTACTAAGCGGCCTTTTTTTTTATATCTGGTGTAAATTATCAAAAATTTGTACACTTATACTATGAAGTATCAGCTTTCGTTTTGATTTTTTTTTAATATCGTCCCGCCGAATCTCGTTAGTTTAACAGCGCCCCTAGCGGTACCACTGGAATTATACTGAACGGAACAGCTAACCCGCCACTTTTGTATTTCCAATATATAGTCGACTATTGAGAAACGCCATTAGAGTCTGTATAGATATATAAGCAGACAATATGTATTGATTTTATATAGACAAATGTTCGTTCTTATCCAAGTCCAAATTTCAAAGAAATGGCTTTGACATTTTTTGAAAAAATATATTAAATTTCAAGTACATAAAATATCATGTGGCGGATTATCTTTTCCGTTCAGTATAAGCCAATTAGTCTAAGACTTAATTGACTATCCTTTGGTACATGGTTCAATTATTATTATCAATTATATTTATAACTTATTGTTTTGATATCAATCAACCAGCATTATATATATGATCTTTAAATATGCTCAATTTTACTTACTAGTTACTTTTATTAGATAAAATACTGAAAATTATTATATTTATATGTATGAGGTATATATACTTTATCAAATGTGCTGTATCGTGAGGAATAAATGAGATAAAATGAAATAAACGTTATATAATGTTCAGGATTTACAGAATGGCTAAAAGTCCAATTCTGATTGTGACCAGTGGTGTAAAAAAAACAAAAAACAATTTATTTGTATAATAGTTTTTGTTTACCCTCTCACTGTTGTCGATTTGTTAGTTGTATCTAAGCCTATGTTTTCTATGTTTAACTCCTAATGATTCCAAACCCCGGCTCTGTTTATGGGGAGGCGGGGATGGGACACAGGAATTGCGCGTCAAATGGCATGAAGTAAAATTCATATAATACACATGAATTGCGCGTAAACTGACATATACTAAAGGTCACATTCAAGAAAATAGGAAAGAACAGAATTTGACAAGTAGTTTAAAATACTGACTGCATTGTCGAACGTGTTTAAGGAGGAGAGTAAACGAATTTCTGGAAGGAGGTAGTTGCAGTGGACCATAGTTCTTGGGAAGAAAGAGTTGTTGACTGGTACAACAACTCTTTCTTCCCAAGAACTATGGTCCACTGCAACTACCTCCTTCCAGAAATTCGTTTACTCTTGGCGTTGCAATTTCTCAATGCCTGGAGGCGTTTTCGGTTTCGTTTGTTCGTCAGAGTTAGGTAATCTTCTGTTTCACTAATAAAAAATTACTCTCGTATAAATTGGAAAAAAGTGCAAAATGTATTTTTAAAATCTAAACATTCTCTATAAAATTCAAAGTCAATCAAGAAATTAAGGACGGATATTAAATGCCTATCATCATAATGTTTACAAATGGAGCGACCGCTAACTGGCTTAGAGTTAAACGTCATTTGAATGACAGTTTGACGTCATTTGACTGACTCCGGGCGGAGCTACGATGAAAGCTGTGATGATTGACGTTTTAAAGTTGATGTTTGCTAAGGCCGTTTCTAAGCATAGTTTCTAAGTTTCATAAGTTTCTAAGCTCGCGCGGCTTTGTTCTTTGTACATGCTCATTTAGAAATGAATCAAGGGAGTCTAAGCATTGCTATCATGCGTGCGCAATGAAGACGAAGACGAATTCATAATAATTTGAAAATTGAAGCGATTCCATTGGTTGTCAGATGAGGTTAAAATTATTTTATCTTATTGGATATAAAACAAGACATTTCACGATCAATCAAAATACAATATGACAAT
Source organism: Panopea generosa (assembly GCA_029582155.1). Lineage (NCBI taxonomy): Eukaryota > Metazoa > Mollusca > Bivalvia > Adapedonta > Hiatellidae > Panopea > Panopea generosa. The sequence continues at coordinate 87,402,872 of CM055895.1, forward strand.
CCTAGCTTTACAACAATTTCATGAATAAAATCCATTATTAAAATGTTGGACTAAGCATAATACGGTATTGCCCTCTTAAGAAAAACGATCTCGTAACATAATGTTTCAGTTAAGAAGATGATATCTACCAGTTGCCCCGAAGAGGTGAAGTCGTTCATTTCTATATATATTACATTGAAAAAAAAAATGTTCAGTATCCTCTCTTCTCGAGCCGCCATCGCAAGTTTCATTCTCTACCAAGTGATTAAAAAGCAAAACTGATTTTAAGTCACTACATCCATTTCGAAATCGGACAAGGATAACAGAAAATTGATGTGCACCAACTTGATAATATGACGGAATTTCACTTCTGTTGAAATGGATTTACTTATGACGTTTTTAAAAAGAGATTCTACGTTTGTTTCAAAAATAGGTAAAGTGTTCCATAGCAAAACATAAGATGGCACAAATGATTCAGAGAAACTTTCTGCTCTTGTATTAACGATAAGGTAATCATCCGCATTATGCAAATCATAATTATTAATTGATTCTTCTGTATTTGGAAAAATAGTACTGAGATAATCAGGGGTATCACCTTTGAAATTGTGTATTTTAAAAGACGGAATTAGTTTTTGATATTTTCAACGATCTTATGATAACCATCCTATTTCTCGATAAAGATTTTCTATTGACGCTGACCTTGAAAGGTCAATTACTATTCTAGCTGCTTCGTTTTGTATTTTTTTTCTAAAATTTCTATTTCGTACAGAGTACATCTATCCCAAACACCCGAAGTATATTCCAGTGTTGGTCTTAAAGATGATTTGGTTGAGTGTTTTGCGTTTTATTTGATATTTAAGTTTTCTCATTTTACCTAAGAGTTTTGATGCTTATTTAGTTATGTTATCAATGTTCTGATGCCATTTTCCGTCACTGCTTAAAGTTAAAATGTTTATGTTGATTTACAAAATTGACAGGTGTGTTATCAAAACTTAATCTAGGATTGTTAATATTTTCTGTAAAGTAAAGAACATTGACAGCGGGATTGCATCGGAGGTTTTGTTAGTTTTTATTAACTGACGAAGAAGTGTTTCCAATATTATTTAGGACTGTTAATAAAGGCCCCACTAATAGTATCTTCAATGCTGCTATTAAAGAAGTTTTCCTTTCCATGCTTTTTTAAAATATTAACTATGTTTTATGTTTTAACCATTGTTGTCTACTGTTTGAATGACAAGCTATTACTTTTTGACGATCACGCTTTCTAGAGAAAGCTCTTATTACTATATCATATCAAATGGTTCATCCTTTGTCCTTATAAGCACTTCTTTAAATGATATACATTGTTTCAATAAATTTGTTAGTTTTTCAGTAAACTGTAAAGTGGCTTCATTTGTATTACGTTCATTTATAAATAGCCAGTCCTCGATAGAAATATAAAAAAAGTTAAGCTTTTCGTTTGTTTTTTTAAAAATTTACTGATGACATATGTGCCTTTATGATTGATTATTGAAACAGGTGTGTTAAAAAATCCACTATCTTAAAAATTTCACTTTCTAAAACAGTTCTGTTATCTGAATTAATATTGCATCAATGAGAGTAGAAGACCTATCAGTTACTCTGGTTGCTTCTGATGTTACATTATTTAAGCTATTGATAATTGTAATATGTTTTAATTGTTTGCTATTAATGTTTAGTTGATCTTCATTAATGTCCTTTACAATGACAATTTTAGGATGACATTCAAGAGCTTTTTCAATAGATATATTTAAGTCTGTCCAGAAGGAAACAGGTGAATTTGGTTGGCGATAAACATTACAAATTAGTATCAATTTCCCTTTATAATTAACTTTGATCAAAATAAAATCAATAGTCGTTGTTTTGAGTTCTAGATGACGTTTTGAGATAAGTGAGTTCGAAACGTAGTTCAATTAACCACTTGAATGGGCAGTATTATCTTTACCTGTAAATGTTTTGTTCAAAATTGTCCAATTCAATAATGGATGAGACATATCTTGAGTCAAATACATTTCAGAGAAATAGATAATAATAATAATAATAATAATAATAATAATAATAATAATAATAATAACAATAGTCTTTATTTAAAGAGGTAACACAGTTGGAACAATCTCAAATATTCCCTTTGGTCCTCTATTATATACATGTCAACAAAATAAATCAACAGAATTAATACAATTTGGAATAATGAAATTGTAATGTATATTTCAATTAACAATGAATATATTTTGTTTATTTAATGAACTCAATAGTATATTTCAAAGGACAGGCATGTGGTATTATAATGTAAACTTTACACTTGAAAATGATGAGCTCACTACAGATTACAATTAGACAGTCAATGTTACATTCAATGAGAATAACTGCAATGAGGATACAAGTTTAATGTTTTGCAAGACAATGAAAATGTATCTTTGTTGTGACAGGGGACTGTTATATTTAAATGTTATTTAATATCTCTTAAATTCTTGAACCGATGATTTTTAACATACATGTAGTTTGGAAGGGAATTCCAGATTTTGGAGCCAGAATATATAAGAGTTTTATGAAATGTTTCTCACTTTGGTTTTGGTACATATAGAGAATTATTTGCCTGTGACCATAGACTTTTAGAATATATATTTGGTGTATGGGTAAAATTATTTTGCAAATACTCTGGGGCCAAGTTGTTGATGATCTTGAACATTAAAATAGCCATTTTATATTCTTCTCTTTCATGGAATTTCATAAATTTTAGATCATTAAATAATGTTTCAGATGGTGTATTAATGTCTTTATCAAGGATAAGTCTTGCAGTAAGTTTTTAAAATTTCATTTTGTTGTCGGATAGGTCAGAGTTGCAATATCCCTGTATATTACTGTACAGCAATAGTCTAGATGAGGAAGTATGTAAGAATTGTAAAATAATTGCCTAATAGGTATTGATAAATAGTATTTTATTCTGCCAAGTAAGTATAATAAGAAAGTTGTCTTTTTAGTATGTTTTCAACTTGTTGAGTCCATGTTAGTGTGTTGTCAGTTGTAACACCCAGAAATTTTTCACTATTGGTAAATAAATAGCTTCATCTCCTATTTTAAGTGCTCAGCTGATCTGAATAGCTTTGGATGAGAGGCTTTAAACATTGCTTTGGGTTTTGAAGTATTTATGGTCATCAAGTTATTATTACACCATTGTTGGACATCTATTGAATCATTATTAAAAGATTCGGTAATGTCTGATATTGAATTTCCAGATAAAGTGATAGAGGAGTCATCAGCAATCATGTTCATTTTTGATAAAGTTAATAAAAAGTAGGACCTAAAACAGATCCTTGAGAAATTATCTTATGCTGCGGATATTTAGTTGCATGACAGAAAAACAGTTAAATTTTGTTCTGTGTCTCCAGCAGTTAGTGAAAGAAGAGCAATATCAATGAGAATAGGTGTTTAAGGCAGATTCCAACATAATGTGTGTAAGCAGAATTGAATACTGTGATATTACAAGAAAACAACGAGAGTGAAGTTTATGTAATGCATGTTAAAGAAAAACCAGTATACCTTTAGTTTGATACAAATTCCTTGTTTTTAGTGTTGAATATGCCAATTTTCGCTCTCCAATCAGACAAATTATTACCCTTTTGAATAAATAATTACATGAAAAATAACACTGGCACATAAAAGCAATAAATTACAAAGAGATTATCTAACCTAGTCTGTGGAGTCAAAAAGGTTGATAGGTGTTAGAAATGCATAAAATAAAGTAGAAAAATATGTAGTGGTTTTAATTACAACTGTACTTAAGATTAAATGATCTGTACTATCTTAGTTTGAAAATTATGAAGAAATAATGAAGGAGAATATGAGCAAAAGGATGTTTCATAATATGTGGCGACATAATATATCAATCATTTTTAAAGTGTGGCATGGTATGGAAAGCAATTTGAATCATTGTATATACATTTTTTATCAAAAAATGCTATGTAAATAGAAATAGTGTTGAGACGCACGAAATATAATTGCTACAAGTTTAAAAAGTAATCTGCTTAATTGGCGATAGTTTGTGTATAAAGTTAATTAAACATTCAGAAACACTAACAAATTTATGAAGATGTTAAAATCTTAATGTGATACCTGGGATCTAGAAGTCGATACTGAAAAAACAAAAATAATATAAGGTTGTTTTACAGTGGTTTATACAATATATTCCCATATTGTACAAAACACTGTAAAATGATCTTTTTATTCTGGATCTCAGTCTGAAAGAAATTTATCAAAAGAGTAAAGAAAAATCAAGTAAATAAAACCACGAGTTCAAAGCGGCAGACGAAGGAAGTTGCAGGGATAGATATTTGGATTTTCTCAGCGTCATTGTCTGTTGATTGTTTTTACCTTTTGTAATTGTTCTGATATTGAAGACGAGTATCTCTTTGTACTTCTTCGTCCTGTATATAGACAAATCGTAAAAAATATATGTTTTATATCAATGTAACTTGTAATCATGTTTTTGTATGTTTGATCTAGAAATTCTATGAATAATATATGAATTCCATTTAATGTGTTATATAATGTATCTTTGATGTGACATTTTGATTGTTAAAAAAACATGTTAGACAAAAAAAATGTATAGTTTACGTCTCAATAAAATCTGTATTCTATATAAGGAATGTATAATTCAAATATACATTGTGATTTTTAGGGGTGGAATACCCTCTCTGTATATTGCTTAAAATATTAGCATTTTCCCAGTATTCTTAGAACAGATTCTTTTATTTTCATAAAAATAATATATATAAATATATCCCCCTCCCCCTCTTCAAGAAAAATTTGGATGATAATCTAGCAATTAATTTGTAATGACCTTATTCTTTGTTTGATCCAATCCTACTTCTTAGTATCTAGACATGGCGTATGAAATGAAAACAACAGGAAAGGTTAGGTTTTATTTTTTATTTATAGTCAAGTCTACATAAAATATGTACATGTTTACATAACAAAAAGTAAAGCCAGTATAAACTATATAGATAAGTGCGAAACAAAATAAAACTAAAACAGTAAATGATCACAAAGCTAAATCAATAACGGGTATCATGTACAACAGTTTATCCCAGATATCATGTACAAGGGTTTATCCCAGGTATCATGTACAATGGTTTATCCCAGGTATCATGTACAAGGGTTTATCCCAGGTATCATGTACAAGGGTTAATCCTAGGTATCATGTACAAGTGTTTATCCCAATATGGTATCATGTACAAGGGTTTATCCTAGGTATCATGTACAAGTGTTTATCCCAATATGGTATCATGTACATGTATTTATCCCAAATACAGTATCATGTACATGAGTTTATCACAATAAGGTATCATGTACAAGTGTTTATCCCAATACGGTATCATGTACAAGGGTTTATCCCAATATGGTACCATGTACAAGTGTTTATCCCAATAAGGTATCATGTACAAGTGTTTATCCCAATATGGTATCATGTACAAGAGTTTATCCCAAATACAGTATCATGTACATGAGTTTATCTCAATAAGGTATCATGTACAAGTGTTTATCCCAATATGGTATCATGTACAAGTGTTTATCCCAATATAGTATCATGTACAAGGGTTTATCCCAATATGGTATCATGTACAAGTGTTTATCCCAATAAGGTATCATGTACAAGCATTTATCCCTATAAGGTATCATGTACAAGGGTTTATCCCAATAAGGTATCATGTACAAGGGTTTCAATACATACAGATTCATGATGTAGAGGGTTAGTGTTAGGGATACTCATCAGGAGTATAGTACATGATTGTATTTCAAATGTAATTGGAATTGTTATTGAAGAATATACAGGATAGCAAATTTATTATCATATTCATACAAACTGTAGAGAAAGTAAAATATAGAAACAAAAGGGCCGATGTGGCACCAACATATTCATCAAAATTGCCCGAAATTTTCTTAACATTAGATTATACCAATTTCATTTCATCTCAATTTGACTGTGTTTATTTAAGAAACTGGTTATATAACATTATATTACATTCTACAAATTTCTTTTTTTGTCTTTTCGACAGTATTTCAGTTGCTAAGTGTAGTATACAACAGGGGCCAGCATGCCTTATCATCATTCCTGGGATCTGCTAGGCGATTAACCAACACCAGATACACCATATCTCAAGTCATCAACTACTTCCCTGCATATTCTGAAGTGGGAGACTGATGACCATAGAACTTAACTAATGACCATCCATATCAGAGATTGGTTGATCGGGATTCAAACTACAGCCCCTGGAGTGACGGCCAAATGATTACAAGCACAGTGATTTGTAAAGAAGCATATCTCAACAATTTCTGATTGGTAAATTAAAATACTTACATTAAATAAATAACAAAAACATGAATATGTACACAAATTATACCTCAATTTTCCTATACATGTACTGAATGTACTCTGAATGGGTTTAATATTCTATAATTTAATAAGAAAATCAAATACCCAAACCATGGCTCTGTTTAGTCCTTAGAACTCAACTTGTGTAAATAAAATGCAAAGAAATATTCTGGTATGACCAAACCACTTGATGTCAAATGTATTGGGATAACTGGTAGAACATGTATTGTATCAAACTGAAAAACTATCTGAATGATGCAGAAAAATAAATAAATGATAACAGAATATATACATCTAAAAGAAAAAGCATTCATATACACAAATAATCGATGACATTTTTTTATTCAGAAGTTATTACCAGTAAAGTAATCTATTTTTATCTAAAATTGTCTTTTGTCATTGTTTCCTTCATACCATAATGGACTGCATTTTGTTAAGCTAAAATAATGATTAAAATGAGGTGTTACATCCTACCAACACATTGTGGCATTATACACACAACACCAACAGGAAAGAAGATTCCAGGTTCACTCTCCATGTTCAAAATCAAAGATTACCGGTAATATACAGATTGAAAAAAAAAACACACAAACAAATAAATATGCAGAATGAGCCTAGAACCTTCATTTCCTGCAGACATGCAGAGTTTCAGCAAATCCTATCTAAAACTCATTCTTACCATTACTCATGAAGCATCCTGGACCCCACACAGATGATAAAATAACCAAAATAATGACCATGATAATAAATAAGGTTTTAAATGATAATGCATTGATTACAAAATATAAAAAAAAACTAGCATTTCTATTTAACATGCATAAAACTTAAAAGAAAATAAGTAATAAATAATTTCAAAAATTGACCCTGAAATGATTAGAATAAAATCAAGCAACTAATAAAATAACAGAAAAAGAATTTAAATAGTCAATCAGTCGCTATACATCAAACATAAAATCAGAACACTAAATCACACAGTATCATTAAAGGAGGGATTCTCTGTGGCATAATGGTCTGAGGTCTTGTCTTTTAATGACAATGTACCTCTCACCACCAAGGTCGTGGGTTTGAGCCCAGTTTGGCCTATTCACATTGTGTGAATGATGTTTTACGGCATGTCAGCACACACACATTGTGTGAGAAAGTTTGCACAAGTGCCGGTTGTTCTGCTCAAATTCATTGTGAGGTCTGCCTCCACCAGTAAAACTGGATATGCCATATATATAACCCGTTATGTGTTGAAAATGTTGTTTAACCCATTATTATTATTATTACCCATGACTACAAAACTTGTCTTTATCTTGATTTTCCAAACATCTTTAAAACTAAACTTTTATAATTATTAGTTTTATGTTTATGGAACAAAACTTAAGGTATTGGTTTTTGTTACCATATTTTATCAAATACAGTTGAGGTCTTGAAGTTTATTTAGGAAAAAGAATGAAAATTAATTTTGCCTCTGCCAATAAATTCAGGCCAATGCTGATATTAAACAACTGGAATGCTGGGGTGTTTTTCACAAAAAATCTTGAGACAAAAATCTAACATAAACCAACAATTATTCATAGAAATTTTTAATATTCATCCAAATGAACCCAAAATCGTTAAAATCATGCAAAAAATGATATATTTTCTGGAAATACATTCATTTTAAATGTGGATCAAAATTTGAAAATACAACAAAGAAATTGTTAAATTCACTTACAGCAATTTTTATAGAAATTATTTTGTGAAATGCATCCCCAGTACTTTTTTTTTTTTTTTCTTTTTTACATAATTTGTGTTTACAACATCTGATTTACCAGAAGCATCATTGTCCAGTAAGCATGGACATGAGTTGATTGTATGACACAAACAGCAACTAATATTCCAGACTCACTATCCATTTTCATGAGTTTACAAATTAAAGTTTGTCATCTCACTCTCAATGAAAAAGTTCATTAACAACATTATCACAATACAAAGTAATGCCTTCCAATTTTGACAGAACATGTATATAAAAAAAAATAAAAAAGATAAAAATATACACAAAAAATTACAAAAAATCAACAAACAATTAATATCAATAACTTTAATTTGGTTTATACCAGAGGTGTCCATATATATTACAGCAACAATTTATATTACAGCAACAATTTCATTGTTTTACCAGATATAGTGCACACATCTTCTTAAAAGCAACATATTCATGGAAATAAATGTTAATTTTTTTTTAGCAATTACATGTACATACATATCCACTACCTACCTGTATTGAAACTACACTGCAGCAGTTATTGGGAAGCAAATAATGTTGTTTTGAATGTTACAATTGTGTAAATGTAATGAGGGGTTGTTTAATTTATTTTTACAGTCGAAACAAATTTGTACTTGAATGCTAATACCTTGCTTATCAACTGGCATCCATTTTACCAACATTTTTTATTTTATACTCCACTACTTTAATCACACAGAAGCACCTAGACGATAATGATCTTAGAATTGTTCAACTACACTTACATACAGTTTATCAACAATGATTACAGAATAATGAAGTGACCAGTCTAAAACTATTAAATATTAAGTGAAACCAAGGACTAATATAGAAGGATAGGAAACTTGCATCTCTCTAGTCAATGTTTATAAAATAGCATGTGAAGAATTAATAATTTGGCAAATTAATTGTTCAAATTCCACAGGCAACTGATTTCTACTACATAAAATGTAATGTGTATAATTACCTTAGTTGTTTTATAATGTTTCAAACATACATGTGCAGTTTGAAGTAAAATTTCTAGTACTTTCCTTGATTTTCTAGTTGCAGTATACAAAGTTTGTAATTATAAGTACTTCAACAATTTTAATGGGGATGCGCTCGCTTGGTAGAAAATTCCATTGTGCAAAGAAATAATTCTAATTTGTAATTCGAGATGAATGGAAGTTAAGATATTCAAAAATGAGAATTGCAAGGTTTTGTGTGAAAACATGAGTTTACATAGCATCTCAATCGGTTACTTTTCTTTCTCTATATAAGTCCTTGGTGAAACTTAGGAAAATGTTGGTGAAACAGATGTCAGTATAATCACAGTAAAAAAAAGAATAGCTCAATTATGCTGAGCTTAGAAAATCCATTTTTCTATACACGGTCCATACAGAAATGTCAAGATGAAATTCAAAGACTTTTCAAGGACAGTTATATAATTTGAAAACTAGTATTTACCAGTAAATACCAAGTTTTCGCTAGAACTAAAATTTACATGCAGTCCGCTTGACAAACTAAGTTTGTGATTATTGCTTTTTGCATCCAAGTTCAACGCACTCTTGTCCATCTGTGACAAATAATTGTTTTATTGCAAACAGTGTCGAAAACATTATGTTTGTCACTTTTAACTTCCCTCACCCAGTAATATGTTGGCAGTCATTCACAGGCAAACATATCTATAATATATCAGTTAATTCATGGTCAGCAGACATGTTTCATGTTTCACAAAACAGTTGCCATTTGCATTTTATCTTCAATAATTTCCATAAGGGTTTCCATGGATAAAACTGCAGAAAATGAAGGATAGCTGCAGGAATCACCTGTTCTCCTGGAAATTATTGAATGAATGTATGAACAGGGTTTTACGGCGTACCAACACATTATAGGTTATTCAACGCCAAAGATTCCAGGTTCACTCTACATGTACAAAAACAACAAATTAACATACAGATTTTAAAAAAAAATACACCAACAAATGAATATGCCGAATGAACCTAGAACCTTGATACCTGCAGAACTGCAGAATTTCAGCAAATTCTATCATATTACTCAAATTGTTGTTTCTTACGACATGCATGAGCCAGAGTAGTCCTTTTCTTTCCATCACTCAAATGGCTCCCTGAAACCACACAGGGGTTGATAATTTAACCACAATATAAATATGTCTAATCAATAAGTACTGAATGAACAGAATGATCTCTGTTTTGGAAGTAATATCTGCATACATTTTTTTATATTTTTAAGCAGTTTTCAAAGACAAAAGCCAATCAAAGCACTTTTCAAGTCACCACCTGAAAATCAAATACTTTTCATGCCTATGCGGACCTTGTCTATACCACCTCTAAGCTTGGAATGTTTTGAGAGAAAAAAATGTCTGAAATTTCTGTATGCAATTACACTTCATGTAATTTAGTAGAGAAATGTGTAGATAAAGTATACACTACATGTGGTGAAATAAAGTTTATGAATATGCCATATAAACAACAAAGTGAAAGTAAATATAAAAGCAACAACTACCCATGAGGCATTATCATGTGAAACCCTGTTCTTGACCCTACGTCTAGAAATCTGGCTTGTCACAAGCATATAACAATCATAACATTATATTTAAACATTTTCTCCTCATACACACACACACACATGCATGAAACATTTTTTCTATTAAAATACTGATACAAATTTAGATACAATTAATATTAAGAATTAAATGTATATTAAATATGAGGTTAATTATATGGCAGTTTGAATAATTCCATAGGCAGGGTTCTTCCTCACCGAGGTGCAACAAGAAGTCCAGAAAGAAAGACCAGCTGAACATTTTGGTTTAAATATTATTCACATACACATTCTCCATATGACTATTAATCCCTTTTATTTATCACTCTCAAACCTAACCCCAATCATTCTCCATCAAGGCTGTCTCTATGTGAAATTGTGTGATCTATCCTAAACCCCAGTCCAATCATTCCCCATCAAGGCTGTCTCTATGTGAAATTGTGTGATCTATCCTAAACCTGACCCTAATCATTCCCCATCAAGGATGTCTCTATATGAAGTTGTGTGATATATCCTACCCCTCATCCCAATCATTCCCCATCAAGGCTGTCTCTATGTGAAGTTATGTGATCTATCCTAAACCCCATCCCATTCATTCCCCATCAAGACTGATTCTATGTGAAGTTATGTGATCTATCCTAAACCCCACCCCAATCATTCCCCATCAAGGTTGTCACAATGTGAAGTTATATGATCTATCCTAAACCCCACCCCAATCATTCCTCATCAAGGCTGTCTCTATGTGAAGTTATATGATCTATCCTAAACCCCACCCCAATCATTCCCCATCAAGGCTGTCTCTATGTGAAGTTATATGATCTATCCTAAACCTAACCCCAATAATTCCCCATCAAGGCTGTCTCTATGTGAAGTTATGTGATCTATCCTAAACCTAACCCCAATAATTCCCCATCAAGGTCACCTCTATGTGAAGTTATATGATCTATCCTAAACCCCACCCCAATCATTCCCCATCAAGGCTGTCTCTATGTGAAGTTATATGATCTATCCTAAACCCCACCCCAATCATTCCCCATCAAGGCTGTCTCTATGTGAAGTTATATGATCTATCGTAAACTCGATCCCAATCATTCCTCATCAAGGCTGTCTCTATGTGAAGTTATGTGATCAATGCTATTTTCTGACATCCTCCCTTTCATGTCTCTTATACCCAAAAGAAAAAGAAAGACATTCCATTGTCCTCCCACAATTCACAGCTTACACTTTGTATCATATTGTCATGATGTTTTGTGTTGTTTTATCACTGCTATTGGCGGGTCTTTTGTGGGGAAAGAAAGGACTATTTATACAGTCTAGGTAATAACAGCAATTGTGTGAAAGAAGCCAACATCTGATTGATCATCTCTTGTTTATACTAATCTATTTTAACTGGATTGCGATGAAATCTCAGGATTCATATGAACCTTTCTAGAGTCCTGGGTAGATCCAAAACTGAGTGTTATTTTTTTAAGGCATCAGACTGAACTTTAATGAAACCTGCAAATTCTGGCGTGAGTACCAAACACTATTTACTATACTACCACACCCTCACTTAAAATGATCGTCTCTGAAGCCAACATGCTGAAACTTCCACCTACACTGAAGTTACACTGTCACACCAATACCAAGCCAAGTACAATAACTAACTTTGATCTGCAAACATGATGTTAAGTTGAGATGGTACACATGTTTTGATTTAGTAAAAACAAAATCAATTTAAAAAAAAGAAAAATAACATGTAAATATACTCTAGCCTATTTTGATATTAAAGTGATTAAGTTTTCTCATTTACATCTCTGAAAATTTCATCTCATAAAATAATGAAAAATACAACAACAAAATGAAATTCTGTAAACTTTAGTAAACACAGAACACAACTTATTTATCATATACTTTTCATAGCTTGTACTGTAACTTAGTATTTGTGAATATCTGGTAATACACAACTATTGTAATAAAGTATTGCAAAACACAGGACTGATGAAGACTGTTTAAACATTAGCACACCAAAGGTCAGAGATGATGGATCAGGTGAACAAGGTGTCTTTCACGTTCTAGAGGGAAGTTTATCTTGGTTAGACACCATTAAAATTCATTCCATTCGTGTGAAAAAGTATCACATGTTTACAGAATTAGAATACACTTGGTACCTTTTTGACAGTGGTAGTGTAAATTTGACTTTTTATTCTCTGTAAAGTATTTGTCTTGAGACATTTTTACATACTTCTGCATAACCCTGCCTGGATATCACAAGAAAAATCATATTGCACACAACAGGTGAGCATGCATCCATCATATTAAACAAATTGACTGATGCTTGCGAAACAATATTTTTGGTAAAATAAAGAGGTACAGTAAGTTTGTGGTGGGACCATAATAAATACAACAGACCAGACTATCATATATAAAGGGACTTTGTTAAAAGAGTGAAGGGAGACAACCAAACTTCATCTTCCATTACCCGCAATATTTCCAGCCTATTTTAACCATTATACAACTATCTAAACAAATAGAAAAGAAAGATAGAAGAAATTAGAGATAATTATGTATTGTCTACACACGGCCTTTGAAGAGATACCAGACTGTGGTATTTTACTCTCTTAAAACAATATTTACATATGTGAATAAATAATTTGCTGTAAAACAAATGCTAGTAACAAATTCTAGACAGAATTGGTCTCCCTTTATATAACAACACTCTTGCCAAAAACTCCGAAATAACTTTTTTATTTGGCAAATATTTTTTTAACTTAAATAAAAAGGTCAAGCATTTCTATGAATGATAAAAAATCCAATCCAAGATTGTAATTCCATAAAATGAACACAAGCAGTTATTGGTCACATGTTTGGTATTTTTCACCAGGAAATATACCATTGGCAGTGAGTAAAAACAACTGTATCATACAATCAATGTATTAAGTGAAAAAAAAAGCAGTGTAAAATCACGGCCCCCAACAAGTTAAACTTTTCAATTACAATAGTGTACCATTTTAACATCAGCTAAAAACATTTGAATGATTTTCATCTCTTGTACGTGATGCTACTACAACGACTGTGTGCCATTAATGACCCCTTGGGATGTTAATTTATCCTGTAACATTTGGAATACTTGGAGTTGTTGCTCTGTGCTCATCAACATCACACTCTGTACTATCTTGGCAGGATTTGCTGGCAATCTGGAAAATAGTAATTACATGTACCAATTAACAGACTGCTACTACGAATAGATCTCATCTTATCTATAACTTTGTTTCAGTAAATGATCTTCACCTGATTGGATTACAGAAATGAGCATGAAATTAGCATTGAAACATAACAGCTGATCACAGCATTGTAGTTCATCTTATGTATTAGAGAATCATTAATAAACAGGTCAATATTTTCCATTTAATTTGTTTTATGTTTTTATATACGCTGGTAGCCTTTATATAGAACAGTGAGGTAAGGGAGAAAGGAAATCACAGGAAGTGGAGCGAAATAGAAGAAAATGTAGACTGTCCTAGCTCTCTCAACTAGGGACTGTTACATACCAGTGACATTACAAGCAAGCTGATTGGTCAGTTGTTTCTGCAGCAGCTGAATGATGTCAGTTTTAAAAACACATTGGAGAGCTATGAATTGTAGACTAGGCAGGGAATTCCATGCCTTTAGGGTATAACAGTCCTGAACTGAGATATATCAGGTACTGTGATAGACTGGTTATACAATAATCCTGGATTACCCCAACATAACATAAACCCTGATGTTCTTACCTTATAAAGCTGAAGTGGTACACATGTACAAATGTGGCCATGAGGAACTGACAATCAAATCTGTCCATGATCCCACCATGTCCTGGAATAGTGTCTCCAAAGTCCTGCAAGTTAACATCAAATATCAAACATGGCTTATTTAGGGTAATTATTAAATTGTTTGATTTTGAAATAGCAATACTTTATCTTATATAAAATATTTACATATGGAAGTGTTAAAACATACATGTATTTTGTCTTGAATTTAGTCTAGCTTAATATGCTATTTGAGAGTTGTATTTTGACGCCTTTTGGCATAAAGGTGCTATGTGCCTCCATGTTACATATACACATAGCACATCCACGGCCTTGATTTGTAGGTTTCCTTTGTCCAATGTAAATCTCGAAAAAATATACCTGACCACAAACAGTTACATATCTATTCTAATGACATGGTTCAGTCACATTATCCCCTCAGTCCCAGTTGTTAACTGTTTCGATAAACATAGATCAACATTCCATGTGGTATGCAATATACCTTATTCTTTTTTATACTTTTTCGTCAGTTGCACAGATATAATATGATGTAAAATCATAAAATAATGTAACGGGTTTCAAATTTCACTATAATTTTGTAACAAATATTTTTAACCTTCCTTTTCATACCAAAGCAACTACAAACAACAATCATTTGCGGAATCTTTTCCATGAATACTTATTATTTCAAAAGATAAAAAGCACAATATAAGAAGAATTTCAAATCACGAGATGAAATAAAATTCGTTCTTTTACTGTAACAAAATACATTCTATGTAAACAACATAATTCCCATTAAACCACTTTTCCCACTCTTAGATTCCATATACATGCTGCGGAGTGCTTCATAATTACCATTTACTCATATACAACATTGTGAGATAATGTTTGTACACTTGTAAGAATGTCTGCTATCTAACTAGGACGAGATATTTTATCTTGTCTATGAAATCAGACAAGCAGTTACCAAGAACCATGACTCTGATGAAACAATTATTTTTCAGTTTGGAAGTTTGGAAAGGCAAAACATTCTTGCCCTGTGACGTCAAATTATCTATTAACTTAAACTTATAATAATTATTATTCAATGTGTTTGGAATGCAGAAAGACAATCATTAATGTTTTGTTAGTATATATATCTTCTTTTTTTTTTTTACATATTTTTTTTGTGGGGTGGGGTGGGGGGTGGTGGAGTGGAGTTTGTAGATTGGGGTGTCAAATTTAACAATACCATCACAAAAATTACTTGAATAATGATGGAATGTTTTATTCAGATCCCCAAACCCATGTAAATTGTTACAATTTCCACCTGTTATGATCAAAGTGTATGCAATGCATTCTGGGTTATCTACAGATTTAAATGTAGGCTTAGGCTACTCTGTATATATTTCAGTTATTTCACATCTCTGTAGGTTAGAAATAAGTACTGCACTGAGACATCCTTGCAATAACCATCTGCCATTTTTAGTTTCTTATTTGCTGCAATCAAGTCTTTACATAATGGATTTTACCTTATACAGTAAAACATGTGTAAGCGGTAACCTCTATTAAGCAAACACTTGTCTTAAGCAGCTATATTTGCTATATCCCATTGTTATGCCTTTCAGTACAAATTCACCTGTATTAAGCAATAACCTGTCTTCAAAAGCCACTTTTTCTCCTTCCCTTGACTGGTTGTTTAAGACTGGTTTGACTGTATGTACATATACATCTTTATTCAACTACATTATCATATACCTTTATCTTAAATGCTCTTTTAAATCCGCTGGCAAAAAATCCTCCAAATGGACCAATCACCGAGGCAAATATTGACATGCTGATGGAGTGTAGCATGAAGGGGTACATCTTCACTGTGTAGAATGGTATGCCAACCTGAAACAGGTGAATAGGATCAATTATGTTTTAACCATATTTATTTACATAAAAATTAATGCGTAAAATAAGTTTTCGTTATAGAAAATAGGCTGAATGTCTCCCTGGGTAGAACCAGTACTAAAGGTAAGAGTGGAAATACAAGATAATTTTTTAATAAATCTGAAAAGGAAGTTCTGCCTTTATTCAACTATGTGAAATTTGAGAATGCATCTGTGACAACCAAAGCAACAATTTGATACAGCCAATTACTGTGTAACATGATTACATGTAGGTCCCACTTTAGGGTGTATATAATTATGACTAAGATGCTCAAGGGTTACAATGTCAAGCCTGCCAGAGATTGAACAGTTGTCTCATTATGGTGAACATTTGTGGCACATTATTCCAAAAGCTGTCAAGAGATTTACAAGATATGGAGTGAACACAGCATTTTGCGCCTTTTTCTGACCTTGAACATCTAATGTGTCACCTTGACCTTTGAGTTACCAACTTGGGTTTTACACATAACGCTTCATCTCATTATAGTGAACTTTTGTGCCAGGTTTTTAAAAAATCGCTCATTGCATGACAAAGTTATGACCCGGACAAAATCTTACGTACGGACACACATACATGAACTAGCCGCCATTGTGATGACTATGTCAAGCTCATCGCAGGCGGGCTTGACAGTTAAGGTGATTATGATTTAATTTTAGATAATAATACAGTGAAGAAAGAATATGCAAACCATTTTATTTAAAGACATTTTTTTATTATAAGTTCATGTGTCAGTACATCAAAAATTATGTATTAAAAAACTAATTCCACTAACATACACATTTTTCTCTTAAAAATGAAAATTCTGTGTATAAATTTAATGTTGGAAAAGGAAATCTTTCGAAACAATTTAGAACGGACATGAATACTCCTTTCTCAAAGTGTTTTTCCTCTGTTTGACCGCTAAGTGTAACCTTGACTTTTGAGTTTACTGACTTGGCTCTTGTATGCAACATGTCTGATGTTACTGTTACCAAATTGTATTAAAAACATTCCATGTATGACAAAGTTATGGACAAACAAATGGACAGATAATTGTTGAACGAATGAACAAATGGACATTGCGATTTCTATATCCTATCATTTGCAGGCATAAAACATGTGCCAAAAAACAATATTCAATCTAGCTAGTACTGCTTAAATATATATAAAATCTAGCAAAAAGAAGCTATAAACACAACAACAGTGCAGTAAAGCAAATAAATATACAATTTGACAGTTTTACAGTGGAATACAATGACATTGTTGCCCGGGAGGGGGAGCACATTGGTTCTCTTGTACTATTAAACAATCCAGCTATATACCATCTTGTCTTGAAATTAAGAACTCCAAAAGAAACACATTCTAGGCTTAAGTAGATATTCTGGCTTAAAGTGTTTATCTTAAACCAATGAAAAACAAGTTAAAATTTTGTTGGTAAGAGAAGAGTGATATTGACCACTGCTGCAACTGTGGGTAATAATGAATACTAATTGATAACTTACACCTTAGAAGCAGTGAACGCATTGAAGAATAGAAATGTCAGATTCGGTTTTATTGAGTTGTTCATCAGCACAAGCATTTTTTTCTATATTTTGGTCAAAAGTAAAAAGGCAAATATAGGAATAAATAATTTTGCTTGATTTTAAAATACAGTGTTTACAGAAACTGTTACTGGTGTATTGTTTTCACTTCCTAATTGCCAATGGGATACAGATGACCAGTAATGAGGACTGCAATTTTGCTATAGTTCAGAATTTTCCACTATGATAAGCCATATTGAAATGCTATATTGTGCTGCTTACCTATATAATTTAACATTCTGTTTCGAAAAAAAATGGTACAAAGAACTGATATTGAAAATGAAACAAAATCAAATAGAAACAATTATTTCTTCTTTTCATCTTGAATGTGTTATATACCATTTCTTCAATTTTTATTTTTTCATAATTTTTTTATATTTTATTTTAATATAATAAAAGACTTTCAGTTGTTATGTCCTCTGAAAACAGTTTCAGTTGTTATACAATGTCATGTCCTCTGTAATACAGTTTCAGTTATTATACATGTCCTCTGTAAAACAATCTCAGTTGTTAAACATGTCCTCTGTAAAACAGTCTAAGTTGTTAAACATGATCTCTGTAAAACAGTCTCAGTTGTTATACATGATGTCCTCTGTAAAACAGTCTCAGTTGTTATACATGATGTCCTCTGTAAAACAGTCTCAGTTGTTATACATGATGTCCTCTGTAAACAGTTTCAGTTGTTTTACATGTCCTCTGAAAACAGTTTCAGTTGTTTTACATGTCCTCTGAAAACAGTCTCAGTTGTTATACATGTCCTCTGTAAAACAGTCTCAGTTGTTATACATGTCCTCTGTAAGCTGTCTCAGTTGTTATACATGATGTCCTCTGTAAAACAGTTTCAATTGTTATACGTGTCCTCTGTAAAATAGTCTAAGTTGTTATACATGATGTCCTCTGTAAACAGTTTCAGTTGTTTTACAAGTCCTCTGAAAACAGTCTCAGTTGTTATACATGTCCTCTGTAAAACAGTCTCAGTTGTTATACATGTCCCAGCTATGGGTCAAATAGTCTCACTGCCTTGTGAGTGCTAGGGATAGCATAAGGCTAAGGGAAACAACCCTGACAGAAATATCGGAGTGGAGCCCCGCAGGCGGTAATGACTTGGCAACCTGTCAATCTTACCGGCAACTTCTGCAACCAACCTGATGCCAAATGTACTGCTTAGCTTTCTTCTGGATCACATCAGTGAGGTCGAGAGGGGGATCCTGTCGCATGGGCAACCCAGGATCTCCACAATACTGCCCCGGACAGAGTAGGTTCGTAAGCTTTGAAAATCAGCTATTCTTGGGGAGGAGGTCACCCTGAGTAAAAACCTCAACCACCGAAGTCGGAGAAGTGCCAGCCTGAAATGGCGTGGGAGAAAATCGGGCACTACACGCATTACCCATCACATGGCCGTACAACAATCGTTAGAACGATGTGGTGTCGTCCTGCTGAACCGCAGCCAGGGTAGGGCGGTGCCGGGCCCCAAGCCTCGAAGGGGCCCACAACAAGCTACTGACTGTGACTCTGAGACCCCTGTTGTGACTAGGGGGGACCAGAGTAATGCTACTAGTCACCATCATCCCCTCTGCATTATGCATTGGAATGCTGAGGGGGTGCAGCGCAAGAAGCTAGAGCTGCAAAACTTCCTCAAGACAAACAACGTAGACATCTGCTGCGTCCAAGAGACCCACCTCAACAAGAACCATAGATTCTTCATCAGGGGTTATGAGCTCTACAGACAAGACCGAGAGGACAGACCAAAGGGCGGTGTTCTTACTCTTGTAAGAAATAGCCTTCCATCAGTGGAAACAGGACGGTCAGAAGAATCTGACACGGAATGTATCACTGTGGAGCTAATCCTGAAGGACAGGCATTTGACAGTCTGTAACCTCTACAGCCCGCCGAACAAAATGATCCAGCTCCCACTTCTCTCACATGATCAAAATAATTGGATCACGGTTGGAGACTTCAACAGCCATTCCCCAAGCTGGGGTTACAAGGATCTCAATGCAAAGGGTGAAGAAGTTGAAGACTGGATCATTACCAACCAAACTGTCCTCATCAACAAACCCAGTGACCCACCTACATTTTACTCAAGAGTTTGGCACACTACTAGTAGTCCAGATCTGGCTATTGCTACTGATGACATTCAGAAAATAACCGAGAGGGAGGTGTGCTCACAGCTAGGGGGCAGTGACCATAGGCCTGTCATCCTTACTATCCAAAGGCAAGTCAATAGAGAGGGTAAACTCCCCCCTAGTTGGAATTACAAAAAGGCCAACTGGGACTTGTTCAAGAAGCTTACAGATAGCAACACCTCCAATATCCAAGTTTCCAACCTGAATGTGGATAAAGCTTCAAATCTGTTTACCACAGCTGTCCTAAATGCAGCACACAAGTCTATTCCCAGAGGTCGCAGAAAGGACTACAAACCTTTCTGGAACGAGGAACTAGATGACCTGCATAAACAGCTAAGTGGTGCCAGAGAACAGATGGAGCTAGACCCATCGGTGAAAAACATTGCAAGTCATGACATGATGAGAGCCACTTTTGAGCAGAAGAAGACGGAATTGATTCAGGAGAGCTGGCAAGACAAGACCGCTTCTTTAAACTTTGAGAAGGACACAAAGAAGCTTTGGCAGCTCACTAATGTATTAAACGATGATAACCGCCAGCAAAGGAAAACAACTCTCCTAACAGGTGATGGCTGTTCCACAGGGAAGGCAGCTGCAAATATTTTTGCCAAAACATATGAAGCTGTAAGCACAGTGACATTACCACAGGAGAGGATCAGGGAAGTCAGGCAGGAGACCAGGGCTTTTCTGGTTGAGCAGAAAAATGAAGCAAGCCCCTCTATGTCAGATAGTATGACAATGCAAGAGCTAGAAGCAGCACTGAAGAAGCTGAAGAAGAAGAAGGCTCCAGGAGCAGATGGCATTACGAATGAAATGCTAAAACACCTTGGTTACAAGGCCAAAAGAACCCTGCTACACATCTTTAACCTCAGCTGGCACTCTGGTAAATTTCCATCCAAGTGGAAAGAAGCTCACATCAGACCCATCCCTAAGTCAGGAAAGGACAAGAGCAAACCTGAGAGCTACAGACCAATCAGCCTTCTCAGCTGCACTGGAAAGCTTCTAGAACGCATCGTCAACAAGAGACTACTCTGGCATCTTGAGTCGAATTCCCTCCTGGCACCCACTCAAACTGGATATCGGCAACATCGCAGTACAGAAGACCAGCTGTCTTACTTTACACAAGACATTGAAGATGCCTTCCAAGAAAAGAAGAAGGTACTGGCAGTTTTCTTTGATCTATCAAAGGCCTTTGACACCGTCTGGAAGGAAGGTCTACAGCTGAAGCTGCTACGTTTTGGTGTGTGCGGAAAAATGTACAAATGGCTAAATGATTTTCTCTTCAGGAGAACAGCAAGAGTCAAACTAGATGGAGCACTTAGCAACCTAGTGAAGATGAGAGAAGGTGTTCCTCAAGGTGGTGTCATCTCGCCCACCTTGTTTCTCGTTTACATAAACGACTTAGTGGCAGCCTTGCCTAGGCATGTCATGAACACCTTGCATGCTGACGACCTTGCTGTCTGGTGCCCAGAATCAAGTACAGCCACAGCAACCCACAGAATCCAAACAACTATACAAACTGTGTCTGACTGGACAAGCAAGTGGGCACTCAACATCAACAAGTTGAAAACAGTCACAACGCTTTTCTCACTCTCCACTTCAAAAGAGAAAGTAAAATTGAAGCTGGATGATCACCCAGTGCCTCAGGTTGAAACACCTACTTTTCTAGGTGCTACACTTGACTCCCGCCTCACATGGAAATCTCACATTGAAGCGGTAGAGAAAAGAGCCTACAAGAAACTCTCGCTCATGAAGAAGCTGGCAGGAACAAGCTGGGGGGCAAATGGGAAAATTTTACGCCAAGTTTACACCGGTGCCGTACGTCCCATTGCAGAATATGCCTCTTCTTCATGGATTACTGCCTCCAGAACCAGTAAAAGTAAACTGGACAAGGTCCAAAATGCAGGACTCAGGATAATCCTTGGGGCCATGAAAACCACTCCCATAAGAGAAATGGAGAAGACAGCTGACCTTGAACCACTAGAGGCTAGAAGAGAATACAAGGCTCTTGCACAGGCTGAGAAAGCGAAGAGACTCCCATCCCACCCCTTACACAAGAAACTTCAAAGCCTAACCAAGAACAGGCTTAAACGTCAAAGCCTCAACCACGTTGTAAAGAGCCTCCAAAAGAAAACGGCAGACATCCTGGAACCAGGTGGAGAAATGCTTCAACCAGAGCTGTGGGTTCAGAGAAATCTAACCCCACAGATAAGGTTAGAAGTGCCAGGGCTAGGGAAGAAAGGAGCACAATCACAGGCTCTACAAAAATCCCTCACACAGGAAATGATACATGAACGATATCCCCAACACTCTTGGATACATGCGTTCACAGATGGATCTGCAGAAAATGCTGTACGAAATGGAGGCAGTGGTGTCTTCATTAAGTTCCCCACCAGATCTCCAACATCTCTATCTTTTCCCGTTGGTGAGCGGAGCTCGAACTACAGAGCAGAGGTTCAAGCTCTCACTGCAGCCACCTGTTGCCTGATTGAGCTTGACGAACAGCAGCAAAATATTGCTCTTCTCACAGACTCTCTGTCAGCACTACAAGCTCTCTCATCAGGGTCCACTGACGAGGGTACCAGATTGCTACAGGAAAATATTAGAGTCCTGTCCCAGCACAGCAATGTGGTGCTTCAGTGGATCCCTGCTCACGTGGGCATACCCGGGAATGAGGCTGCGGACAGACTAGCCAAAGACGGGAGCAAACTTCCGCAGCCCCATCCTCCAGTTTCATACAGTGAGGCTAAGACACTCCTCAAAAGCAGCTTCAGAACAGACTGGCAAAATAGTAATGGAGGTTATAACCACAAGCAAGACCATATTCACCAGCTAAATAGGCGAGAACAAACCGTTATATTCCGCCTCAGAACTGGACATTGTGGTCTCCGAAAACATATGAAGAAAATGGGCCTGGTGGACACAGCCACATGCCAATGTGGTTCAGAGGAACAGACTCCTCACCACATTCTGCAAACCTGTGCCCACTTGGAAGACCTTCGTCAGGAAGCTTGGAGCGCAAACATTCCCTTCCACACAAAACTTTGGGGAAATGCCAATGACCTACACAGAACGGCGCAGTTCATCACTGCATCTGGACTGCGAATATAAGACGGCCATAAAGATGGAACGCAGAAGAAGAAGAAGTTATACATGTCCTCTGTAAGCAGTCTCAGTTGTTATACATGATATCCTCTGTAAAACAGTTTCAATTGTTATACGTGTCCTCTGTAAAATAGTCTAAGTTGTTATACATAATGTCCTCTGTAAATAGTTTCAGTTGTTTTACATGTCCTCTGAAAACAGTCTCAGTTGTAATACATGATGTCCTCTGTAAAACAGTCTCAGTTGTTATACATGTACTCTGTAAGCAGTCTCAGTTGTTATACATGATGTCCTCTGTAAAACAGTCTCAGTTGTTATACATGTCCTCTGTAAAACAGTCTCAGTTGTTATACATGTCCTCTGTAAGCAGTCTCAGTTGTTATACATGATGTCCTCTGTAAAACAGTTTCAATTGTTATACGTGTCCTCTGTAAAATAGTCTAAGTTGTTATACATGATGTCCTCTGTAAACAGTTTCAGTTGCTTTACATGTCCTCTGAAAACAGTCTCAGTTGTTATACATGATGTCCTCTGTAAAATAGTCAAAGTTGTTATACATGATGTCCTCTGTAAGCAGTCTAAGTTGTTATACATGATGTCCTCTGTAAGCAGTTTCAGTTGTTTTACATGTCCTCTGAAAACAGTCTCAGTTGTTATACATGATGTCCTCTGTAAAACAGTCTCAGTTGTTATACATGTACTCTGTAAGCAGTCTCAGTTGTTATACATGATATCCTCTGTAAAATAGTCTAAGTTGTTATACATGATGTCCTCTGTAAGCAGTCTAAGTTGTTATACATGATGTCCTCTGTAAGCAGTCTAAGTTGTTATACATGATGTCCTCTGTAAAACAGTCTCAGTTGTTATACATGATATCCTCTGTAAAATAGTCTAAGTTGTTATACATGATGTCCTCTGTAAGCAGTCTCAGTTGTTATACATGATATCCTCTGTAAACAGTCTCAGTTGTTATACATGATATCCTCTGTAAACAGTCTCAAAAAGACAGCAAAGATACTATCCTAATTACAACACTGGGAAAAAGCAGGTTATATGTGGGCACCATGTAGCTTACTGAATATATTTAGAAAAAACATAACACTCACATCAAGATACATGTACTTTGTAGAAGAAAGATAGCATTTGGCCCATTTCTAATTTGAAATATGATGTGCAATACAACAAGTGAATTAAATTTAAATGTCCATTTTATCAACATTTCGGCTTACGCCTTCATCAGGATAAAATATTTTTGAAATAGGAAAGTAACATGTATTTCAATAATACAAGGTACATGATAACTAAGATGTTCCTTGTGGCTCAACTGAGGATAATTAAGAACAACAAAGTGCCTGGTGGCTCACCTGAGAATAGTTCAGAACAACACATGTCCTGGTGGCTCAACTGAGAATAGTTAAGAACAACAAAGTTCCTGGTGGCTCAACTGAGAATAGTTCAGAACAACAAGTTGCTGATGGCTCAACTGAGAATAGTTCAGAACAACAAAGTTCCTTGTGACTCAACTGAGAGTAGTTCAGAACAACAAAGTTCCTGGTGACTCAACTGAGAGTAGTTCAGAACAACAAAGTTCCTGGTGACTCAACTGAGAGTAGTTCAGAACAACAAAGTTCCTGAGGGGTCAACTGAGAATATTTCAGAACAACAAATTTACTTGTGGCTCAACTAAGAATAATTAAGAACACAAAGTTTCTTGTTACTCATTTAAGGATTATTATAAGACATTTAATATATAAAGTTCAAGATAAAAATAATATAATATTCTTACAAAAAGATAAGCTAGGCTACCACCTTCATATATTTATTAATATATGTTTATGGCATTTATAATTTATAATCACAAAATGTAATTTTACTTGAAAATTAAAAAGCTATAGAACTTTATTCGTATACTTGAGCAAAACATACAGGACTATAAGAATCCATCATAAGCAGCCTATCCATGTGGGATAGAAATATCTGATCCGAGGGGTTGAAATTACATGTAGGGACGAGGTTCTGCCGGATTCCCTGCATGTAATTTTGACCCCGAGGGTGAGATTTTTCTATCCCATATGGATGAACTCCTGATCGATTCTCTTTCTCCCATTCACCTCAGTCAAATGATAAATCTTCAGTAAAGGCCTTCATCACAAAAATAGTCTACTTTTTTAATGTGTGTCTAACACAGAAAAATTTATACATTTATATGAAGAAATGGACATTTTAATGTAAATTACACTTGTTAATCTCTTCGCACTTTGTTTAAATAAATCACTTCAAGTATAGTTTTTATTCTGGCCTTTTTCTTGTAGGTAAGCACGACGCCATAAATATATACGTTGACGTCATTATTCTGACGTAATGTCTTTCTCTTTTTTACAATTTCCTACGTAAAAGAAACAAGTTTTAAAATAGTTTCGTAGACATGAAAATGAAAATGTATATGATTACAATTTGTGGATAAAGAAATAAATTACAAAAAATGAGTTAGTCCCAGATTGTCGCTAAGCCATGTGAGAAAGCTATCACGTGGCATTGAAGATAGTTTTCCTCCATGGGGAAAACCCGTATCTTCTATGAGCAGAAATGGGAGAAATATTTTGTCTTATAAAGGAATGAGATCTGTACAAGGAAAATAAATATATTATCGGTTTGCTTTCATCTAATTCTGTTTATTCTTTCTACAACTGTTACCCCTATATTAATTGAAAACATCTATATTTAGAGTTGTTATCAAGATTAGTAAAGTAAAACTTATTTGGATCAATTAACTCTGTTGTTTCTGAATTAGGTCATTGGAAGTGGCGACTGATTATATTGTGCACAATTACCCCATGGCTGGCACCTGGAGAAGCATCCAGAAATGTTGTTGGTACCTTAAAGTTTAAAATATGCAATAACATCAAATGTGGTAATGGTGATAACAGTAGAATGTGTAATGGTAAACCTCAAAATTGCAGTTATTGAAATTTAATTGATCAAAATTTCATTGGGATATTTTCACGTGATACTATACAACAATAACATCATATAATGATGTTGGTAATGAGATGACATGTAAAGCATATTAGAGTCCTTCCTAGTTAATAAACATTGTGTTGTATACCAACTACCCATGTAAAGTATATTAGAGACCTTCTTAGTTGATAAACATTGTGTTGTATACCAACTACCCATGTTAAGTATATTAGAGTCCCTCTTAGTTAATAAACATTGTGTTGTATACCAACTACCCATGTAAAGTATATTAGAGTCACTCTTAGTTAATAAACATTGTGTTGTATACCAATTACCCATATTAAGTATATTAGAGTCCTTCTTAGTTAATAAACATTGTGTTGTATACCAACTACCCATGTAAAGTATATTAGAGTCCCTTCTTAGTTAATAAACATTGTGTTGTATACCAACTACCCATGTAAAGTATATTAGAGTCTTTCTTAGTTAATAAACATTGTGATGTATACCAACTACCCATGTAAGTATATTAGAGTTCTTCTTAGTTAATAAACATTGTGTTGTATACCAACTACCCATGTTAAGTATATTAGAGTCCTTCTTAGTTTATAAACATTGTGTTGTATACCAACTACCCATGTAAAGTATATTAGAGTCCTTCTTAGTTAATAAACATTGTGTTGTATACCAACTACCCATGTTAAGTATATTAGAGTCCTTCTTAGTTAATAAACATTGTGTTGTATACCATCTACCCATGTAAAGTATATTAGAGTCCTTCTTAGTTAATAAACATTGTGTTGTATACCAACTACCCATGTAAAGTATATTAGAGTCCTTCTTAGTTAATAAACATTGTGTTGTATACCAACTACCCATGTTAAGTTTATTAGAGTCCTTCTTAGTTAATAAACATTGTGATATATACCAACTACCCATGTAAAGTATATTAGAGTCCTTCTTAGTTAACAAACATTCTGTTGTATACCAACTACCCATGTAAAGTATATTAGAGTCCTTCTTAGTTAACAAACATTCTGTTGTATACCTACTACCCATGTAAAGTATATTAGTCCTTAATTAGTCCTTAGTTAATAAACATTAAGGATGATTGCTATAGTTTTTCATGTGCACCAGCTCTGCGCACAAACCAGTTAAAAACAACCACCTTCCAGAAAAATAGAAAACCATTATGTCCTACTGACCAGTTTAAAGAAGTACTGCATAGTCTCTGGCAGGTTGTATTCCTCCATGACAAACACTGGGTGTCTCTGACACTCCATGGACATTTCTCCTCGCACATCATCATAGCTGATTGGACAAACAAGGAAGTCAAACTGTATCAGGAACCATGCCAGCTGAAAATAGATCAAATTGTTTCACGGATGAATTCCATTTAACAAGTTTTATGACAATAGATACAGACTACATAAAATACATGTAAAACATGGTCCTTAAAACACGTCTTCCCACTGTTTTTTAATAGATGATCTATCCATTTATATTAAAGAAACTACAACCACCAGGGTAACAGAGACTCCTATTCATCTGTAACATAAGAAAACATGTTTAAGGAAATTAAATGCCAAAAGCTGACCTTAAAGCATTCATTATAAGTGTACAGTCTGTCATACTTCTGTGTTATTATATCAGGACTTACCCCATAATTATGGTATTCAAAATACTTGGTGTACCAGGACTTACCCCATATGGTTTTCAAAATACTTGATGTATCAGGACTTACCCCCATTCCAAATACTGGCTGTCATATATATGGACTTATCCCTAATCCAAATACTTGCTGTATCAAGATTATCCCTATTCTGAAATACTTGCTATACTAGGACTTACCACATATTCCAAATACTGGCTGTATCAGGACTTACCTCTTTTCCAAAAACTGACTATATCAGGACTTACTTCATATTCCAAATACTGGCTGTATCAGGACTTACCCCTATTCCAAATACTTGCTATATCAGGAATAACTTCATGTTCCTAAACACTGGCTGAATCAGGACTTATCCCTATTCCAAATACTTGCTATATCAGGACTTACTTCAAATTCCAAATACTAGCTGTATCAGGACTTACTTCATATTTCAAATACTGGCTGTATCAGGACTTACTCCTATTCCAAATACTTGCTATATCATGACTTACTTTATGTTCCAAACACTGGCTGTATCAGGACTTATCTAGTGTTTCCCCTAAAGCGGCATGGCAGGGCGGGCCGCCCCGACCATTTTCTATGCCGCCCTGCCCTTTTCTTATACCGCCACGCTTAAATAATTACCGCCCAGCAGTGCCCTTTTTTTATAAACAATGATAGACACTGCTGTGAAGAATAAACGGTACCTCCCCGCTGTGTTCCTATATTGGCTAATCAGACCGTAGACACTACACGCGTCGTTACAGGGGGAGTATGCTACTGAAATAAAGGTGGTGTCCAATTTTATGTTTTACAATGTTTGTTTGCAAAACAACTAGTTCTATTTAATTTAATAAAATATTTGAACAAAATTAAGCATGTGTTTGTCTACAAAAAGTTCATAAATCGCTCTTTATTGCACTTTCAATGTCATCTCTAACCGGAGACAAAATTTCGGCAACGGCTTTTCCGAGTACCTCGGATTTAGCCCTAGCCAGGAAATAATCAACAATTTTATTTCCGATATTCGTTTGTTTGTGTGCAATTTTATAAAAAATCGGTGCATCGGTTATAGCGGTCCCGTTTATTATCCATGTTTCAGACTTAACTATTAATGTTTCCTTTTATAAAATTTACATTTATCTGGAAATACACTGACACCTAATGAAAATTACAGAATCAAACATTAAAAATGCAAACTTCTCAATTGTATTAACTTTTAAATATAACAAGTTGTCCATTTATAAACACTCCTTTACTTTATTTTAATGGCAATATTATTCTAATATAGGATATAAACATATTTGAATTGCACATTAATGGATAA
Organism: Panopea generosa; assembly: GCA_029582155.1. Lineage (NCBI taxonomy): Eukaryota > Metazoa > Mollusca > Bivalvia > Adapedonta > Hiatellidae > Panopea > Panopea generosa. The sequence goes on from CM055895.1 coordinate 87,431,940, forward strand.
TTGGATACTCCCGGTTTCTCAGCATCTAATTTCAACATATAAAATCCCCACTTTAAACGGTTCAAATTTTTAACATAGATTAAAGCATTGTGTAAATATAATATTTATCTTATAAGGGTACTTGAACTATCAAATATTGTTGAATTAATTTCTTTTTAATTGATTAATAATAAGGATATTACAATAGTATCATGTATTATTAATAAGGATACTACAATATCATCATTCAAGGAACTATAGTATATCCTTCTATAGTTCCTTGATATCATGTTTTATTAATACATGATATTGTAATAGCCTTATTCAAGATAATTCATACATTTACCAAAACATACATGTATCATACTTGTTATTAGTGCTGAAAATGGTGCTCAACACAACATGCAATAAAGTAATGACCTTTTTTCTATTATTTTGTATGCGCCAAAAAAAGCCCTTTTTCAATTGGTACCCTGCCCTTTTTCAATCCTGGGGGAAACACTATTATCCTTATTCCAAATACTGGCTTCATCAGGACTTGCCCCATATTCCAAGTACTGACTTTATCATGAATTACCCCTATTCCAAATACTTACTATATTAGGATTGACCTCTATTCCAAGTCCTTGCTATATCGGGACTTACCCCTATTCAATATACTTGCTTTATCAGGACTTACCCCTATTCCAAATACTATTGTAGATAAAGCACCACCGATGAAACCCTCCCAGGTCTTCTTTGGAGATAGCTTGATCAGAGGAGTTTTTCCAAAGAAGAAGCCAAACATGTATGCCATTATGTCGTTACATATTATCATGGATACAGGAGTCAAGAACCTGAAAAATAATAAATCAAAGGTGTCAAATTCCATATGCTTTATAATTATATGTTAAAATGAAAGGTATTTAATGGACTTAACATGATTTTCCATGTTCAATATAATCAATCATCCCAACAGAAATGGTTTCAGCCAAAGCTTATATACCAGGGTCAAGAAATGGTTTCAGTCATAGCTTATATGTATATCATGATCTAGAAATGGTTTCAGTCATAGCTTATATATCAGGGTGTAGAAATGGTTTCAGCAATAGCTTATATATCAGGGTCTAGGAATGGTTTCAGCAATAGCTTATATATCAGGGTTTAGAAATGGTTTCAGCCATAACTTATATATCAGGGTCTAGAAATGCCATAGCTTATATATCAGGGTCTAGAAATGGTTTCAGCCATAGCTTATATGCCAGGGTCTAGAAATGCTATAGCTTATATATCAGGGTCTTGAAATGGTTTCAGCCAAAACATATACATCAGTGTCTAGAAATGGTTTCAGTCATAGCTTATACACCATGGTCTAGAAATGGTTTCAGTCATAGCTTATATATCAGGTCTAAAAATGGTTTCAGCCATAGCTTATATATCAGGGTCTAGAAATGTTTTCAGCCATAGCTTATATACCATGGTCTAGAAATGGTTTCAGCCATATCATAGATATCAGGTCTAGAAATGGTTTCAGTTATGGCTTATATATCAGGGTCTAGAAATGGTTTCAGCCATAGCTTATATATATATCAGGGTCTAGAAATGGTTTCAGCCATAGCTTATATAACATTGTCTAGACATGGTTTCAGTCATAGCTTATTTATCAGGGTCTAGAAATGGTTTCAGCCATAGCTTATAAACCTGGGTAAAGAAATGGTTTCAGCCATAGATTATATATATCAGGGTCTAGAAATGGTTTCAGCCATTGCTTATATATCAGGGTCTAGAAATTGTTTCAGCCAAAGCTTATATGTATATATATATATATATATATATGGTCAAGAAATGTTTCAGATATAGCTTATATATCAGGGTCTAGAAATGGTTTCAGCCATAGCATATATATCAGGTCTAGAAATGGTTTCAGTCATAGCTTATACACCATGGTCTAGAAATGGTTTCAGTCATAGCTTATATATCAGGTCTAAAAATGGTTTCAGCCATAGCTTATATATCAGGGTCTAGAAATGTTTTCAGCCATAGCTTATATACCATGGTCTAGAAATGGTTTCAGCCATATCATAGATATCAGGTCTAGAAATGGTTTCAGTTATGGCTTATATATCAGGGTCTAGAAATGGTTTCAGCCATAGCTTATATATATATCAGGGTCTAGAAATGGTTTCAGCCATAGCTTATATAACATTGTCTAGACATGGTTTCAGTCATAGCTTATTTATCAGGGTCTAGAAATGGTTTCAGCCATAGCTTATAAACCTGGGTAAAGAAATGGTTTCAGCCATAGATTATATATATCAGGGTCTAGAAATGGTTTCAGCCATTGCTTATATATCAGGGTCTAGAAATTGTTTCAGCCAAAGCTTATATGTATATATATATATATATATGGTCAAGAAATGTTTCAGATATAGCTTATATATCAGGTCTAGAAATGGTTTCAGCCATAGCTAATACACCAGGGTCTAGAAATGGTTTCAGCCATAGCTTATATACCTGGGTCTGAAAATGGTTTCAGCCATAGCCTTTATACTAGGATCTAGAAATGGTTTCAGCCATAGCATATATATCAGGTCTAGAAATGGTTTCAGCCATAGCTTATACACCAGGGTATAGAAATGGTTTACGTAAAAGCTTAAATATCAGGGTCTATACATGGTTTCAGTCATAGCTTATATACCATGGTCTAGAAATTGTTTCAGCCATAGCTTATATATCAGGTCTAGAAATGGTTTCAGCTATAACTTATATATATATCAGGGTTTAGAAATGGTTTCAGCCATAGCTTATGTATCAAGGTCTAAAATGTTTTCAGCCAAAGCTTATATATCAGGGTCTAGAAATTGTTTCAGCCATAGCTTATATAAATATATCAGGATCTAGAAATGGTTTCAGGCATAGCTTATTTACCAAGGTTTAGAAATGGTTTTAGCCATAGCTTATATCAGGGTCTAGAAATGGTTTCATCCATAGCTTATATATCAGGGTCTAGAAATGGTTTCAGCCATAGCTTATATATCAGGGTCTAGAAATGGTTTCAGCCATAGCTTATATACCTGGGTCTAGAAATGGTTTCAGCCATAGCCTATATATGAGGGTCTAGAAATGGTTTCAGCCATACCTTATATATCAGGTTTAGAAATGGTTTCAGTCTTAGCTTATATATCAGGATCTAGAAATGGTTTCAGTCATAGCTTATATATCAGGGTTTATAAATGGTTTCAGTCATAACTTATATACCAGGTCTAAAAATGGTTTCAGTCATAGCTTATATATCAGGGTCTAGAAATTATTTCAGTCATAGCTTATATATCAGGTCTAGAATGGTTTCAGTCATAGCTTATATACAATGGTCTAGAAATGGTTTCAGTCTTAGCTTATATATCAGGGTCTAGAAATGGTTTCAGTCTTAGCTTATATAACAGGGTCTAGAAATGGTTTCAGTCAAAGCTTATATATCATGGTTTATAAATGGTTTCAGTCATAGCTTACATATCAGGGTCTAGAAATGGTTTCAGCCATAGCTTATACACCATGGTCTAGAAATGGTTTCAGCCATAGCTTATATACACGGGTCTAGAAATGGTTTTAGCAATATTGGGATGGTGACTTCTATAGACCTGTGTCCTTGGTTTGCATTGTAGCTATGAGGACGTGTCGTAGTCTGGTCTGTAGATATATGTCTGATTGTTCACAAATAGCTACCCTCTATATCTATGTCTCATAGATATGACTGTGCATTCACAATGATAAAAAAAATCGAAAATACTGTTGTTGTGATTTCAATGATTTCTCTTTGTATGTTTATATATAGTAACCACTTGGCCACATGTAAATGGCACTAAGTACACTGATCCGCCAACTAACTGGCAACAGGTTCTCAGGTAAGATTTATATACATGTATATACATCTAGCTTGTTTGAACCCGCCACCTCGGTGGTGATAGGTATAGGATTGACAAGGTCCTAGCCTGGTAACAGTTAGCACTCTCAATCAATATACTGGAATGTGACAGTCAAAATGTGTAAAGATTTGTTTTATTGGGGATTATTCACAGAAGAAAGCATTGTTAATTATGTTTGTTATGGCATCTAAGCTCAGAATATCAAGTTAAAAGACATGCTTGATATATTGTCTCCTGTCACAAACACCAGAAGACATATGCAATATTTAGTGCCAGACTGCCTGTTCATGCCAAACAAATCATCACATCAAAATGACTTCATATAGTCCTCTTGCATTCTCACTTGTCTATATATTGGAATATTAATAGAAGAGTATATAACTAGCATGGAACACCTTTAGTAGTTGTGGTAGCTAAGGAACCGCAATTGATAGAGGCATTAATGGTACTTTTAAAGAAAAATCAGTTGCAGGAAGTAATGGCTGTGTAGGATATAACTATATCATTACCAAAACAGATGACCATATAGAGGTTAAAAATATTTCTGGACACTGTATTATCAAAAGTGGTTGGATAACCATATGTAATCACCATAGGAGTCCCTCAAATATGTTCTGCATGATCAAAAGATGGTTGGATAACCACATGTTACTCACCATAGGAGTGCCTCAAATATGTTCTGCATATCAAAAGTGACTGGATAACCACATGTTATCACCATAGAAGTCCCTCAAATATGTTCTGCATGATCAAAAGAGATTGGATTAACCACATGTACTCACCATATGAGTCCTTCAAATATGTTTTGCATGATAAAATGTGATTGGATTACCACATGTAATCACCATAGGAGTCCCTCAAATATGTTCTGCATGATCAAAAGAGATTGGATAACAACATGTACTCACCATATGAGTCCCTAAATTATGATTGCATATCAAATGTGACTGGATAACCACATGTTATCACCATATGAGTCCCTCAATAATATTCTGCATGATCAAAAGTGATTGGATAACCAAATATACTAGCCATATGAGTCCCTCAAATTTATTCTGCATGATCAAATGTGATTTGGTAAACACATACACTCACCATATGAGTCCCTCAAATATGTTCTGCATGATCAAATGTGATTGGGTTACCACCAACAGCAGGGTCACATGGGTCCAACCAAACTGGAACATAAAATCGAAACATTGTATTTTCAGTTATAACTAGTTTCGCACAGCTTATATTTTGAATGGTAATATTCAATATTTACAAATAATTAACTTGACCTTATTTTCAAACAGATTTGTGCATATTTTTATGTTGATAAAGGTTTTGTCATCATATTCATAGCATAAACTTACATTTTTGGGCAAGTCTATAATTGATGTCAGTTCCATTTAATCTTAATTTATTGTAATGATTCTTTTTAATATATTTTTGTCCAATTATGTATTTACAGGACCTGTGCTGCACTGTATCGAGTGTGGCACCAGTAAGATGAATCATTTTTTCCCCCAGGTGGCGAAGTGTTGGCGCTCACCACAGCCACCACGGGTTTGACACCTAGGTTGTCCACCTCAATGATAATGTATTCCTGATTTTAAGTTTGTTCCTGAGATTGTTTAGGAAATCATCCAAAGAAAATCAAAACATAATCATGTTTCAGTTTTAGTTTTCCTCTCAAAACATATGACAGAATATCACATGAAAACTTCTCAACAAGAATGTTTAAGATGGTGCCCTGTTTACAGACTTCACAGACCTGGAACAAATGTGACAAGTCCATGGGTACTTACCAGTGTGAACTGTTTGAGATAATGCCTCTTTCTCAGACTCATGACAAATGTGACAAGTCCAGATACATACAAGGAGAAGGATATAAAACGATGGAACGTTACAAATGGACGCATGAATTCCTGAAAAAAAGTAATTTTATCGATTTATTGTCATAAGATGACAGATCATGAATAATTGAATTAGTTAATATTTGTTTACATTGCTCTTGATTTGATTTCAGGAAGGCTAGTGGAAGCTGAAATAAATAACATACTAAATATATACCATTGTAATAGTAAACAATAAACAATTTTGAATTACCAGTAAATACATTATTCATATTTCACACACACATATATATATATTAAGGATGTCAACGAATATTCGGATATTCGAATATTCGGTCATATGTCCGAATATTCGAATGTCATATTGATATTCGAATATTCGCAACAACAAAAAAATATTAAAAAAAATATAGTAAATTCAAACTGTTTTCTTTATTTATTTTCAATTTCAATATTTTTGCCACAAATGGTTTTGAAAGGTGTTATATCAACCAGGTTAAGACACGGTAATTATCGATTTCCTCCTAACACGAGTGTCAGTTGGACGTTGTCAAGGTGATAAGGAGTCCTGGTCGGTAATCCTTTAATTGTTTGCCTTAGGCAATTTTAATCATCGATCTGCCTTTACAGTCTGTTGTAAATCACCCTGTTTTGAAAAGGTGAGAGCAAGTTTGTTTATTTACCAATCTTATACCTAATTGAAGAGCACACTTCTTTGATTTGAAGGCCGTTTATGTACTTGTGAATAATAAATGCGTCAAGTAGTAGACGAATTTACTTATATATATATATGTATATATATATTACTTTTTTTATGTTTGTTTTTCAATTTCATTTATAAATAGTTAATTAGTTATAAACTATACAAACATACGAATATTTAACTTAGTAAAGCTAATATAACATAGCATTTGTTAATTTATTATTATTAACTATGCATCATCGAGTTCCACGTCATGTTGAATCTTGACGACAATGATATTCCAATTGTTTGCTTTTTAGTATTTATACATCAGCACCGTTTCCGATGAACGAGAAAGTAACAAATATGGCGAGTAAAAACGTTCGGGATAGAAAGTTGATTATTATTTATTTTTTAGATCTTGACCGAATATATTCGAATATTCGTTCGAAAGAATGACCGAATATTCGAATATCAGTATTGCCATTCGTTGCCATCCTTAATATATATATATATATATATATATATATATGTATACCATTGACTTGTTACCCTATACAACATATTTTTATCAATAAACTCTAATAATTATCATTTTAATATTTTATTTACATTTATTTACTGAAAACATGTGTAAATAAGACTGAAAACATTTGTAAATAAGACTTAAAGTTGATGATAATAGGTATGATTGAAAGACAGGAGAACAGGTAGAAATTTAAAGACAAAGAATAAAATGAGAATATTGAACTGCCCACTGCCAGCATGATGGGAAGTTTGCATTACATTAAGGGAAGACATTGACAGAAAAGAATGTAAATATTGTAGTACACAAATACCACTAACTACATGTTAAAGGCATAATTGTTGCATCCAAGTGTATGTTTATCAGTACATGACAATGAGAGACCCTGTTTGGCTAGAGCATGCTCCACTGGCTTATAGCAGCCATAGCATTTTTTGAACACACCACCACCTTTTACTGGATCAAAATGAATAATTTGAGCAAGATATGAATAAATTTGACATGTCCATTCTTGAGAAAAAAGATTTTTGAAAATTCATAATTCAACTCTTTTGTGACCCTCCAGATCCTTTTTGGAAATTGAATGCTCCTTGTTAGACTAAATCTAATTTGCAATTGGTACAAAATGATTCAGATCTCCAATTAAATAATATTTTTGCACAAATGGCTGTAAAACTCCTTTGACATACCCCTATATATCCAAGTTCTTTGATTTGTATCAACTTTAACCCAATAGTCGTAGGGATAATGTACACCAATTAGAACAAATTTAACTGAATAGTTCTAGATTTTTTTTGAATATTCTCAATTTTAACTCTTTGTTCTCAAATGGAACCAAATCATTTTAACAAATCCAAATCTCTTTGACCCAGTCATGCCTCTCTGAAATTGTTGGCATATTCAATACCATTTCTGGGAGCTTGATTCATACAAGCTAATTAGCTTTATTCTAAATCCCAATTCTTAGAATTGTTTGTCATTTATGAATTGCAAATTTTTGTAATATACAATGTACAGTTCTTGAATAAAATACTGTTTAAACCAATACCATTTTTAAAAAAAACTTAATAATCTTTTATAATCACATGTCACATTGTGAATGATTCCTAAATGCAGGCATTTTCACTCAGGAACACCAATTCTGAATAAACTATATTTGTTAATTTAAGAATCATAAAAATAGATTTTTTTCAAGTTTTTTAATACTTTCAGTCAGACTTGTTTAATTGAGTCGCTAGTGAGTCTAACTTTCTATCCAGGGGTCATGAGTTTAAATTCCCTGCCAGGCCACAGTTTCTGTGAGCATTGATATACAACATTGCATCTCATTGTTATTTGAGGAAAAGTGTGCTTGACTACTGACTAATCTTCCATGATCCCCGTGGAGAGTAGTAAGGTTAACTGGTCATCTGCTAGCTCTCGGTGGCACAGTAATTGTGCTAAATATTCAAACTTTCAGTAATGACTCGTCTTAATCTTGAATTGGAAAAACAAAAATAACAAACTGGACGAGTTGTTTCAAAGAAATACTGTGAACCAATGGTGACAGGAAACACTCTATCCAATAAGCCTGTCAGGCAATTGGCCAGTAGTGCTACTAATCTTACTAAAACACAAATAGGAACGTCTCTTTTAATTGTATGAAAGTTTTAACAAAACTATTTAAAAAGAGTATGGTGTCCTCCAATGCCGAGTGGTGTGCATCATCTTCTTATAATCACTTACCTCTCACAGCTGAGGCTGTAGGTTTAAGTTTTACTTGGTCCAAATACTTGATGGGAGAAAGTTACTTGTGGAAGAATGGTGGTTCTATACAAGAGGCCTTCTTCCCCCATTACAACTGGATGTCATATATAACCTGTCATGTACTGAAGTTGGTCTTTTACCACCATCCAATCAAAAGATGTAGATTCCTAATAAGGTTATACAGTTTAAATCGAAAGTTTTATCTAAAATTATTGGAAAATATAATGTACCGTTTTTTCTCACATATTAGGCAGGTTTGTTTTCCAACTTTTAAGATCTTCGAGAAAGGATGCACGATAAACATAGGTACAGAAGATTTCATTTTTTTTTTATGTAATTTTTCAAAGACTAATCGATTAAGAAAAGATTTTGCTACACAGGTATGTTCAGATATTAATTTCAGGACAATTTCTTCATGTAAGCTCGATTTTACAAGATGGGGGGCGTTTACTAAAAGATAAAAAAAAAAGCAAATTTAACAACAGTTAAAAATAAAATAAAACCAATAAAGTCCTGGAAAAAACCTTAAATCCGGTTTAAATCCCCGAAAAAATGTTCAGAATTATTTGAGAGTGAATGAAATAATCGACATAGGATGAAAAAAAGCTGAAAATCTGTATGAAATTACTACTCTGCGTACTGGAATATCCAAATTTATGGTCAGTGTACTCTTCACTTTAAATCACTTGGACACTTGCTATTATCAACGTGGAACAATGAGCTTTCAGCGTACACAGACTAACCACATTTCCTGACGTTTTGTTATGTTTTAATTGACAGACTGGCATTTTTACTTATTTTAAACGGCCAATATGGGGAAGTGTTTATTCAATCAAAAGTGGTTAAGTGGTCACCCAATATATAAACAATGGGTTAAAGAGTTAAAAGGTAATAAACACTCCGCTAATGGTTGTCTGTGTAACAAAATAATCGATCTGGGAAAGGTGGGCGAATATGCACTCAACTTGCATATACGTTTTATTTTTAATTTTCCAGGAAAATAGGTGGGGGGCGTTTATTAGAGTGGGGGCAGTTGATAAGGGAATATACTGGTATAAGCAGTAAAACATGTCAAATAAATCGAACATATTTTCGTTAGAAAATCAATACCGGTATATATCCCATACTAAAGATAGATCAATTTACGAAAAAACACAATTGCTTTGCATCCTTTGAAATTTAATACACACGGGTAAGCGTGTCATGTAAATTTCATCAGATAAACACGTTACGGTCACGTAATCATGAAATGTCCCCTTAAAGCCAGACTGGTTTACACTGAAGTTAATATTACGGTATCGAGAAAGTATATAACAAATAAATGTGAACCAGTCCGTGTTTTTATTTCGCGATTGAATATGTCTTTAACAGCGACACAATTTATTTTTGACCTTGTGCCAATGTGCGATGTCGGCATTCTGACAGTTTATTGCGTCATTTTACGTAGCGTTCTATTTCACTAAGTGGAAAAGTATCCGATGTAGCATACATGATTTTCTAAAAATAGCGTGATCATTTTTTAATTGTCAATCATATAACAGTACAAGCAACTTAAAATCAGTGTTTAGATAAATAGATCAGTTAATTGGGGAGTTGTGTAAGCAGGCTAATCGTCACCTGATTTTTTAATCACACATTTACAAGCAAAGGAACGATGCCCGAGGCAATGTTTTTCATGAATAATTCGGGATTAAAACTTATAACAAAGAAATAAATTAAAGTTACAGGTATGGCAATTTATAGACATTAAATAACAAATAGAGCAATCATTATTTTACCTAATCTTTTAAAATATACATGGGAAATTATCGGAAATAGAAAATTATGACGTACAGACAATGTTTTCATGGATATTTTAGGATTAAAACATATAAAATAAATATGCCAAATTATCGGAAAGTTGGTCACTTTTATGTGTGAACAATTCGTTTAAGAACTCATTTACATTTGATGAAGTACTTGTTAGGAGAACAACGAGATTTCAAAATTATGATGCGCTCTATACACATATATAGGAGAATTGTATTTATTTTCTTAGTTCTTGGTCTTAAAACATGGATGCGATACACGAATGCGTACTAATATGTGAGCAGAAACAGTAAATATAAGATTAAATGCCGAAGTTTGAGTTATCATCAGGGTGATGAAAAACATCAGATTAGTTAAATTTACCGAGAAGCCCGCAAGGCTTCACAAACAAAATATTGGATTTTAATCCTTAAATAATTCTTATAGGATATAGACATATACACTCCTACTGAATATGTTTCAATCTCTCCCTGTTTTTACGTTTCATAAATATTATACAACTTATGAAGTGTCTAACTAAAGGATAAGCATAAAATATAATATCAGACTAACATCTTCAGGTCAAGTTCATTATTGCGATGGACCTCCACTTTACCTTACGTTACAGTCTGAGAAATAACAAATAAACAGAAAAGTGACCACTATAACCATCACATAATGGAGTGATAACAAGCAGAAGTGATATGTATATTTGTGTTACATGAACAAGGCAAAGATTTGGTACATACAAATAAATATTTACCGTGTAATAAAATGCCTTAAAAGATACGAATAATAAGTACCAACACATCAAAATGTAGCCATAACTAAAATTGCATTTTAATAAATAATAATTAATTGTATTTTAAAGTACTCATGGGTCCCAGTTATAACATGGCTGCCATGATCCACAGACTGATAATGGTAACAGAGAAAATTTACCTTGAACAAGAAATGTCACTGGTAAGTGTCGCATGCCCCCCAAATGGTTGTTGAAAAATAACAATATAATTATGTTATAATAAGTAGTGATGTATCATTGAATATACAAAGTAATGGACCAATGTTTCAAATTAGACATGCCATTTCATGCTTTTTACATTAAAGTGTGACCTTGACCTTTGTGTAACCTTGACCTTGACATCTGATGTAATGGTCCGGGTATTTCAACAGTTAAATGCTGCTGAAACATCATAATGACATGCTGATCATTTGTGTCAAGCTATTTTAAAATCCCTAAATGTAAGGCAAAGTTACAGATCAATTGTTGTTAAATTCAGCCAAGTGTTTTTGAAATCCAATCCATGTATGGTAAAGTTAAAGGACGGACTTGAAATCTCAAACAGATTCAAAGTGTTGTCATACATACTAAAAGTGTGACCTTGACCTTTAAGGTATGGGTCTAGGTATTACGTATGACACGTCATCATTTCGTCTTGATAAATTGAGCCATGTTAAAGGCAAAGTCACAGACCAGACACACAATATCAAACAAATTGAAAATGTGACCTTGATCTTTGAGGAAAGGTTCTGGGTCTTACATGCGACACTTAATTATGTCATCTTGATCAACTGAGCCAAGTGTTTTTAAAATTTATAAAAAGATGACATACCGGACAAGAAATGTCAAAATGACTGAAAGTATTGTCAAACAAAGTTAAATTGTGATCTTGACCTTTGAAGTGGGACGGACGGATGCTGCGATTACTATATGCCACACCAAAAAATTTTGAGGGGGCATAAAAAGATGAAGTCAAAGTTGTTTATTTACACCTACTACTTCACCCGATCCTGACTGGATGGTACTGTTTACATTGTAATCAGGCCTTCTAAAATTGCCGGTTTTTCGGTTTTTGGACCGATTTCAGAAGTTCAAAACCGGTTTTCGTTTCAAAGTTTAATAAAAAATCGGTCCAGATATTTTCAAAGTTCAATAAAAAATCGGTCCATATATTTTCTATCGGTCGTATAAAATCTCATAAATTGCTCTTACCATGCCATACTGACCTGCGAAATACGCCTTGCGGCAATATAATTTGACCCAATAATCCGTTTGTTTTGTCACCTGCTGTGCGAAATGATGACAATTTCGACTAAACCATTGACGGTATTAGGGGAGTTTATCGGAAGAGTCTATCGCTATGTAGCACGCCTTCGATGTGTGATCAGTGACCCATAGCGTTCTGTCGGTTCATCAAAAGACTGTGTTTGCGTTCGTATATTTCTTTGATATACCGCTAGCCAAAGCTGGGACGGTCGGACCGAATATTGTTTGCGTCATTAAAATATTTGATAAAACGTGCGGTGTTACTTGTTTGTATCATTTTTTAAAAAAAAATAATTTTAATTATAAAATTAATGACATTAATTAATGAAAGTGATAAAAGCCGGACCGATTTTGTTTTGATGTGGGACAGGTTCTGAATGGTTTATTTCTGTGGTTGAACCGTTACATTGGTTTCCACGGTGATTATTTCACGCAGCTTCCGAAACTTACATCACTTCCGGTTCGATCGAACATTTTTAATATAATGAAAATTATTCAGTAAAGCGGAAACATAATGTCAGTCATTAAAATGTACACATTGTGATAAAGTATGTTATAAATAATACACAAATAAACTTGAAATCGTTTCCTATTAATAAATAAACGGAGAAATACACGATGCAGCTGACATGGTGGGTGGGGTATGCATACATGTAATGGCATAATGTAAGGCAATTTTAGTGATTTTTTATAAATAAGTGCGATTCTTACGGTAGTAAAAAACCTGGACCGATTTGCATTTTGGAATTTTAGAAGGCCTGATTGTAATGTGATATAATGTGTGTGTATGTTTAACATAGATATGTATGAGAGTAATAAAAACAAGAAAATAGATGGAACTGATGGATGCTCCCCAAGTGAGTGTTTGCCTCTGTACCAGCTACTTGGCTGAAAAATACCAAACTGCATAGCAGGAACAATATGTGGCTCTGCACTTGACAGAACTCATTCGCAAATCATTGAACGGGAACAAAATGACAATACCCGAATATCCTAGCTAATTTTACAAAATTAAAACCAGAGGTTGTAGCAAAATAGCGTCATGACAACAATATGCACATCTCCACTTGGTAATGATGCATCCTAGTAAGTTTCATAAAATTCCAACCAGAAGTTGTAGAGAAATAGAGCGGAGAAAAATTTAGTCACTGACAGAATGAAAGGGCCATAACTCTGTGAAAAATTATCGAACTAGAACACAAATATAGGAAGTTTCATAAAATTTCCAACCTCAGGTTGTAGAGAAATAGCGTGGACAATAATTTGGCCAGACTCAATGAAAGGGCTATAACTCCGTGAAAAGTCATCGAACTTGAACACATAGACAATATGCGCATCTGCACTTGGTAATGATGCATCCTAGCAAGTTCCATAAAATTCAAATATGGGGTTATAGAAAAATAGCGCGGACAAGAATTTGGTCACAGACAGAATCAAAGGGCCATAACTCTGTGAAAAATCATCGAACTAGAACACAAAGACAAAATACGCATCTGCACTTGGTAACAAGTTTCATAAAATTCCAACTTGGGGGTTGTAGAGAAACTAGTGCAGACAATAATTTGGTCACAGACTCAATGAAAGGGCCATATGGTTCTTGTCTGTGTGTGTTCCATTGATGATGGTGAACACACATGCAAAGTTTCATTCACATCCAATAAGTAGTTGCATAAATATCTTAAACTTAAACGCAAAAGTTTAACCTGGGTGTCTACTGACGCCACCGCCGATGCCGGGGTCATGGCAATAGCTCTCCTTGGACTTCGTCCCAGCGAGCTAAAAATTCCAACATGGGGTTGTAAAGAAATAACCGTACAAGAATTTGGTCAGACATATCAAAGGGCCATAACTCCATGAAAAATCATCGAATTAGAACACAAAGACAATATGTCCATCTGCACTTGGTTATGATGCATCCTAGCAAGTTTCATAAAATTCCAACCTGAGGTTGTTGAGCAATAGCATGGACAAGAATTTGGTCACAAACAGAATCAAAGCCATAACTTTGTGAAAAATCATTGAACCGGAATACAAAGACAATATGCCCATCTGCAATTGGTAATGATGCATCCTAACACATTTCATGAAATTCCAACCACAGGTTGTAGAGAAATAGAGTGGAGAAGAATTTGGTCACAGACAGAATGACAGGGCCATAACTCTGTGAAAAATCATCGAACCAGAACTCAAACATAGCAAGTTTCATAAAATTCCAACCTGAGGTTGTATAGAAATAGCGCGGACAATAATTTGGTCACAGACTCAATGAAAAGGCCATAACTCCATGAAAAATCATTGAACCGGAATACAAAGACAATATGCCCATCTGCAATTGGTTATGATGCATCCTAGCAAGTTTCATAAAATTCCAACCAGAGGTTGTAGGTAATAGCCCGGACAAGAACTTGGGGACGCATGGATGGACGAAGCAGCGACTATATGCTTCCCTCCTTTGGGGGAGCATAAAAAGAAAAACATGTTTGAGTCTGGTCAACTTTAATTTCGTTGCCATTACCATGTAACCAGGATGTAAACAAGAGGCCCAAAAGGGCCTGAGGACGCTCTACTGACTCATAGTGGCCATAGCACTTTTTGAAATTCTACTATGCAATAGAAACATCGGCCATCTTGAATTTTAGATAGAAAAAATAAATCTTTTGTATAGTCTTCCTATGCAATAGAAACATCCATGTGAAGATTCAGTTTAACTGGCATGTGGTTTCAGAACAGATGAAAGAAAAAGAGAATTTTCTGTTTTCCCATAGTATCCCTATGTAAAATTCTAAGTCCCCTTATAGGGCCCCTATAAATTTTAGCACCTAAATTCTTATCTGCAATCAAACCCCTACACATAGTGATAATTTATGCAAAATATGAACAAATTTGACATACCGGTTCTTAAGAAAACGAATCTAGTTATTCCCAATTTGTATCCTTTTGGGGCCCCTCCTGACCCCTTAAGACAGTGGAACCCAGTCATTTTTACAAATCTGAATCTCCTTCACCAAACAATGCAATGCTTCTGTGAAGATATAGGCAAAATCATTTCCATTTAAAAAAAAAAATATAAAAAATATTATGACATGTGTTCCCTAATTGAACCCTTGGGACGGGGTCATATTTAACCCTAGGGACACCATTTGAACAAATCTAACAAAACTATAGCTGGTCATCATTACTACATAAACATTTTGAAAATCTGTTGGGCCGTTCATGAGAAGAAGATTTTTTAAGTTTTGGACTATTTTTAGTAATGGCGGCCATCTTGAATTTCAGATAGAAAAAAAAATCTTCGGTATAGTCTCCTATGCAATAAAAACACTCATGTGAAGTTTCAGTTAAACTGGCCTAGTGGTTTCAGAACAGATGAAAGAAAAAGAGACATTTCTGTTTTCCCATAGTATCCCTATGTAAAATTCTAAGTCTCCTTACAGGGCCCCTATAAATTTTAGCCCCTAAATTCTTATCTGCAATCAAACCCCTACACAAAGGGATAATTTATATCAAATATGAACAAATCTGACATACCGGTTGTTAAGAAAACGATTTTAGTAATTCCCAATTTCTACCCTTTTGGGGCCCCTCCTGACCCCTTAAGACAGTGGAACCCAGTCATTTTTACAAATCTGAACCTCCTTCACCAAACAATGCTTCTGTGAAGATATAGGCCAATTCATTTCCATTTTTAAAAAAAAAAAAAAATATATATTATAATGACATCCCCTAATTGAACCCTCGGGGCGGGGTCATATTTAACCCTAGGGACACCATTTGAACAAATCTAACAAAACTATAGTTGGTCATCATTACTACATATACATTTTGAAAATCTGTTGGGCCGTTCACGAGTAGAAGACTTTTTAAGTTTTGGACTATTTTTAGTAACAGCGGCCATCTTGAATTTCAGATCGAAAAAAAAAAATCTTCTGTATAGTCTCCTATGCAATAGAAACACCCATGTGAAGTTTCAGTTTAATTGGCCTAGTAGTTTCAGAGAAAGTGCTGCTAACAGACGACAGACGTCAGACGACAGACAACGCGCCATCGCATAAGCACTTCTGGCCTTTGGCCAGTAGAGCTAAAAACAATGTCTCACACTTAAATTTTATGCAAATGGCTCTGTGTTTGGCCTGTGTCAACATTTATTGAATCACTCAATGATTACAAACTGTAAGTAAATAAAACTGACACAAATCAATCAATTAACATATCCTTGAAGCCATCATGAGGTGAGGGCTATAACAGTTTGTTCTAATCAAGGCTAATTGGCAAGTTAAATATGAGCCATGATCAAATCCAGTGGTTATCGCCTTGGACTTGCGAACCCAGGCCCTCAAGTTCAATCCCCCACTCCTCCAACTAAAACTACTTATCAGTCTTTCTGATCGGACTTTGACAAAAATTGATGTTCAATGTATCGGTGTTTAACACCGGGCATATAAAAGAACCAGAGACGCAACAAAAGATCTTTTTATCTCTGCACTATCCTTCAAAAATTTAAAATTACAAATACTCTTCTGGAGGCATTGCCCATATGGAAAACTGGTTGCGACGATAAATAAAATTACCTTCATCAAAGCATGAAAACGATATATTGTTTGGTTGTCATTTTCATTATTTGATATTCAAAAAGTTTGTAATTAATTTTGTATCATGACAATTTTCAGCACAAAAATGGGAGCCAAAGGAAAAGCCACGTTATAACAGAACTTGCGCTATATCAGCCGCATTATAACAGGTCCGAGTGACCCAAAAATTACCTTATTCCAATAATTTTACCAACACTGTACCTCTCTTACAGGTATCTCATCTCTAGATGTAAACTTCAAATTAAAATGTGTGTTGTATGTATTTGGAAAGACAGTCAAATTACTGGTAGAATATTATTTTTACAACAAAGAAAGATTTAAAGGAATCAAAAATAGTAAGAAAGTGCACCATGTCCTCTTGCAAAAAATTTATCATCTCTAATATAAGTGAATGTGTGTGTGTGTGTGTGTGTGTGTGTGTGTGTGTGTGTGTGTGTGTGTGTGTGTGTGTGAATTTAGACATTATATAGTAAATACAATATAATCGTTGTTCAATACAAGTGTGACAATTTTATCAAAAAAGCAAAACTTTAAAAGCACCATTTTGTGATAGCACAAAGTCAAGACTGTTTGTTTAACAGGTGAACTAACGCCAAACATGCAGATTGACTTACTATCTTTTCAGACTGCACAATGGGTAAAGTTGAATTTATATAAAGGTCGTCAGTTTGTACATCTTAAAAATAATCCTTTAAAATTTGCTGTTATCTAAAGTATAAGAGTTGATAAAAGTCATAATGCATCAAATTCCTTTCTTACAATTTTTTTAAAGTAAGTTCACAGGTTTTGTTTTGTTTTTTAGCCATTAGGATTAATGGCTCATTACAGTAATGCTTAGTATACAATGTTTTTTTCTATAATTTGGGAATGGGGATGGGGCCCTTAGAATAACATCTAATATAAATACATATACATTTGATTGTTCTCAAGCAGGTGCAACATATACAGGTCCTATAACAGTAGCCTAGATTTTGGTTGAGGTAATAAGCCTGGCACCAGGTACAGCTATCAATGAAAATGTTCAATTTTATTCCAAAAGACACATCCATTAAATGTCTATAATACAAAAAAAACAACACGTCTCTTACCGTTCTGTGCAGGAGAACACCAAAATGATCTATAAGACTTTCTCCGTAGAAGAAATAATTTGATGAGAAGAGAAAATACCAGCTGAGGGTCCTGAACCAGGGAAGATCGTACGACTTGTAGACCACATAGCCAATTGTGATGATTTCATGGAAGCATTTTATTTGTAGCAGCATTATCTGTAAATAAGAACATAATTATTATTATCTTATTTTTGTTGATGAATTGTAGAGATTTCTCAATGAGTTATTTTTGTTCGCTTTCCTGTTAATAAACATAAAATAAAGAAATGGTTTGTGTGAGTGAAATATCAGTTTAATTTAACTTGTGAAAACTGAAACTGACATACCACTTCAGTGTTCACTTGATGAAATAAAAATGATAGGTTTACTGAAACCATTTTTTAATTCGCTGCATCATGTCTGCAATGGTAATGTATATAAATATAATTATTTGAAATGCATGAAAAAGAGAATAGCAAACAATGTTTCTTTGAAGAAAGCAAACACGGTTGCATTGTTTATTTTATGTGTATAACAAACTACTGCAGTGTTCATTCTAGGTGTATTATAATTATACTGTTGCACTATTTATTCAAGTATATTACACACTGTTGCATTATTTATTCTAGGTGTATATTACACACTGCTGCATTATTTATTTAAGGTGTATTAAACACTACTGCATAATTTATTTAAGGTGTATTACACACTGTTGCATAATTTATTTTAGGTGTATTACACACTGTTGAATCATTTATGTTAGGTGTATTACACACTGTTGCATTATTTATTTTAAATGTATTACACACTGTTGCAGTGTTTATTCTAGGTGTAATACACACTGCTGCATTATTTATTTAAGGTGTATCAAAAACTGTTGCATTATTTATTTTAGGTGTATTACACACTGTTGCATTATTTATTTTAGGTGTATTAGATACTGTTGCATTGTTAATTTCAGGTGTATGACATACTGTTGCATTATTTATTTCAGGGGTATTACACACTGCTGCAGTGTTCATTCTAGGTGCATTACTCACTGTTGCATTATTTATGTTAGATGTATTACACACTGTTGCATTGTTTAATTTAGGTGTATTACACTCTGTTGCATTATTTATTTTACCTGTATATAAACTTGAATGGGTTAAACTGTTTCTATATTTTATCAAATGAGACAGAAGAATCAGACAAGATGAATGTAAATCATTCCAAAGGACAATTAAATTGAATAAAGTTGATAATACTGGCTATTTTTCCTGACTCCTGACATTGAGAAAAGTCTATTAATATTTTAAACAATAAAGTATGAGGTTAGACAATGCAAACCTTGACAAATGATACATGTTTTGACTATGGGTATGGATGCTTAATAATTCTGGCTCAAGTTGCAGGCCTAAAACAGAATTATGATAACTATCATAAGGAAAAATATTCATGTCCTATGTCCAGATTGTGACAACAGACTTAAAACTATTTATCAATGCAGCCATTTTTACATGTATACCAATCTACTGTAACTACTATAACATCTGCGCTGCGTTCAGTTCGGTTAAACGTTTGATAATGTTAGCTAACATATTTTCCTTGACACTGGCTTAACCACAAATTAGCACACAGTACACAATAATTTTAGGGAACCAGGTATTAAACACATTTGCTGATTAACGGTGCTGAATGCAGCACTGGTTGTAAACCTGAAGGTGCAAAGTTTATCTTATTATAGATAATGGAAAATTAACAGGTTGGTCCTTCTGTCGATTCCAAACAAAGAGAAATATGCCACAGACTCTGTTATTGTGTGTCATACATTAGACATAAACAACAGGCTCGGTTATTGTGTGTCACACACTAAACATAAACAACAGGCCCTGTTATGATGTGTCATACATTAGACATAAACAACCGGCTCCGTTATTGTGTCACACACTATACATAAACAACAGGCCCTGTTATTGTGTGTCATACATTAGACATAAACAACAGACGTTGTTATTGTGTATCACACACTAAACATAAACAACAGGCCCTGTTCTTGTGTGTCATACATTAGACAAAAACAACAGGCTCCATTATAGTGTGTCACACACTAAACATAAACAACAGGCCCTGTTATTGTGTGTCATACATTAGACATAAACAACAGGCTCCGTTATTGTGTGTCACACACTAGACAGAAACAACAGGCCCTGTTACTGTGTGTCATACATTACACATAAACAACAGGCCCGTTATTGTGTGTCATACATAAGACATAAACAACAGGCCGTTATTGTGTGTCATACATTAGACAAAAACAACAGGCCCTGTTATTGTGTGTCACACACTTAACATAAACAACAGGCCCTGTTATTGTGTGTCATACATTAGACATAATCAACAGGCTCCGTTATTGTGTGTCACACACTAGACATAAACAACAGGCCCTGTTATTGTGTGTCATACATAAGACAAAAAACAATAGGCTCTGTTATTGTGTGTCATACATTAGACATAAACAACAGGCTCTGTTATTGTGTGTCATACATTAGACATAACCAACAAGCTCCGTTATTGTGTGTCACACACTAAACATAAACAACAGGCTCCGTTATTGTGTGTCATACACTAAACATAAACAACAGGCTCTGTTATTGTGTGTCATACACTAAACATAACAACAGGCCCTGTTATTGTGTGTCATACATTAGACATTAACAACAGGCTCTGTTATTGTGTGTCACACACTAGACATAAACAACAGACCCTGTTATTGTTTGTCATACATTAGATATAAACAACAGGCTCCATTTCCGTTATTGTGTGTCATACATTAGACATAAACAACAGGCTCTGTTATTGTGTGTCACACACTAGACATAAACAACAGGCCCAGTTATTGTGTGTCATACATTAGACATAAACAACAGGCTCTGTTATTGTGTGTCACACACTAGACATAAACAACAGGCCCTGTTATTGTATGTTGTACATTAGACATAAACAACAGGCTCTGTTATTGTGTGTCACACATTAGACATAAACAACAGACCCTGTTATTGTGTGTCATACATTAGACATAAACAACAAGCTCCATTATTGTGTGTCATACACTAAACATAAACAACAGGCCCTGTTATTGTGTGTTATACATTAGACCTAAACAACAGCCCCGTAATTGTGTGTTACACATTAGACATAAACATTAGGCCTGTTATTGTGTGTCACACACTAAACATAAACAACAGGCCCAGTTATTGTGTGTCATACATTAGACATTAACAACAGATTCCGTTATTGTGTGTCACACACTAGACATAAACAACAGGCCCTGTTATTGTGTGTCATACATTAGACATAAACAACAGGCTAAGTAATTGTGTGTCACACACTAGACATAAACAACAAGCCCTGTTATTGTGTGTCATACATTAGACATAAACAACAGCCACTGTTATTGTGTGTCACACACTAAACATAAACAACAGGCTCCATTATTGTGTGTCACACATTAGACATAAACAACAGGCCCTGTTATTGTGTGTCATACATTAGACATAAACAACAAGCTCTGTTATTGTGTGTCATACACTAAACATAAACAACAGGCCCTGTTATTGTGTGTCATACATTAGACATAAACAACATGCCCGTTATTGTGTGTCATACATTAGACATAAACAACAGGCCCTGTTATTGTGTGTCATACATTAGACATAAACAACAAGCTCCGTTATTGTGTGTCACACACTAAACATAAACAACAGGCTCCGTTATTGTGTGTCATACACTAAACATAAACAACAGGCTCTGTTATTGTGTGTCATACACTAAACATAAACAACAGGCCCTGATATTGTGTGTCATACACTAAACATAAACAACAAGTTCCGTTATTATTGTGTGTCATACACTAAACATAAACAACAGGCCCTGTTATTGTGTGTCATACACTAGACATAAACAACAGGCTCCGTTATTGTGTGTCACACATTAGACATAAACAACAGGCCCTGTTATTGTGTGTCATATATTAGACATAAACAACAAGCTCCGTTATTGTGTGTCATACACTAAACATAAACAACAGGCCCTGTTATTGTGTGTCATACATTAGACATAAACAACAGGCCCGTTATTGTGTGTTACACACTAGACATAAACAACATGCCCTGTTATTGTGTGTCATACATTAGACATAAACAACAGGCTCCGTTATTGTGTGTCATACACTAAACATAAACAACAGGCCCTGATATTGTGTTTCATACACTAAACATAAACAACAAGTTTAGTTATTGTGTGTCAAACACTAAACACAAACAACAGGCCCTGTTATTGTGTGTCATACATTAGACATAAACAACAGGCCCGTTATTGTGTGTTACACACTAGACATAAACAACATGACCTGTTATTGTGTGTCATACATCAGACATAAACAACAGGCTCCATTATTGTGTGTCATACATTAGACATAAACAACAGGCCCGTTATTGTGTGTCGTACATTAGACATGTCATAAAATCATATGAGACGGCCAAGACTT
The DNA here is from genome assembly GCA_029582155.1 of Panopea generosa. NCBI lineage: Eukaryota > Metazoa > Mollusca > Bivalvia > Adapedonta > Hiatellidae > Panopea > Panopea generosa. The sequence goes on from CM055895.1 coordinate 87,454,653, forward strand.
TATTGACATTGAATTATCAAGTGTCATTAATGGTGCTCTGTTTTACTATTTATTAAGATTTTATTGATATCGTTAAATCAGTGTCATGATATCACTTTATCTTTTTGTTATATCATGAAATCAAAATGGGATATCATTGAAGGATTGTTGATATTAAATTGTTAATGAGTCAATTAATGGATTTCATGATATTATTAAAAACATTACAGTACCTGCCACATGAAACTACCATTTTATGTTTGCATTCTGCAGTAGGAAGTTATTGCATGCAGTAAAATACTGATATATTGCATAGCGATAATTAATCTTGACTCTGAGTCAATATTGTTTCTCAATACACACTTTGGTATTTGGAGTGTTAATTGCGAGACATGCCATGCCATATACCAGTACTCTGAATGCATCTAGGTATAAATCAAACAGATTAAAAAATGGTATTGTGCCTCTATTTCAGTATATTCAACTTACTGCTGTTTTTAGTCTATGTGTAAACGAGTGCCCCCATTTATTCATTCTGTATGTGACAAACATTTTTCAGCTAAAAACTGATAAAAACACCCATTCACTATTTCAGTATATCCATTTTTAAATTTGCTCTTAATGCCAAAATGAATTAATTGCTAGATGCAAAGGTCTGGGTATTTCAAATGCAGGTGACACATCATCATGACATGTTGATCACTTGTGTCAACCTACTTTAAAATCCCTCCTTGTAAAACAAAGTTACAGACCAGACATGAAATAACACACAAACTGAGTGTGACCTTGACCTTTGAGGAAATGTTCTGGGTCTTACAAGTAACACTTCATCATGTCATGTTGATCAACTGAGCCAAGTGTTTTTTAAATTTATCCATAGATGACAAAAATACAGACTTGACATGAAATCTCAAACAGACTGAAAGTGTCATCAAACGATGTTAAATTTTGACCCTGACCTTTGAAGTGGGAGTCTAGGTGTTACGTATGACACATCGTCATGTTCTGTTGATTATTTGTAGGAAGTATTTATAAAATCCATCTATGCATGACAAAGTTACAGACTGGACACGAAATACTGGATGGACGGACGGACGTTCTTGTGGAAGTGATGTTGTGGGGTGAGGTTTTGATATGTTATAAAACATCTTTTTTTTCATAAAACAAAACAAAAACTATTTTCTTTCTAACCCTAATGTCACAAACCTTGAGATCCAACCCTAATGACACTAAAAAAGAATGAAAAAAGGTGAAAAAAAAGTAAAAGAAAAATGTGAAGAAAATTAAATTAACCCCACAATGCCATTTGCACGGGTTTTCACACTTGTGGGGTGAACATTGCACCCCACAAGTACCAAAAAACCCCACAAGTCCATTCTGTACTGGCAACTCAACCCACAAGTGCTGCTCCAGACGTACGGACGGACGTTCTTGTGGAAGTGATGTTGTGGGGTGAGGTTTTGATATGTTATAAAACATCTTTTTTTTCATAAAACAAAACAAAAACTATTTTCTTTCTAACCCTAATATCACAAACCTTGAGATCCAACCCTAATGACACTAAAAAAGAATGAAAAAAGGTGAAAAAAAAGTAAAAGAAAAATGTGAAGAAAATTAAATTAACCCCACAATGCCATTTGCACGGGTATTCGCACTTGTGGGGTGAACATTTCACCCCACAAGTACCAAAAAACCCCACAAGTCCATTCTGTACTGGCAACTCAACCTACAAGTGCTGCTCCAGACGTACGGACAGACGGACGGACGGACGAACGGACACTGAGATTACTATATGCCATCCCAAATATTTATGGGGGTATAAAAATGTGGTCATAGAACATAATTCTGGGCCAATTAATACAGAGACTGTGACCTGGCAGGGATTCAAACCCACAACCTCTGGATTGACAGTCAGAGATATTACCAGCTGAGGTTGCCAGGCCCAGCTTCACAATTTATACATTATATTTGATGGAGTTGTAAAACAACTTTTCACTGTTACCATAGTGACTAGAGCTAATGGTCCAAGATAGATGATAAACAGGAATCCAAATATCATGGCCCAGGTGAAGATGCCGCGGATTATCCAGTTCCTCCATCTGAAATGACACAAGTTTAATTGTGTGAAAAAGTGTGAATTGCGGTTTTCAAGTCAGTATGTCATGAAATATTGTTACCAATGTTTAAAAATTAAAATCATTTTAAAAATTAAATACAAAGTATCTCACTATCAAAAGACAATATTTATTCAAGATATTATTTTGGTATGTTTAAATTGGTATCGTTTTGGCAATAAGGGTAAAGCGAGTGTATAAAGGCATGATAATAAATTATATTTGAGTGTTTTTTTTATCTAATTCTTAACTTTTGAAAATCCTGATATACCATTTCCTTTCAACCAACACATAGAATTTAAGACAACATAACAAACAGAGTGCCATCTAGGGGAGGCCAGCGGTGGTCAGTGTGCAGGAAATTGGAAGTGATTTATTTTCATTTACAAAGTACAAGTTCTACACATGAAGATTTAAAACTTGTATTAGATGCAGGATGTTTGTTTCAAAATTGCTGTAAAACAAACAAGTTTGATAAACAATACTGTACATTAACCCTTTACTTCATAGATACGCGTTTTCCCGCACCAATCACAGAAGGCCTTTGAAAACAGTGCAGGAACAGTTCAGATTGCTCATAATGAGCAATCTGAACACTTCCTGCATTGTTTTCCACTCAGTCAGTTAATATAAACATAATTCATATGAAGTAAAGGGTTAATTGCATTTAAAGGCTTATAAAACTTCCGAAACAACTGATTTTTGTTCTGAGAAAGTATGCAATGATATAAATAAAAGATGCATTATTTTCAATAATTGCGAACGAGAGGCCGTTTCTTTACGATAAATTCATGTCACATAAAACGGGTTTGAAACAGTGACGGATGGTAAATCTTTTTAAAATCAGTCACTAAGAGGTCTATATAAATGATTTCAGTAATAAACATATTTAATTACAATCATTATTGTTGGAAGTTTTATGAAGCTTTAATGTTATTTTCATTGTCTTGAGTATGAATCATAAAAATTATTTAGTTGGGCAAAGCTTATAGCCCAGTCTGTGACATGTTCACTAAATCCAGGGGTTGTGAGTTCAAATCCATGCTCAGCCATAGTCTCTGTGATGTCTGTTTATCCTCTGAATATACGGAGAATTAGTGACTTGGAGAGATATGGTGTGTCTAGAAATGGTTACCTCATCACCCAGCAGATACCAGGAATGATGATAAGTTGTTCAGACTACCATCATGTAACTGAAATACTGTTGAAGAGAGGTGAAATAACCCACCTACGATTATAAGATTCATTATATTTACACACACATGTACTAAAATGTCATAATTATGTACATGAAGATGTGTCAAAAGGCGCCAATGCATTTTCACCATCACCATTTCTTACCTTGGTGTTAGATCTTTAAGGGCTGTATCAAGGACCTCTGTTGTTTCATCTGAAGCTTGTGGCAACTCCTTAGAAGCATTTGGATTGAATAGAGGAACCTCTTCTTCATAATCATCTTCTTGGACATTAGCAGGAACATTTTCCAACTAGAAAAATGAACATAACAATATATAATGACCCAATACAGTAACCTTGGACATATTAATTTATCAAAGTAGATAAAATCCTTATATTTTCAGCCAGTCCTATTGCAGAATTCTTCATGTATCACCCCCAACTGTGAACAAACTATTTTGCAATTAACATTTTCAGCAAAGATTATTAAGAAATCATAATTATTCTGCACCATAATTTCATTGTTATTCTACGATTCGTACAGAAGGATCGGAACCTTGCATCTCCTGACTTGCCTGACTAAATGTTAAAGGCTCATTAAACTTCAGAAACTGTCGTTTTTAGTTTTAATTTAAGTCTGTTTTATTCTTCCAGATGATAGAATACATGTAACCGCTTGAAATTAGATAGTTTCTAAGAACATCCCCTTTATCACCCTCAGTGTATTAATGAACCCACAAGCTGATTTATTGCATCTCAGCGATGAATCATTCATATAAATTAAAAATAAAATTACTTTTTGAATAACTGTAGTAAACAAACCATTCTTGGTAGCCTCTCAATATTGACTGCGATAAAGACTAGTGATTTGTGACCTTGTAGCGTGTGCGATAGTATCACGCATATTTGCAAGGGAGGATCCTGAGCAAAAGTTACTAGACCAAACTAGTATTCCGTACTCATTGTTTTTCAGTGCATATAAATAATATATTTGCGTTCTACGTTCGATACAGTTTTATTGCAGACATCAATATATTTTTTTGAAAAAAGAAAACCCAATAACAATACATAATATTAGTGAAGCCATAACTTTGCTAATCTTGTTAATGAACCCCATATCTAACAATCTTAATCCACACTACCACTGCAGTATTCATTTGTGTACTTCCAAAAACTTGCAGAGGTACAGTCAGAAAGCAACCGAGTCATTACGGAATTACAAAAATGTAAACAAAAGTTAAAAGTTTGGTCCGCTTGTCTAAGAAATACACATTTCAATTAAAATTTGTTTTTTTCTCGCTTTTATAAAAACAATCACTAAGGGGTCTACAAGAATGGTTTTAGCAATACTTTTAACACATTTAATTACAGTCATTTTTGTTATTATCACAATGTGTGTATTTCGGAAGTTGAGGCTTTAATGAAATTGAAATAAAAATAAATTACTAGTATTTGGTAAATTTTTTGTGCACATACTGACATATTTCCATATTGTGCCCAAATTTCCATAGAGACCTTGGAATCATGTGAATGTTTCTTGAAATATAAAAAAGTCACAGTTGGACACCAATGTAACAAGACAAGAAAAATATGAAGCCAGTCCGGTACCTTTCAGTTACAAGGTGACACTCTACTAACTGAGCTAGCCGAACTGCTGACATACTGTTCTCTCCATACAGGTTACGTCTATGGTGCTATATGTAACAGGATGCAGCACTTGAACTCTAATCTCATGAGAACCCATGGGACAGTCTTTCGAGTGTGCATACAGCTTTTGAATTCTAACCTACAGAGAACCTTGGGGGCGATCCTTCTAATGTGCAGGTGGCACTTGAACTCTTAACCTGTGGAGATCTCTGGGGGCAGTCTTTCTAGTGTACATACAGCACTTGAATTCTAACCTACAGAGAACCTTGGGGGCGATCCTTCTAATGTGCAGGCAGCACTTGAACTCTAACCTGTGGAGATCCCTGGGGGCAGTCTTTAGATTGTGTATGCAGCACATGAATTCTAACTTATGGAGAACCTGGGGCTGTCCTTCTAATGTGCATGCAGCACTTGAACTCTTACTTGTGGAGAACCCTAGGGGCAGTCTTTAGAGTGTTTATGCAGCACTTGAATTCTAACCTATTGAGAACCTTGGGGCAGTCCTTCTGGTGTGCTTGCAGCACTTGAATTCTAACCTGTGGAGAACATTTAGGGCAATCTTGCTTGTATGATTGCAGCACCTGAAATTGAATTCTAACTTGTGGAGAACATAAGGTAATCAAAGTAACTGTTCTATTAAACATGCACTGACATAAACTCGAGAAAAAAGTATCTTTTTCTGGTTACCTGCTATCCTTCTCTGAGAGTATGATTGATACAAAATAATGCTCAGATTACATGTAGGGTAATTGACAGCTTTTTCATTATTTGATATATATGTGACTCTTGAGAAGAAAAAAAAATTGTCCAACTGTTCCTTATTTTGTTGCATGGCCAAAAGGGGTGTTACCTTATATTATACATCTGAAAGTTTAGTGTGAATAACCTACATGGAATCAGTACAACTCCACATTGCAATACCAAAGATATGTTGATTACGGTTTGGAATTTGGAAATGAGATTGGAAATGAATCATGGAAAAACAGAATGCAAGCATGTATCTTAATTCTTGCAACTCGGGTCCAAACAAGCAATTTTATCTGCTACCAACATGTGCAAAAAAAAATAAATATAAAAGTTGTCCAATCACAAGGTGTGCAAATTAATTAAATAGCAAATAGACTAAAGAGAAAATGAGATGAGATTTGTGAAATAAAGAGACCATTCAAGAAATTCATATATTGACAGGTGCCCTAACCCCACCCACTTTCGTTTTGACACGAATTCTTTTTTAGATTTGTTTTTTCTTCCTCTTATTTACTTTCTTGGTCACATCTTACCTTTTCTTCCACATCAGGCTTATCGCCCACGTTCCTCTGTCGAACTTCAGTCATTATAAAGCCAAGAAAAGTGTGCAAATTGTTGAATATCTTCGCTTGTTTATGATTATTAGCAAATTGTTTTTAAGTCTCGTGAACTCTCGTTATTTAACAACTTCAGGAAAAGATGGCGACCAGTGGACTAACCTGTGTTGTCAGGCAGAGTTTTAGCAAGTTAATTCAGCCTAAAAAGTCGAACCTATTGATTAAAAAGAATCAGGTGGGTGTAAATATATAAGTTTTATTTATTGACATTTTTTGAGTACGCACATTTCAAGGTGCATCAACTTTGCAAAGCATTTTAGAAAATCTAAACAAAAAAGTTTGCTGAAATAGACATGACGGTGTGACTATTTGGACAAACTCTGGGCACATCTGTTCACGTGGTTGCAATTATTATGTTATAGGAAGTTTATTTTCAATTATCTTTTTTGTTTTTATTTTCCAGGCTAACCATTTATGTTGAGTCACTTGTATGAAAATGTGTATAATAATTCTATTGTATTTAGGATTGGTTATTACTTAGGTTCTGCATTTAATATATATGTAATATATATCTAGGTTCTATGTAATTAAAACAAAAATATAATACAGATATTAATTGTCTGGCTGTCAAATAACTCACACTGTGCTGGTGCAACAGTTTTAAACCTCAGCTGAATAACTTCTGCAATGTAGGGGTTGGTTACTTCCTAATTAAAACACTTTATGATAATGACCTTGACTATAATGATAGTGAATATTAGTTATCGCCATATTCATGATTGACTGTTAAACTCAAATCGCATAAAATAGTTACGCATATAAAATTGGCCTGTTCGTATAATATTTGCTTTTAATATACTGTTTATTCCTTAATTAACGCCCCCAGGGGCGTTACATTTTTACAAGGTGGGGGCGTTTATAAAAGATAAAAAAAGCAAATTTAACAACAGTTAAAAATACAATAAAACCATGTAAAAAAAACTTGAATCCGGTTTAGATCCCTGAAAAAGTGGTTCAGAATTATTTTAGAGTGAATGAAATAATCGACATAGGATGAAAAAATGGCTGAAAATCTGTATGAAATTACTAGCCTGTGTACTGCAATATCCGAATTTATGGTCAGTGTACTCTTCACTTTAAATCACTTGGACACTTGCTCTTATCAACGTGAAACAATGAGCTTTCAGCGTACACAGACTAACCGCATTTTCCAACGTTTACTAGCATTTTTACTAGTATTTAACAGCAAATATGGGGAAGTATTTGTTCAACCAAAAGTGGAAAAGTGGTCACCCAAGATAAAAACAATGGGTTAAAGAGTCCAAAGGTAATAAACTTTGCTTATTGTTGACTGTGTAACAAAATAATCGATCTGGGAAAGATGGGCGAATACGCACTCAAATCGCATATACGTTTTGTTTTTTAATTTTCCAGAAAAATAGGTGGGGGGCGTTTATTAGAGTGGGGGCATTTATAAGGGAATAGACGGTAATAGCATTACATTATACAGCATATATATATATAAACTATATGCACACTTGGATGCTTTTAATGCAAAATCAAATATTAAAAAATATATTTAAAAAAGAATGTATCATTACCAATTTTAACAGTAACTATTACTCTTTCATAGTTATATTCAGGAAAAACTCTGTATACATTACATGTACATTTAAATTTTGGGATGTCAGCACCTGTGTTTTCCAGATTCACAATTGTTGGCTAATTCTAAGCATATTTCAATAAAAGTGATTCTGTGTCATTTGTCATATGTGTGATATTTATCAACAACACACTACTGGACCAGAAACCAAAGGAAACTACTCCGAAAGTCCTGCCAATCAAATCTGTTACAATATTATGTAATACCTAGTAACTTGTTACAATATATGTAATACCTAGTCACTACACTGAAAGTGTAGAAGTGTGTTTGTGGTTCAAAGGATTTTGGTGCCTCAACCAAACGTACATGAGGGAACTCTTGGGTTGGCACTATAGAATAAATGAATGATGTTTTACACATAAATTACCACTTTGTGCGCGTGGCATCATGTATTTATGAAATGTATTTGTCCTAAAAAATTGTAAATAAAATATAAAGATAGACATATATAGATATACATGTGATGGATTAGATCAAGGAGAAGGAAAAGCAACTAATTGAGATGTTATGAATGCAAGCATATTCTTGCAAAATCTAGCGAATTCTCATTTTCAAATATCCTAACTTTCATTAATCTCAGAAATACAAATCAAAATTCTTTCTTTGCACATTGAAATTCTCTATAACAAGAGAGGCTATCTTCAGCAAATTGTCTTTAAAATTGTTGACATACTTATAATTATAAAATCTGTATACTGCAACTCAAAAATCAAGAAAAGCACAAGTTTGAAATTTTCCATCAAACTGCAGTGACTTTAATCCAAGAGCACTGCATGTTTCAAACCTTATAAAACATCTAAGCTTATATATATATGTGGAAGAATTCAGATGCCTGTGCTATCTGAATGGTTAATTTGTCAAAATATTAATTATTTGCACGTATTTTATCAACATTTAGTAGAGAGACGCAAGTTCCCTATCCTTCTGTATAAGTCCTTGATTAGCTGAGATTTCAAATCAGTTAATTAAGAGATTCATAAGTTTTAACTGCAGATTTGGTAAAAAAAAGTAGAGGGATCAATTAAAGGACACATTATAATATTTGTTTTTTTAAATGGAAATGATTTTGCCTATATCTTCACAGAAGCATCATTGATGAAGGAGGTTCAGATTTGTAAAAAATGACTGGGTGTCACTGTCTTAGGGGGTCAGGAGGGGCCCCAAAAGGGTAAAAAAATGGGAATTACTGGGGACTATTTTTTTTTACAGATGAATGGTATGGAAATTTAAAGTATTCCCTTTTCATAGCAATTAAGTTTTTGTTGAGGGTAAATATTGTGAAATTTCAAAAAATGCTATGGCCACTGAGTCAGTAGAGCATCCTCAGGCCCTCTTGGGGCTCTTGTTTAAAATATGCAAACAATTCCAGTGCTGTTGTCATCATATTGTGTTAAGATATACTGTGTTAAGATATACTGTTCAACTTGTTCATATTAATACTGTATTTCTCAAGAGAATTGATGCATCCATGCTATAATCTAAAAACATAATACCTCCTCAAACATGCTGAACAGAGCCTTATCACACACTCATTCACACTCACAGACATGTGTTATTGTTGCTTTATCTGTGGAAGATGATACCATGTATCTTATATTATCCTGGAAATAAGACCACAAGATGGTACATAATTAGGCTTGGTAGGGGAGGTGCTAATTAAGACTGGACGACTGCATAATTAGCAACACACTATTTATACACATTGTAACTATCATCTGAATGAAAAATTGTTTTCATCTTTTCTTTTTGTGTTTGTTTATAAGATACTTTTAAATCATTAAACATTTAAATCCAAATGGTATAAACTAAACTGCTTTACTGGTCATATCTGACACAACTGTCTTGAGTCTGATAGAGCAATATTGAAGAATAGTTTATTTACGTAAAATAAATAATTTTTGTCTCGCCGCGACGAAGGACAGACAAGATTAAGGTGTTGCTTTTCTGTCGATGGCAGTGGCTTCAAACATTTATATTGAGCTTCAACGTTAAGTTTTCGTTTTTACACTATTTCTCAACAAGTACACTCATATATGGATCATAGTTACAACTAACACCCTGCATCACATTATATACTGCAGATGCTGAGTGTGACCTACATTTCATGGTCCATTGACTTTGTTTGATGCTGAATTTTGCATTTACCTCCAACGTTTAAGCTCACTTGTGACCATACTGTTTCAGTGCTCACTTGTGACCATACTATTTCAGTGCTCACTTGTGACCATACTATTTCAGTGCTCGCTTGTGACCATACTATTTTAGTGCTCACTCGATGAAATAAAAAATATATATATGATATTCCACTGAAATATTACATTATCCTCTGTTTTTTTTTACCTTTTAATGATTTTATATGATAAGTTGACACAATCATAAGAATCGTTCGTTAAGGAAAAAGTCTGTATACTTTTTAACAAATATCTAAGATAGAGGCCTTTTTTTTCCACAGTTAAAGATGCTGTTCTAATTGAATACATGTATTCACTATTCAAGAAAGCTTGTGATATGAACGATAGCTTTTTGCTTTTACATCAACCGAAAAATTGATGTTTTTAATGAAATGTGATTTATTACAATACAATTTAGCAAATGCACATTTTAAAATGTATGGAAGAAGATTTTTAGCTATTTAATTGTACATTTATTTTTTTCGTTTTTGAATGAATTTTCCTTTAAGAATATATTTCGTTGTTTTAAATCTAATCAAAATAGAGGTGATTATAAGTGTTTTATTGGTGTTTTAGCAAATTATATAGGAATTATTTAAGATAGAATTTAATATTAAATACTAAATTATTTATGCACCTCTTTCTTTTAGTAAATTATTACCTTTCTAACCTGATTTTTATAACATAGTAGACGACCCCCTTTTTTAGTTTTATCACATTACAAGTGTGTAAATGAATGTATACTATTTAAAAAAATATAACCATTTAATTGCATGAAATCATTGCATTTATTTATCTTTGTTGTATAATTTATTCAATATATATGTGTGTACTATGTGTATGTGTATGTGTATATGTATATGTATCTGTATGTTTACTTATGTGTATAATGTAAGTATATATATATGTATAAGTGTATATGCATTTTACATTGTGAATAAAAATTGTTTTAAGTGTCTCATAGGTCTTAATTACGGCCGGATATGAAAGTTTGATTGTATTTTATGACAATTATTGTAACTTTTGTATGTGACACTCTTATAAAATATAAAAGTCCGTATAATATCCTATGTCCTCATTTGTTCCAGTTGCAATAAATGTTACAGTCAATTAATAACAGTTTCTATGTTAGTGCTGTGTTAGCCATCACACGTGAGATACAGTATGCCAATAGTTTGTGACAAACTAAGGCTATATGTATTGATCATGTATAATGAACAAACAGCACTTCTCCAGGCCCCAGGAGAAATTCTCACAAAACTCAATGCTTATGATCACAGACTCTGATAAAAATGTAATTTTACCTGCGATAGAATTATTTTGCTCTAAACTTGAGTTGTTGTTTGAACATTTTCTCATTTTGATATAAACTCAACAATTGCCATACTGGTGTTGCCATTTCGGTTAGAAAGGAGAATATTAATTTAGAAATGGATTTGATTGTTTATTGTTTTTTGGTGGTTTTATCATTATTGTGGCTTTTACGACTTTTGGCATAGAAGGGTCTGTGAATTTATTATTCACAATATACCTTTGGGGTAGAACCAATTTGTTTAATGCCAAAAAAGAGACTTGATATATTGTCATAATAACCATAATTAAGTTGGTCCTAATTACAATGTAAACAAAAACTGCAGAATGGTATTATTTCATTTTTGGGTGTTTTTTAATATTTTAAATAATTATGTAATGAAAGTGAAATGTATAGCCCAAATTCATTTTTAGCTCTACTGGCCAAAGGCCAGAAGTACTTATGCGATGGCGCGTTGTCTGTCGTCTGTCGTCTGTTGTCTGTTAGCAGCACTTTCTCTGAAACTACTAGGCCAATTAATCTGAAACTTCACATACATGTTTCTATTACATAGCAGACTATACAGAAGATTTTTTTTTTCGATCTGAAATTCAAGATGGCCACCGTTACTAAAAATAGTCCAAAACTTAAAAAATCTTCTTCTCATGAACGGCCCAACAGATTTTCAAAATGTTTATGTAGTACTGATGACCAACTATAGTATTGTTAGATTTGTTCAAATGGTGCCCCTAGGGTTAAATATGACCCCGCCCGAGGGTTCAATTAGGGGACACATGTCATTATAATATTTATTTATTTATTATTTTTTTTTAAAATGGAAATGATTTTGCCTATATCTCCACAGAAGCATTGTTTGGTGAAAGAGGTTCATATTTGTAAAAATGACTGGGTTCCACTGTCTTAAGGGGTCAGGGGGGCCCCAAAAGGGTAAAAATTGGGAATTACTAAAATCGTTTTCTTAAGAACTGGTATGTTAGATTTGTTCATATTTGGTATAAATTATCCCAATGTGTAGGGGTTTGATTGCAGATAAGAATTTAGGGGCTAAAATTTATAGGGGCCCTATAAGGGGACTTAGAATTTTACATAGGGATACTATGGGGGAAAAAATACTCTTTTTCTTTCATCTATTCTGAAACCACTAGGCCAATTGAATTGAAACTTCACATGCATGTTTCTGTTGCATTGGAGAATATACAGAAGATTTTTTTTTTTCGATCTGAAATTCAAGATGGCTGCCATTACTAAAAATAGTCCAAAACTTAAAAAATCTTTTTCTCATGAACGGCCCAACAGATTTTCAAAATGTTTATGTAGTAATGATGACCAACTATAGTATCGTTAGATTTGTTCAAATTGTGTCCCTAGGGTTAAATATGACCCTGCCCCGAGGGTTCAATTAGGGGACACATGTCATAATAATATTTTTTTAATTTTTTTTTTAAATGGAAATGATTTTGCCTATATCTTCACAGAAGCATTGTTTATTGAAGGAGGTTCAGATTTTTAAAAAATGACTGGGTTCCACTGTCTTAAGGGGTCAGGAGGGGCCCCAAAAGGGTAAAAATTGGGAATTACTAAAATCGTTTTCTTAACAACCGGTATGTCAGATTTGTTCATATTTGGTATAAATTATCCCTATGTGTAGGGGTTTGACTGCAGATAAGAATTAAGGGGCTAAAATTTATAGGGGCCCTGTAAGGGGATTTAGAATTTTACATAGGTATACTATGGAAAACAGAAAATTCTCTTTTTCTTTCATTTATTCTGAAACCACTAGGCCAATTAAACTGAAACTTCACATGCATGTTTCTATTGCATAGGAGACTATACAGAAGATTTTTTTTTTTTCGATCTGAAATTCAAGATGGCCGCCGTTAGTTTTGATACATTTGTTCAAATGGTGTCCCTAGGGTTAAAAATGACCCTACCCTGATATTTCTATTGCATAGGAGAATTTCAAAAAGTGCTATGGCTACTATGAGTCAAAAGAGCGTCCTCAGGCCCTCTTGGGCCTCTTGGGCCTCTTGTTGTTTGTGATTTTGTTTTACAAAAAATGTAAACCATGTTTGATGGTGGACAGAACCAAGATTTGTCCTGGATATTGTGCATGTGCCTCGTCTCCAATAAGACACATTTAAATATCAATATTTTGTCCATTTCAATATTGCTAATGGATGTGGCAGGAACTTGTCAGGATGTTGTGTTCTTCTTGTTGGAGATGCAGACTTACCTATAGTGGTACAGGGTGGATAGCTCTGTAAATAAATGCTACTAAATGAAGTCATAAACTAAAAGATGGACCATTGCATTGCATGAGACAGAGGTCTTACATTTGATTTAAGATTTTTATCTTTTATGACAGTGTTGAATTGGTTATTATCATAGTTCAGTGACATGCTTGTTCAATAAATCTGTTGTTGTTCAATTTGTTTCATTTTATCGTTTGTCATGAGTACAGTAATGATCTGATAATATCCTGATTTTAAATTATTCTTTTTTGTGAGTGGAAGATAAATTTCTCAGTAGATAATTCTGACGTCTCCGTTACCATGTATACCTCTGTCAGATATGCTGTTTTAATATTTTATATGTTTACTTTCTATTTTGGTGCGTTGTTACTGCTATATGATTGTATGATGTATACGCCCACTTTCTGAAGGTTTTCATTTACTCGTCATCTCTGGGAGTTTACAACAATAAAATTTGGCTACTACCTATCTTCATGACACTTAGATTTGGAAAATTCCTCTATGTTGCTGTTATAAGATAAAATGTATTACAACAGTTACATTTGTCGCAGTGTCAAACTTGTATATGAGTGTATATTGTATTAACTGAAAACCTGTAATTCTGCAGATATGGAGAGTGAGCCTGGAATTCCTTCCTGTTAGTGGCATTGTGTGTACTTAACCTGCCAGGAGAGAAACTTACGTCAAACAGCATATATAGAAACATTCTCATTATTTTCAGGTCTCTTTAAAAATTCAGGGACTAATTCCAATTTGTGTGAGTATAGTTATGTCACAGTGTATACACAACCTGTACCAAGAGCAATGTATGTCAGCGGTCCTTCTAGCTTAACCTTCATTTGTACAGCAAAAAGTCCTTGGTCTAGCCTGGAAGAGCTTCATATTTTTTTCATCTATTTAAATTAAATTTACATCTTATAAAGATTCTATGTTGGTAGAGTGTAAACATTTATTGTTCATTCATTACTAATGCCAGTCTTGACAGTTGTAAAACCATCTATCCAGGAATTAGATTTGGTGTTTGCAAAATTTATCCATCTTACAGAAAAAAATGACAATTAATTATCTCCAATTACTACATACATTTTATTTCCACAAGTCACTGACTACCTCCCCACAGTCGGAGGTGGGATGAACAGAGTTGATGACCAATCATTACAGAGAATGCCCGTCAAAAAGACTGGCCATCACAGAGACTGGCCAGACTGCGATAAACAATCAAGTTGAAATAAATCTGCTCTCTATCATTTATATGAAAAATTATTATGGTAGATAAAATATTTATTCCTTTTCTATTAAACAATGTGACAATGGCTGAATTATATTCTAGGTCTCTAACCCATTGGTACTGCATGCACACATGCATGAATTCCGACAATGTTGCTCGTGGGATTAATTAGCTGATGATTAATTAAAGAGACTGATATGCAGACTAATTCTCACAATCCTGATTACTTACACAGATTTGTGTTCACAGCAAAGGTGTCAATAAATACAGGTTGAACATATCAGATAAACTGTCTGCCTTCTAGTTTTTATGACCATTTATGAGGTTGGAGCGTATATAGATTTGCCCCTGTCCTTCTGTACATATTATGTCACATTTTCTTCTCAGCTTTACTCCTCAGCTAAAGCTTGCTAGGGGATATTGGCATGAAGTTCTATTGTGCATATCATTGTTTCTGTACCAGTATCACTGTCAGTAGCCTGAACCCATTAGTCTAATGGTGTTTATATTACTAAGGCTTTAGAATGTGGACATTTGTGCTGGCAGGCCCAGTTTTACTGTTATTTTGTTGCTGTCTCACTCTCTAGTCACACCGTGTCTTTCTCTCACTCTCTAGCCACACCCTGTCTTTGTCTCACTCTCTAGCCACACCCTGTATGTGTCTCACTCTCTAGCCACACCCTGTCTTTGTCTCACTCTCTAGCCACACCTTGTCTTTGTCTCACTCTCTAGCCACACCCTGTGTGTGTCTCACTCTCTAGTCACACCCTGTGTGTGTTCACTCTCTAGCCACACCCTGTCTTTGTCTCACTCTCTAGCCACACCCTGTCTTTGTCTCACTCTTTAGCCAAACCCTGACTTTGTCTCACTCTCTAGCCACACACTGTGTGTGTCTCACTCTCTAGCCACACCCTGTCTGTGTCTCACTCTTTAGCCACAATCTGTCTTTGTCTCACTCTCTAGCCACACCCTGTGTGTGTCTCACTCTCTAG
The DNA here is from genome assembly GCA_029582155.1 of Panopea generosa. Lineage (NCBI taxonomy): Eukaryota > Metazoa > Mollusca > Bivalvia > Adapedonta > Hiatellidae > Panopea > Panopea generosa. The sequence continues at coordinate 87,470,491 of CM055895.1, forward strand.
CCACACCCTGTGTGTGTCTCACTCTCTAGCCACACCCTGTGTGTGTCTCACTCTCTAGCCACACCCTGTGTGTGTCTCACTCTCTAGCCACACCCTGTCTGTGCATCACAGCACTACACATGTGTATAAGACATCTTAGACTTATTTCCAATAATAGATTCATTTTCATGCACATACTGTAATTGACTTCTTAAAGATAATTGATATTCTAGCATATAAGACTGGAGTAATTTGTTTGGCAGTAGGCTTGTATCACATTGTTAATTACCTGCTGTATTGACAGCTGTTTTCACTTGAAGAACTAACGCTTTCGCAAGTTGTAAAATCATTTCAGAGGATCGAAGAAAATATTTTAAATTTTTTTTTAATGATGTTTGTTCCTTAAAGTTTTAAAGATTGATAGTTAACAAGAAACAAGCAGCATGCCTGCTTTGAGAAGATGATACAATTAATAATTAATTCCAAGCTTACAACTGCTTATTGTGCTTAACTAAATAATTTAATATTTTGATTTTGATTTGTTTTAATGCAGAGTCTGCAACAAATACACACACACACATTGTTGAAACGGATTTGTGTTGAAACTGAACGCAGCCCAGGTAGATAGTTCTTTGAAGCCAGCACTTTGTACATTGGTTAGGAAGATAATTTTTTTTTAATAATTTGTTTTTATTCACATCAAGATTAATATTTACAAAGTTTTGAAATTTGCATGCAAAATTTACAGCATTGACTTATTTTAGATTGAATACTCACTCACATACTATTACAATCATATATATTAAGACTTGTATTTCGGAATAATGCTTTATATAATAAAAGGCTAACCACATATCGCTATTAATATTCATTATAAGTAAACTTATAATATAGATGTCCCTAAAGTTACAAAACTAAAGTATTTATTTGATGCAAACATTTTTTTTAATCATAGGAGGATAGCTTAGAGATGTTAAGAACAGAAACATAGAGGATCGATAGTGAAAAAGTGAATGTTGTAATAGAAGATGAAAATTGGCAAGATACCTTGGTTGGTTTTTGTTAACATTGATTTTGAAGATGTTATTTTCTAGCCTAACAATATATGAGAAAAAAAAAGGTGTCCATTTCCGGTTAAGAATTTCTAACTTATCTTTGTTAAGAGAGATGTGCTTTTCTATTGCAATTCTTAGGATGGGAATTTGTAAAAAGTATGTTAATGAGTTGTTCGGTTTTCCAGGTGTATTCACAGGTAATAACTACTCCAGGAAACAATTTTTTTTATGATTAAAGTCAAACCTCGGCTCCAGAGCTACGTTGAATCACATTAACGATAACAAAGTTTTTATTTACACATAATTTTATTCTACATAGAGTTTAATAACCATTATTATAAACAAATCAGTTGGATAAAACATAACCATTATTATAAACAAATCAGTTGGATAAAATATAACCTTTATTATAAACAAACAAGTTTGTTAAAACATAACCATTATTATAAACAAATCAGTTGGATAAAACAAACCATTATTATAAACAAATCAGTTGGATTAAACATAACCATTATTATAAACAAATCAGTTGGATAAAACATAACCATTATTATAAACAAATCAGTCGGTTAGGTAAAATACAACCATCTTCATAAACAAATCAGTTTGATGAAATATAATCATTATTATAAACAAATCAATTGGATAAAATATAACCATTATTATAAACAAATCAGTTGGATAAAATATAACCTTTATTATAAACAAATAAGTTGGACAAAACATAACCATTATTATAAACAAATCAGTTGGATAAAACATAACCATTATTATAAACAAATCAGTTGGATAAAATATAATCATTATTATAAAAAAATAAGTTGGACAAAACATAACCATTATTATAAACAAATCAGTTGGATAAAACATAACCATTATTATAAACAAATCAGTTGGTTAGGTAAAATACAACCATCTTCATAAACAAATCAGTTTGATAAAATATAATCATTATTATAAACAAATCAGTTGGATAAAACATAACCATTGGTATAAACAAATCAGTTGGCTAATATATAATCATTATTATAAACAAATCAGTTGGATGAAACATAACCATTATTATAAACAAATCAGTTGGATAAAACATAACCATTATTATAAACAAGTCAGTTGGATACAACATAACCATTATTATTATAAACAAATCAGTTGGATAAAACATAACCATTATTATAAACAAATAAGTTGGACAAAACATAACCATTATTATAAACAAATAAGTTGGACAAAATATAACCATTATTATAAACAAATCAGTTGGATAAAATATAACCTTTATTATAAACAAATAAGTTGGACAAAACATAACCATTATTATAAACAAATCAGTTGGATAAAACATAACCATTATTATAAACAAATCAGTTGGATAAAATATAATCATTATTATAAAAAAATAAGTTGGACAAAACATAACCATTATTATAAACAAATCAGTTGGATAAAACATAACCATTATTATAAACAAATCAGTTGGTTAGGTAAAATACAACCATCTTCATAAACAAATCAGTTTGATAAAATATAATCATTATTATAAACAAATCAGTTGGATAAAACATAACCATTGGTATAAACAAATCAGTTGGCTAATATATAATCATTATTATAAACAAATCAGTTGGATAAAATATAACCATTGTTATAAACAAACAAGTTGGATAAAATGTAATCATTATTTTAAACAAATCAGTTTGATAAAATATAACAAAAATAACAATTATTATAAACACACCAGTTGGATAAAATGTAGTCATTATTTTAAAAAAAATCAGTTGAATAAAATATAACCAACAGGGGATAAAATATAATCATAATTATAAGCAAATCAATTGGATAAAACATAACCATTATTATAAACAAATAAGTTGGATAAAACATAACCATTATTATAAACAAACCAGTTCGATAAAACATAACCATTATTATAAACAAATAAGTTGGATAAAACATAACCATTATTATAAACAAACCAGTTCGATAAAACATAACCATTATTATAAACAAATCAGTTGGCTAAAATATAATCATTATTATAAACAAATCAGTTGGATAAAACATAACCATTTTTATAAGAAAATCAATTGGATAAAATATAACCATTATTATAAACAAACCAGTTCGATAAAATATAACCAACATTGGATAAAATATAACCAACATTGGATAAAACATAACCATCATTATAAACCAATCACTTGGATAAAATATAACCATTATTATAAACAAATCAGTTGAATAAAATTAACCATCATTATAAGCAAAGGATAAAAAAGACATACCTATCTTTTGAGCTCGCCGGGACAAATTCAAGGAGAGCTATTGCCATGACCCTGGCATTGTCGTCAGTGGCATGTCTGGTAGACACCCAGGTTAAACTTTTGCATTTAAGTTTAAGATATCTATGCAACCACTCATTGGATGTGAATGAAACTTTGCATGTGTGTTCACCATCATCAGTGGCACACACAGAGACAAGAATCAAAACTCTGGATTGCATTTTGGCACAGTTATGGCCCTTTTTTTAACTTCGACACCCAGAAGCGAGCTTTGTTGTCTTCTTGTTTAAATATTGCACATAAACATGATGACAGTTATATCATTGTCGCTGTCTACTTGAGGCAGTATTTTAAGCACTGCCACACTGAACTATCATGCCGCAGACCCATTGTATGATAAACCAACCAGTCATATTATACTGACACCAGGCCGGCCAGACCTAGAACTATCCTCTAAATGCTGAGCGCTGTATTTACAAGAAAGCTTCTATTACCATTATCCTGAAAGTCTTTTATATGACCCGGCGGGGATAACCTTACATAATCCAGGAAATAGTGGTCTGTTCAATTGATCATCTGTTAGTCTTTGGTGACATAAAATGATGCTTAATACAATGGCGACTCAAAAGTGGAGTCATTTGACCCTTGACCCCGAAGTCTGGAATCTTGAGAGAGTCAATATGAATGGATGGTTTTATGTGTTGAATTGCAAAACATCTCCAGATTTTATGGTTGGAAGTCAATTTCTATGTGTTGGCATGTATTATTTATAATATATGGCAAGAAATCAAATAAAACAACATATAATCTTTTATTATTTGTATTTTTTTCCTGTTTTAATATTTATGATGAATAACAAGATAAATATTATTGGCTGTTCCATCTGAACATACATCAAACCCACGGACAGCAAAAAAATAATATTCTAATATAAAAAATCACACAAGCAGCTTTACAACATAAAATTCATATAATCTGCATAATCATAATCATTCATAAACATTAGTTTCTCATAATAAAGACATGCACATATTGTCACTGCATTCCAATCAGGTTATTTTTTCTAGAGCTATAAAAAGACACACGAATACTTAAGTCGGATCAATCTCCAAGTGACAATAAATAACACTCGCCAATACAAAAAGATCCGGAAGTATTCCAAAACACTCCAATGTGTAAATGGAAATTTAAAAGCAGCGCATGTGCGGTACACTACCTTATAAAACAAATAACCGACAGTTTGTTATGAAAAGTTTCCAAGATATAACGAGAGTTTTCTGATTATTATTGTTGATTGACGAATGCTTTAATGATATTAACGGCGTCCAAAGTAAATAAGAATAAAATACTGGAACGATATCGTACATGACTTCGTAGTTTAACTTTCTTGTGGACAATTTTTCCAAGTTTATTTTTCAGCCAGAATGGCATCCGTTCTTTTATTTGCCCTGAATTTTAACTCGCGTTGTCATAAATCATCTGGCATATTGCAAGTGTGCCAGTGCTTATTCCAAACCCTGCTGATAATGATCGATGACCACTTTGTTTCATATCATCAAAAAGTCTTTATTGGATTATAAAATTTATCTAGAAAAAAAAATGGTGTTCAGAAATGGCAATACCATTGTTTGAGTCAGGGTTTTTCGTGGGTCGGTCACGCAACAGGAAACAAATAATTTTTTAAAATATTTTCCAGTTTGGAAACTAGCAAGTATGTCGGTAATCAATTCAAATATTTATTCAGTTAAGTTGTCTTTAAATTAATTTGCTTTAGCCAATCATCGCCAATAATCGGCAATCCAATTATCTAATCAGTCGGCCATGAACGTGCGTGACCTCCCATTATGTTTGTCAAAAGACAACTCTTCCCAGCTCCGCCTAGTTTATTTATAAGTGCACTATGATTGGCTGACCTATTTACCCAGTGACTGCCAATTATGCGCGTGTTGTAAATACTACATCGACTAGCTGGAGATTATGCTGGAGGGAGTGATATTGGTCATAATGTCCACGCATTGAAACGGTAGCAGTAAAAACCAGCGGGATGCAACTCAATATGTTGTTGGACTGATGCTTCATTCCAAATTGCCATGCGTCAAAAATATGCATCTGCCATAATTTTATTGTGTGAAGCCTTTATAACGGACCAAATTGAAATAAAAATAAAATCATGCAACTCATATAATATGTCATAAAATTTGTTGCAGATTTAAGTGGGAAATCTATTTTAGTCTAGCCTAGGCGCGTAGTCCAAGTTAGGATATCCCTTTTCAGTACATAAATTTGTCATGTTTAAACAGATATCCTTTGGCAATTCAGGGCCAATGAGCATATAATTATATTGGAACAACATTTTTAGCAAATTTTAAAAAATTCTGTATACACAAAGTAATGGGAAAATATTCTGAACATACTTACAATTGTACATGTATATATTATATTGAAATGCTAGAATTATATCTGACATCTGCTCCTTGATGAACAAAATGTTGACATTGTTAGGTAAATGAAATATTGTTTCATTTATTGTTTCATAATTGACAAATGTTAATACTCTATGAAGAGTGTTATTAAATATGTTTCTTTTCACCTACATTGTCAGAAGAATGTAGAACACATGTTAGATTGGTATCATTTAATGGTCGTACCTGCTGGGTGATACAGTTATAATTAATGTCATGTTATGTTATAAATAATGCTGTTGCTACAGTTCTATATATTTCTCCTGTAGACAGAATTGTTATATTCTTACTGGTACATCAAAATGGTGATCATTAAAGTAGGGACTGAGGGTGATTTATTGTTTGGAAGGAAAAAATCATGATGTTGTAAGATTAGATTGGGAAGATAGTTCTGTTTTGGAGGTGTACAGAAAACAGCTTTATTATAATTTATGATATAATTGTGTTCTTAAATTTGTGTTTCATTATTGCCAATGAAATATTGATATTAGTGTGTTTCTGTGTCTGTTTTGGTGACAAATAAAGTATGTAAGGCTATAATAAATAAATTGCTAGATTATCATCCCCGCCCACCACCTTATTTTCATGCCGCCTCTACTCTTTTTATTTTCATAAAATTATATACATATAAAAAAACATCAAAAACTTTAAGTATGAAAATAAAAAATAAAAAATAAAATCCTCCTGCTCTCCCCATTTTTATGAAAAATTTGGATAATAATCTAGCAATTGATTTTGGTAATTATAGTTACATGTCTGTTTCTGTATATAACTTCAGTGGCCCACATCAGGTGAGAATTTAGGTCCTGATTGGACAACACTTGGTCTTGGCAGGTCTCTAACAAATTGTGTTGTCTCGACATAATTATTTGGGTTACTGAAGGGCAGGGTAATTATGTATAATTATATATCAGCTGTTGCTGAAACTGCTGAATATACATTACTAAAAGCTGGTCGACAGTGTGATAAATAACCTAAAAAACACTCTGGATATCTGATTTTTTAAATAACATTCTCGCGCTGTGACGTTGGAACCATCTATGATGTCACGTATAAAATATAATTATTATGTAAATCGTATAACTTAATGTCTTAAAAGATATTGTTGTAAAAACATTATGATGAATTAAGTTAAAATAATTATTGGATGTGTTTGGTATAAAAGAAAACGATGCATTCATGGCATTTTCAGCTTTGATAGAAAATTTTGTCCCTTGGGATGGATGTTCCCATGAAAACATTTATCCCAAAGGATGGAATTTCCATCCAAACCTCAAACCCATGTTAAAAATTGTTATAATCTGAAAACTGTGCTCCAGATAAGCAGTGTTTAAACATGGGCAGTTCTAAATAAAGCATTTACAAGTTAGTGGTAAAACAAGCATTTGATGCTGACAATACAGTGTTGATTTTTTTAAAGTGGCATTTTGATTAAAATGTTCATTTTTACCCTCAGCATTTACAAATAAAAGGAACAAAATACTTGTTTGAAGAAAAATATTTTCTTGAGCACTGTTAACATGTTCTGTATCTGTCAGGAAATTGTGCATATCTGTGATTCCAAACATCCTGCAATAAAATATTAGCTTTAAGCTGGAGATTTACTGTCGGCCATGAGTGATTGATGGTGCAGTTAACCACACTTTATAACACATCTGCATAGTTTCACTTTTAATGTTTCTTCTAAACAACACTTAAACAAAAAACACCACAAACCTCACAGGCTCGCCATCTTAGTCAAACTTGTCCCTGATATTTGTAGATTTTTTCAGTTGTTCATGATAACAGAAAAAAATATTAATCATAAATAGTGATCTCAAAGTTAAAAAGTAAAAAATATTGTTTACTTTCATCCAATTTTAGTGTAAAAACTGAACAAAAATTTAAAGTGACCTTCACTTGAAGGTACATTTATAGTTTTCCTTATATTCATAGGCCAAAGTAATTGGTCTTCCACTCTAGCTATATAGTACATGTGCATCATGGAATTGTGAATTTTTGTATGTGCCAAGGGTGCTTCTAAAACAGTTGGCATCCAAGGTACATCTCTATATCTGCCAATAATTGCAAGTGTGGTATGTATGATATCGTAGTGAGGTGAGCAACAGGTGCTAATGTCAATTTAACCACAAACTAGACATATGTAGACCATGTGGATATAATACTGTAAAGATTTAAAAAAAACTCAATGTTATCTTAATATTTTACTGAGCCTCATAAGTATCTTTTGTCTGACTACATGAATACTGCAGCGATGGATTATGGGGTAGAGCATCTGCCTTGCATGCGGAAGGTTGTGTGTTTGATCCTCGGCCGGGTCATACCGAAGACTTGAAAAATGGTACGAGAGGCTTCCTCGATTGACACTCAGCAGTTAACAAATACGTCTAGGTCTGGTGGGCGGAGTGTCAGTATAATGTGACTGAGTGGGATGTCTGCACCATGATACATCATTGTGGCATAGGTCTGGTGGGCCCAGTGTCAGTATAATGTGACTGAGTGGGATGTCTGCACCATGATACTCCATTGTGGCCTAGGTCTTGTGGGCCCAGTGTCAGTATAATGTGACTGAGCGGGATGTCTGCACCATGATACTCCATTGTGGCATAGGTCTGGTGGGCCCAGTGTCAGTATAATGTGACTGAGTGGGATGTCTGCACCATGATACTCCATTGTGGCATAAGTCTGGTGGGCCCAGTGTGAGTATAATGTGACTGAGTGGGATGTCTGCACCATGATACTCCATTGTGGCCTAGGTCTGGTGGGCCCAGTGACAGTATAATGTGACTGAGTGGGATGTCTGCACCATGATACTCCATTGTGGCCTAGGTCTGGTGGGCCCAGTGTCAGTATAATGTGACCGAGTGGGATGTCTGCACCATGATACTCCATTGTGGCCTAGGTCTGGTGGGCCCAGTGTCAGTATAATGTGACTGAGTGGGATGTCTGCACCATGATACTCCAGTGTGGCATAGGTCTGGTGGGCCCAGTGTCATTATAATGTGACTAAGTGGGATGTTTGCACCATGATACTCCATTGTGGCCTAGGTCTGGTGGGCCGAGTATCAGTATAATGTGACTGAGTGGGATGTCTGCACCATGATACTCCATTGTGGCCTAGGTCTGGTGGGCCCAGTGTCAGTATAATGTGACATAGTGGGATGTCTGCACCATGATACTCCATTGTGGCGTAGGTCTTGTGGGCAGAGTGTCAGTATAATGTGACTGAGTGGGATGTCTGCACCATGATACACCATTGTGGCATAGGTCTTGTTGGCAGAGTGTCAGTATAATGTGACTGAGTGGGATGTCTGCACCATGATACACCATTGTGGCCTAGGTCTGGTGGGCCCAGTGTCAGTATAATATGACTGAGTGGGATGTCTGCACCATGATACTCCATTGTGGCATAGGTCTGGTGGGCCCAGTGTGAGTATAATGTGACTGAGTGGGATGTCTGCACCATAATACTCCATTGTGACATAGGTCTGGTGGGCCCAGTGTCAGTATAATATGACTGAGTGGAATGTCTGCACCATGATACTCCATTGTGGCCTAGGTCTTGTGGGCCCAGTGTCAGTATAATGTGACTGAGTGAGATGTCTGCACCATGATACTCCATTGTGGCATAGGTCTGGTGGGCCCAGTGTCAGTATAATATGACTGAGTGGGATGTCTGCACCATGATACGGACCATTGTGGCCTAGGTCTGGTTGGCCCAGTGTCAGTATAATGTGACTGAATGGGATGTCTGCACCATGATACTCCAGTGTGGCATAGGTCTGGTGGGCCCAGTGTCAGTATAATGTGACTGAGTGGGATGTCTGCACCATGATACTACAGTGTGGCCTAGGTCTGGTGGGCCCAGTGTCAGTATAATGTGACTGAGTGGGATGTCTGCACCATGATATTCCATTGTGGCCTAGGTCTGGTGGGCCCAGTGTCAGTATAATATGACTGAGTGGGATGTCTGCACCATGATACTCCATTGTGGCCTAGGTCTTGTGGGCCAAGTGTCAGTATAATATGACTGAGTGGGATGTCTGCACCATGATACTCCATTGTGGCCTAGGTCTGGTGGGCCCAGTGTCAGTATAATGTGACTGAGTGGCATGTCTGCACCATGATACTCCAGTGTGGCATAGGTCTGGTGGACCCAGCGTCAGTATAATGTGACTGAGTGGGATATCTGCACCATGATACTCCAGTGTGGCATAGGTCTGGTGGGCCCAGTGTCAGTATAATGTGACTGTATGGGATGTCTGCACCATGATACTCCATTGTGGCCTAGGTCTGGTGGGCCCAGTGTCAGTATAATGTGACATAGTGGGATGTCTGCACCATGATACGGACCATTGTGGCCTAGGTCTGGTGGGCCCAGTGTCAGTATAATGTGACATAGTGGGATGTCTGCATCATGGTACTCCATTGTGGCCTAGGTCTGGTGGGCCCAGTGTCAGTATAATGTGACTGAGTGGGATGTCTGCACCATGATACTCCATTGTGGCCTAGGTCTGGTGGGCCCAGTGTCAGTATAATGTGACTGAGTGGGATGTCTGCACCATGATACTCCATTGTGGCTTAGGTCTGGTGGGCCGAGTGTCAGTATAATGTGACTGAGTGGGATGTCTGCACCATGATACTCCATTGTGGCCTAGGTCTTGTGGGCCCAGTGTCAGTATAATGTGACTGAGTGGGATGTCTGCACCATAATACTCCATTGTGACATAGGTCTGGTGGGCCCAGTGTCAGTATAATATGACTGAGTGGAATGTCTGCACCATGATACTCCATTGTGGCCTAGGTCTTGTGGGCCCAGTGTCAGTATAATGTGACTGAGTGGGATGTCTGCACCATGATACTCCATTGTGGCATAGGTCTGGTGGGCCCAGTGTCAGTATAATGTGACTGAGTGGGATGTCTGCACCATGATACGGACCATTGTGGCCTAGGTCTGGTTGGCCCAGTGTCAGTATAATGTGACTGAATGGGATGTCTGCACCATGATACTCCATTGTGGCATAGGTCTGGTGGGCCCAGTGTCAGTATAATGTGACTGAGTGGGATGTCTGCACCATGATACTCCATTGTGGCTTAGGTCTGGTGGGCCGAGTGTCAGTATAATGTGACTGAGTGGGATGTCTGCACCATGATACTCCATTGTGGCCTAGGTCTGGTGGGCCCAGTGTCAGTATAATGTGACTGAGTGGGATGTCTGCACCATAATACTCCATTGTGACATAGGTCTGGTGGGCCCAGTGTCAGTATAATATGACTGAGTGGAATGTCTGCACCATGATACTCCATTGTGGCCTAGGTCTTGTGGGCCCAGTGTCAGTATAATGTGACTGAGTGGGATGTCTGCACCATGATACTCCATTGTGGCATAGGTCTGGTGGGCCCAGTGTCAGTATAATGTGACTGAGTGGGATGTCTGCACCATGATACGGACCATTGTGGCCTAGGTCTGGTTGGCCCAGTGTCAGTATAATGTGACTGAATGGGATGTCTGCACCATGATACTCCAGTGTGGCCTAGGTCTGGTGGGCCCAGTGTCAGTATAATGTGACTGAGTGGGATGTCTGCACCATGATACTACAGTGTGGCCTAGGTCTGGTGGGCCCAGTGTCAGTATAATGTGACTGAGTGGGATGTCTGCACCATGATATTCCATTGTGGCCTAGGTCTGGTGGGCCCAGTGTCAGTATAATATGACTGAGTGGGATGTCTGCACCATGATACTCCATTGTGGCCTAGGTCTTGTGGGCCAAGTGTCAGTATAATATGACTGAGTGGGATGTCTGCACCATGATACTCCATTGTGGCCTAGGTCTGGTGGGCCCAGTGTCAGTATAATGTGACTGAGTGGCATGTCTGCACCATGATACTCCAGTGTGGCATAGGTCTGGTGGACCCAGCGTCAGTATAATGTGACTGAGTGGGATATCTGCACCATGATACTCCAGTGTGGCATAGGTCTGGTGGGCCCAGTGTCAGTATAATGTGACTGTATGGGATGTCTGCACCATGATACGGACCATTGTGGCCTAGGTCTGGTGGGCCCAGTGTCAGTATAATGTGACTGAGTGGGATGTCTGCATCATGGTACTCCATTGTGGCCTAGGTCTGGTGGGCCCAGTGTCAGTATAATGTGACTGAGTGGGATGTCTGCACCATGATACTCCATTGTGGCATAGGTCTGGTGGGCCCAGTGTCAGTATAATGTGACTGAGTGGGATGTCTGCACCATGATACTCCATTGTGGCTTAGGTCTGGTGGGCCGAGTGTCAGTATAATGTGACTGAGTGGGATGTCTGCACCATGATACACCAGTGTGGCATAGGTCTGGTGGGCCCAGTGTCAGTATAATGTGACTGAGTGGGATGTCTGCACCATGATACTCCACTGTGGCATAGGTCTGGTGGGCCCAGTGTCAGTATAATGTGACTGAGTGGGATGTCTGCACCATGATACTCCATTGTGGCATAGGTCTGGTGGGCCCAGTATCAGTATAATGTGAGGTAGTGGGATGTCTGCACCATGATACTCCATTGTGGCCTAGGTCTTGTGGGCCCAGTGTCAGTATAATGTGACTGAGTGGGATGTCTGCACCATGATACTCCATTGTGGCCTAGGTCTGGTGGGCCCAGTGTCAGTATAATGTGACTGAGTGGGATGTCTCCACCATGATACTCTATTGTGGCATAGGTCTGGTAGGCCCAGTGTGAGTATAATGTGACTGAGTGGGATGTCTGCACCATGATACTCCTTTGTGGCATAGGTCTGGTGGGCCCAGTGTCAGTATAATGTGACTGAGTGGGATGTCTGCACCATGATACGGACCATTGTGGCCTAGGTCTGGTTGGCCCAGTGTCAGTATAATGTGACTGAATGGGATGTCTGCACCATGATACTCCAGTGTGGCCTAGGTCTGGTGGGCCCAGTGTCAGTATAATGTGACTGAGTGGGATGTCTGCACCATGATACTACAGTGTGGCCTAGGTCTGGTGGGCCCAGTGTCAGTATAATGTGACTGAGTGGGATGTCTGCACCATGATATTCCATTGTGGCCTAGGTCTGGTGGGCCCAGTGTCAGTATAATATGACTGAGTGGGATGTCTGCACCATGATACTCCATTGTGGCCTAGGTCTTGTGGGCCAAGTGTCAGTATAATATGACTGAGTGGGATGTCTGCACCATGATACTCCATTGTGGCCTAGGTCTGGTGGGCCCAGTGTCAGTATAATGTGACTGAGTGGGATGTCTGCACCATGATACTCCACTGTGGCATAGGTCTGGTGGGCCCAGTGTCAGTATAATGTGACTGAGTGGGATGTCTGCACCATGATACTCCATTGTGGCATAGGTCTGGTGGGCCCAGTATCAGTATAATGTGAGGTAGTGGGATGTCTGCACCATGATACTCCATTGTGGCCTAGGTCTTGTGGGCCCAGTGTCAGTATAATGTGACTGAGTGGGATGTCTGCACCATGATACACCATTGTGGCCTAGGTCTGGTGGGCCCAGTGTCAGTATTATGTGACTGAGTGGGATGTCTGCACCACGATACTCCATTGTGACATAGGTCTGGTGGGCCGAGTGTCAGTATAATGTGACTGAGAGGGATGTCTGCACCATGATACTCCATTATGGCATAGGACTTGTGGGCAGAGTGTCAGTATAATGTTACTGAGTGGGATGTCTGCACCATGATATTCCATTGTGGCCTAGGTCTGGAGGGCTCAGTGTGAGTATAATGTGACTGAGTGGGATGTCTGCACCATGATACTCCATTGTGGCATAGGTCTTGTGGGCTGAGTGTCAGTATAATGTGACTGAGTGGGATGTCTGCACCATGATACTCCATTGTGGCATAGGTCTTGCGGGCTGAGTGTCAGTATAATGTGACTGAGTGGGATGTCTGCACCATGATATTCCATTGTTGCATAGGTCTGGTGGGCCCAGTGTCAGTATAATGTGACTGAATGGGATGTTTGCACCATGATATTCCATTGTGGCATAGGTCTGGTGGGCCCAGTGTCAGTATAATGTGACTGAGTGGGATATCTGCACCATGATACTCCATTGTGGCATAGGTCTGGTGGGCCAAGTGTCAGTATAATGTGACTGAGTGGGATGTCTGCACCATGATACTCCATTGTGGCCTAGGTCTGGTGGGCCCAGTGTCAGTATTATGTGACTGAGTGGGATGTCTGCACCATGATACTCCATTGTGGCCTAGGTCTTGTGGGCAGAGTGTCAGTATAATGTGACTGAGTGGGATGTCTGCACCATGATACTCCAGTGTGGCATAGGTCTGGTGGGCCCAGTGTCATTATAATGTGACTAAGTGGGATGTTTGCACCATGATACTCCATTGTGGCCTAGGTCTGGTGGGCCGAGTATCAGTATAATGTGACTGAGTGGGATGTCTGCACCATGATACTCCATTGTGGCCTAGGTCTGGTGGGCCCAGTGTCAGTATAATGTGACTGAGTGGGATATCTGCACCATGATACTCCAGTGTGGCATAGGTCTGGTGGGCCCAGTGTCAGTATAATGTGACTGTATGGGATGTCTGCACCATGATACTCCATTGTGGCCTAGGTCTGGTGGGCCCAGTGTCAGTATAATGTGACATAGTGGGATGTCTGCACCATGATACGGACCATTGTGGCCTAGGTCTGGTGGGCCCAGTGTCAGTATAATGTGACTGAGTGGGATGTCTGCATCATGGTACTCCATTGTGGCCTAGGTCTGGTGGGCCCAGTGTCAGTATAATGTGACTGAGTGGGATGTCTGCACCATGATACTCCATTGTGGCATAGGTCTGGTGGGCCCAGTGTCAGTATAATGTGACTGAGTGGGATGTCTGCACCATGATACTCCATTGTGGCTTAGGTCTGGTGGGCCGAGTGTCAGTATAATGTGACTGAGTGGGATGTCTGCACCATGATACACCAGTGTGGCATAGGTCTGGTGGGCCCAGTGTCAGTATAATGTGACTGAGTGGGATGTCTGCACCATGATACTCCACTGTGGCATAGGTCTGGTGGGCCCAGTGTCAGTATAATGTGACTGAGTGGGATGTCTGCACCATGATACTCCATTGTGGCATAGGTCTGGTGGGCCCAGTGTCAGTATAATGTGACTGAGTGGGATGTCTGCACCATGATACTCCATTGTGGCCTAGGTCTGGTGGGCCCAGTATCAGTATAATGTGAGGTAGTGGGATGTCTGCACCATGATACTCCATTGTGGCCTAGGTCTTGTGGGCCCAGTGTCAGTATAATGTGACTGAGTGGGATGTCTGCACCATGATACTCCATTGTGGCCTAGGTCTGGTGGGCCCAGTGTCAGTATAATGTGACTGAGTGGGATGTCTCCACCATGATACTCTATTGTGGCATAGGTCTGGTAGGCCCAGTGTGAGTATAATGTGACTGAGTGGGATGTCTGCACCATGATACTCCATTGTGGCCTAGGTCTGATGGGCCCAGTGTCAGTATAATGTGACTGAGTGGGATGTCTGCACCATGATACTCCATTGTGGCATAGGCCTGGTGAGTCCAGTGTCAGTATAATGTGACTGAGTGGGATGTCTGCACCATGATACACCATTGTGGCCTAGGTCTGGTGGGCCCAGTGTGAGTATAATGTGACTGAGTGGGATGTCTGCACCATGATACTCCATTGTGGCGTAGGTCTGGTGGGCCCAGTGTCAGTATAATGTGACTGAGTGGGATGTCTCCACCATGATACTCCATTATGTCCTAGGTTTCGTGGGCCCAGTGTCAGTATAATGTGACTGAGTGGGATGTCTGCACCATGATACTCCATTGTGGCATAGGTCTGATGGGCCCAGTGTTAGTATAATGTGACTGAGTGGGATGTCTGCACCATGATACTCCATTGTGGCCTAGGTCTTGTGGGCTCAGTGTCAGTATAATGTGACTGAGTGGGATGTCTGCACCATGATACTACAGTGTGGCATAGGTCTGGTGGGCCCAGTGTCAGTATAATGTGACTGAGTGGGATGTCTGCACCATGATACTCCAGTGTGGCATAGGTCTGGTGGACCCAGTGTCAGTATAATGTGACTGAGTGGGATGTCTGCACCATGATACTCCAGTGTGGCATAGGTCTGGTGGGCCCAGTGTCAGTATAATGTGACTGAGTGGGATGTCTGCACCATGATACTCCATTGTGGCCTAGGTCTGGTGGGCCCAGTGTCAGTATAATGTGACTGAGTGGCATGTCTGCACCGTGATACGGACCATTGTGGCATAGGCCTTGTGGGCCCAGTGTCAGTATAATGTAACTGAGTGGGATGTCTGCACCATGATACTCCAGTGTGGCCTAGGTCTGGTGGGCCCAGTGTCAGTATAATGTGACTGAGTGGGATGTCTGCACCATGATACTCCATTGTGGCCTAGGTCTGGTGGGCCTAGTGTCAGTATAATGTGACTGAGTGGGATGTCTGCACCGTGATACGGACCATTGTGGCATAGGTCTTGTTGGCAGAGTGTTAGTATAATGTGACTGAGTGGGATGTCTGCACCATGATACTCCATTGTGACATAGGTCTGGTGGGCCCAATGTCAGTATAATATGACTGAGTGGAATGTCTGCACCATGATACTCCATTGTGGCATAGGTCTGGTGGGCCCAGTGTCAGTATAATGTAACTGAGTGGGATGTCTGCACCATGATACTCCATTGTGGCATAGGTCTGGTGGGCCCAGTGTCAGTATAATGCGACTGAGTGGAATGTCTGCACCATGATACAGACCATTGTGGCCTAGGTCTGGTGGGCCCAGTGTCAGTATAATGTGACTGAATGGGATGTCTGCACCATGATACTCCAGTGTGGCATAGGTCTGGTGGGCCCAGTGTCAGTATAATGTGACTGAGTGGGATGTCTGCACCATGATACTCCATTGTGGCAGTGCTTAGAATACTTCCTCAAGCAGACACCATCCCCATATAGTTGAAAATTGTTGAAAGTGGCGCTAAACACCATATAGACATGACTGCTTGCATACATAAATGAGCACTTGTCTAACTATATGACTGTTTGCGTACATGCATGAGCACTTGTCTAATTATATGGCTGTTTGCGTACATACATGAGCACTTGTCTTACTACATGACTGTTTGCATAAATACATGCACACTTGTCTAACTATATGACTGTTTGCGTACATGCATGAGCACTTGTCTAATTATATGGCTGCTTGCACACATACATGAGCACTTGCCTAACTACATGACTGCTTGCGTACATACATGAACACTTGTCTAACTATGTGACTGCTTGCATACATACATGAACACTTGTATAACTACTTGACAGTTTGCATACATACATGCACACTTGTCTAACTACATGACTGCTTGCACATACATCAGCACTTGTCTAACTACATGACTGCTTGCACATATACATGAGCACTTTTCAACCTACATGACTGCTTGCCTATATACATGAGCACTTGTTTTACATAATAAACATTTGTCTTACTACATAACTACTTGCATACATACATGAGCACTAAATGTCTAACTATATGACTGCTTGTCTATATACATGAGCACTTGTCTAACTATATGACTGCTTGTCTATATACATGAACACTTGTCTAACTACATGGCTGCTTGTCTATAAACATGAGCACTTGTTTTACATAATAAACATTTGTCTAACTCCATGGCTGCTTGCACACATACATGAGCACTTGCCTAACTACATGACTTCTTGCATACATACATGAACACTTGCCTAACTACATGATTGCTTACATACATACATGAGCATTTGTCATACTACATGACTGCTCTCGTACATACATGAGCACTTGTCTAACTACATGACTGCTTGTGTACATACATGAGCACTTGTTTTACATAATAAACATTTGTCTAACTACATGACTGCTTGTGTACATACATGAGCACTTGCTTAATTACATAACTGTTTGCATACATATATGAGCACTTGTCTAACTACATGACTGCTTGCATATATACATACATGAGCACTTGTTTTACATAATTAACATTTGTCTGACTGCATGGACAGTTGTTAAACTATATGAACATTTGTTGGACTACATGAACAGCTGTTAGGCTACATGAACAGCTGTTAAACTACTTGAACAGCCAGCACGTCTCCCACCTGTGCACCTGTCAGCCTGCCTGCCAGCCAACCAGCCAGCCAGCCAGCCAGCCAGCCAGCCAGACAGCCAGCCAGCCAGCCAGCCAGCCAGCCAGCCAGTCAGACACACACAGACACAGACAGACAGACACACGCATGCATGCACGCACGCACGCACGCACGCACACACGCACACACACACACACACACACACACACACACACACACACATTCTCGCAATGATACCAGTTATTTGCGGGAGGTCATGTGGTTTTACTCGGATTCATTCTGATGGCTTCCTCCACCAATAACACTGAATGCCATAATTATATAACCTTTGATTTGTTGAAACTTTGTTAAACCCCATCTAAAACAAACATTGTGACAATTTGTCTATTTATTTACATCAATATAAGTATATTCACAATGTTATCTCTTGTAAACAAGCTGGACTCGGTTAGCTCAGCTGGTAGCATGTCTGACTATCAATCCAGAGGTTGAGTTGGAACACCTGTCCAGACACAGTCATCATGATAATTAATAAACAACATTGCCTGCTTTTGTCATTCCTGTCTCACTGCTGTATCAAGCAAGAAAGTTATCAGTTATTTATTGAGATGGGTGTACTCAAGTATTGGTAAACTTTCCAGGATCCCAGGAAGGATGGTAACCATAGGTTAACCCTTTACTTCATATAGATGCCTTTGGACACCTCTAATATAGACACCTTTGGATACATAATATGGAAAGCTTTTGAATTACTGGGTGAATTATGTTTATATTGACTGACAGAGTGGAAAACAGTGCAGGAAGTGTTACGAGCAATCTGAACTCTTCCTGTACTGTTTTCAAAGGCCTTCTGTGATTGGTGCGGGAAAACGCATATCTATGGAGTAAAGGGTTAACTGATCAACTGTTAACCCTTGATGGCATATAGATGCTGCCAAATATTTGAACAAAAAACAAACGTTGAAGACACACAGTTATTTAGTCTGCTTTTTTCTCATTGAATCATACATTTATTATTTTAAAATAATTTCAAGAACTCACGCAGCAGACAATAAATGAGTTAAGCATTGCATGTTGCGTATTGTGTTTATTGTAAAAGTCCTCAAGATGAAGCATAATGATACTAGTACACGACTATAGACTCAGACAGCATGATAACCATGGCCATTATAATGGTAACTCCAGTAACAATTGCTGTTTATAATCACTGTTGCGTGTCAACCTGCTCTCTATAATCATAAATATTGCATGTTGTAGTGATATGAAACTTGCTACACTGGAACACTCCTTTACAGGGCCAGTGTTTACTTGTTTAGTTACTGATTGAGTCACTGAAATGAAGGTAATAATTATTGAAACTTACTTTTTTGTGTTGCGTTCAGATATTGGAAGACACCTTTATCATTGTCTAATGAACTCACGGCCTCGGTATTGGCAGTCAGACAAGCTACCGACTAGGCTGAGTACGGCTTGCATGTTATTTAAATGCTGGGGTTAAAAGTAAAAATACAGAATGATCAATTGACACTTATTTCACATGATGTATCTATACATGTATGTACACGATTAGCAGAAGCAATGCTCATTATCTTCCTATTGGAACACTGGCGGTTCCAGATAAGAATGAAGCAAGGTGTCTGGACTCGACTTGGGATTCCAGAAATATTTCTATATGACAGCCTTTTTAGCCAGTATTATGTTGTCTTCAACGTTTAAGTGTCCATTTGTCAATAAATTTATTTTGAATAAAATGTCCTCTGTGGGCAAGTGGTCTAAGATGCTGTCATCTAACAACTTACCTTTCACTGCTGAGGTCATGGGTTTGAATCTTGCTCGGTCCAAAAACTTAATGTGAGAAAGCTAGTTACGCTCTGAAGGATGGTGGTTTAACTCAAATTCATACTGAGGTATTCTTACATCTAAACCCAGCAGTCATATGATACTCTATCACTTAACCACACACACCACTAGATTCATGTCTCAGGTGCGAGCCGAGACTCACTATCACTAGACCACACACACCACTAGATTCATGTCACACACCACTAGATTCATGTCTCAGGTGCGAGCCGAGACTCACAATCACTAGACCACACATACCACTAGATTCATGTCTCAGGTGCGAGCCGAGACTCACTATCACTAGACCACACACACCACTAGATTCATGTCTCAGGTGCGAGCCGAGACTCACAATCACTAGACCACACATACCACTAGATTCATGTCTCAGGTGCGAGCCGAGACTCACAATCACTAGACCACACACACCACTAGATTCATGTCTCAGGTGCGAGCCGAGACTCACAATAACTAGACCACACACACCACTAGATTCATGTCTCAGGTGCGAGCCGAGACTCACAATCACTAGACCACACACACCACTAGATTCATGTCTCAGGTGCAAGCTGAGACTCACAATCACTAGACCACACACACCACTAGATTCATGCAGAGATGCCAACTCCTCCGATTTTGGCGGAGTGAATCCGATTTTTGTATGAAAAATGCGCTCTCCGATTTTCCATGAATTGTCTCCGATTTTTTAAAAAAAATGGTCTGGGATAAATTTCACGGGTAATACAAATAATCAGCATCGTTTACACTGACACCGGTTTTGATGTTCGGACATTTCTGTACGTGCAACGTCACCTCTTGAAGCGCTTTTAATTAGGCTATCCGGAAAATACCCGAGTATTTACGAAAAGAATATCGGATGATCCGGAAAGGCCCATTAACAACCTTCAAAATCCAATATGGCGGATGCAACACCACTAAAGAAAAAAAAGTACGAACATAAACAAACATTTATTAAAAGTTACACCGATGCATATTCTTGCTTTGTGACATCGAAGATGGGGGTGCATTATTGCATTCTGCAAGGTCTGCAATGCAGAAATTATGTTATCTCACGGTGGGATGGGTGATATTAAAAAACATTGGTACAAAACAGCACATCACCCGCTCAACTTTTCAGTCGTCGTCAAGGAAATTATCGACAATGGTTGCGACAACTCAGCCAATGGATAAGTCGGTAATTAAATTCCAATAAAGCTTAATTTGAATGTTCAATAAAGCCTCGCTTTTCATCAGTTTGTCAGCTTTTTTAATTTATTCTATAAAACTCGATCACTCAATTCTCTTCTTCATCAGGTTTATGAAATATTTCTTAATGAATACATGACTTTTTATCACTGAAAAGTGCTGAAATGCCATCTCAGAGCATCTACAACTTGAAAAAAAGACCCCAGACCCCCCGCAAAAGGCTTGGTTTTGACCACACTCCTATTTTCAGTAATTAAGGGTTGGCATCTCTGTTCATGTCTCAGGTGCAAGCCGAGACTCACAATCACTAGACCACACACACCATTAGATTCATGTCTCAGGTGCAAGCCGTGACTCACTATCACTAGACCACACACACCACTAGATTCATGTCTCAGGTGCGAGCTGAGACTCACTATCACTAGACCACACACACCACTAGATTCATGTCTCAGGTGGGAGCCGAGACTCACTATCACTAATCCACACACACCACTAGATTCATGTCTCAGGTGCAAGCTGAGACTCACTATCACTAAACCACACACACCACTAGATTCATGTCTCAGGTGCGAGCTGAGACTCACTATCACTAGACCACACACCACTAGATTCATGTCTCAGGTGCGAGTCGAGACTCACTATCACACACACCACTAGATTCATGTCTCAGGTGCAAGCTGAGACTCACTATCACTAGACCACACACACCACTAGATTCATGTCTCAGGTGCGAGCCGAGACTCACTATCACTAGACCACACACACCACTAGATTCATGTCTCAGGTGCGAGCTGAGACTCACTATCACTAGACCACACACACCACTAGATTCATGTCTCAGGTGCGAGCCGAGCCTCATTATCACTAGACCACACACACCACTAGATTCATGTCTCAGGTGCGAGCCGAGACTCACTCACTAGACCACACACACCACTAGATTCATGTCTCAGGTGCGAGCTGAGACTCACTATCACTAGACCACACACACCACTAGATTCATGTCTCAGGTGCGAGCCGAGACTCACTATCACTAGACCACACACACCACTAGATTCATGTCTCAGGTGCGAGCCGAGACGCTGATCACTAGACCACACACACCACTAGATTCATGTCTCAGGTGCGAGCCGAGACTCACAATCACTAGACCACACATACCACTAGATTCATGTCTCAGGTGCAAGCTGAGACTCACTATCACTAGACCACACACACCACTAGATTCATGTCTCAGGTGCGAGCCGAGACTCACTATCACTAGACCACACACACCACTAGATTCATGTCTCAGGTGCGAGCTGAGACTCACTATCATTAGACCACACACACCACTAGATTCATGTCTCAGGTGCAAGCTGAGACTCACTATCACTAGACCACACACACTACTAGATTCATGTCTCAGGTGCGAGCCGAGACGCCGATCACTAGACCACACACACCACTAGATTCATGTCTCAGGTGCAAGCTGAGACTCACTATCACTAGACCACACACACCACTAGATTCATGTCTCAGGTGCGAGCCGAGACTCACTATCACTAGACCACACACACCACTAGATTCATGTCTCAGGTGCGAGCTGAGACTCACTATCACTAGACCACACACACCACTAGATTCATGTCTCAGGTGCGAGCCGAGACTCACTATCACTAGACCACACACACCACTAGATTCATGTCTCAGGTGCAAGCTGAGACTCACTATCACTTGGTTAAATTTAATTGATAATATCATGTTTGTATGTAATTTAATACTTGCAGTTATGGTAAAAATCAATAAATTCTTATGTATTATGCATTGTTACTACTGTTACATACAGTGAATTACACTAATTGTGAAATTACAAAACGTATATCATTACTACAGGTAGAAACTTTGTCATATAAATTATTTATAATGTAACTGGTCTTCAGGATATCAGTGTTATGTGACTTGTAGTGCTACAATGAGTAATGTCAGGATAATGTGACTGGTCATCCTGATGTCAGTGTTATGTGACATGTAGTGCTACAATCATGTAATGTTAGGCTAATGTGACTGGTGACTTGTAGTGCTACAATCATGTAATTGTCAGGATAATGTGACTGGTCGTCCTGATGTCAGTGTTATGTGACTTGTAGTGCTACAATCATGTAATTGTCAGGATAATGTGACTGGTCGTCCTGATGTCAGTGTTATGTGACTTGTAGTGCTACAATCATGTAATTGTCAGGATAATGTGACTGGTCGTCCTGATGTCAGTGTTATGTGACTTATAGTGCAACAATCATGTAATGTCAGGATAATGTGACTGGTCATCCTGATGTCAACGTTATGTGACTGGTAGTGCTAAAATCATGTAATGTCAGGATAATGTGACTGGTGACTTGTAGTGCTACAATCATGTAATGTCAGGATAATGTGACTGGTCATCCTGATGTCAGTGTTATGTGTATTGTAGTGCTACAATCGTGTAATGTCAGGATAATGTGACTGGTCATCCTGATGTCAATGTTATGTGACTGGTAGTGCTACAATTATGTAATGTTAGGATAATGTAACTGGTGACCTGTAGTGCTACAATGATGTAATGTCAGGATAATGTGACTGGTCATCCTGATGTCAGTGTTATGTAACTTGTAGTGCTACAATCGTGTTATGTCAGGATAATGTGACTGGTCGTCCTGATGTCAATGTTATGTGACTGGTAGTGCTACAATCATGTTATGTCAGGATAATATGACTGGTCATCCTTATGTCAGTGTTCTGTGACCTGAAGGGCTACAATCATGTAATGTCAGGATTATGTGACTGGTCGTCCTGATGTCAATGTTATGTGACTGGTAGTGCTACAATCATGTTATGTCAGGATAATATGACTGGTCATCCTGATGTCAGTGTTCTGTGACCTGTAGGGCTACAATCATGTAATGTCAGGATAATGTGACTGGTGACTTGTAGTGCTACAATTATGTTATGTCATGATAATGTGACTGGTCATCCTGATGTCAGTGTTATGTGACCTGTAGTGCTACAATCATGTGATGTCAGGATAATGTGACTGGTCATCTTGATGTCAATGTTATGTGATTTTTAGTGCTACAATCAAGTAATGTCAGGATAATGTGACTAGTCATCCTGATGTCAGTGTTATGTGATTTTTAGTGCTACAATCATGTAATGTCAGGATAATTTGCCTGGTCATCCTGATGTCAGTGTTATGTGACTTGTAGTCCTACAATCATGTAATGTCAGGATTATGTGACTGGTAGTCCTGATGTCAATGTTATGTGATTTGTAGTGCGACAATCATGTAATGTCAGGATAATGTGACAGGGCTTCCTGATGTCAGTGTTATGTGACTTGTAGTGCTACAAGCATGTAATGTGAGGATATTGTGACTGGTCTTGAGGATATCAATGTTATGTGACTTGTAGTGCTACTATCATGTAATGTCAGGATAATGTGACTGGTCTTCAGGATGTCAGTGTTAAGTGAATTGTAGTGCTACAATCATGTTATGTCAGGATAATGTGACTGATTGTCCTGATGTCAATATTATGTGACTGGTAGTCCTACAATCATGTTATGTCAGGATAATATGACTGGTCATCCTGATGGCAATATTATGTTGACTGGTAGTCCTACAATCTTGTAATGTCGGGATAATGTTACTGGTCATCCAGATGTCAATGTTCTGTGACCTGTAGTGCTTCAAACATGTAATGTCAGGATAATGTGACTGGACATCCTGATGGCAATGTAATGTTGACTGGTAGTCCTACAACCATGTGATGTCAAGATAATGTTACTGGTCGTCCTGATGTCAATGTTATGTGACTGGTAGTCCTACAATCATGTGATGTCAGGATAATGTAACTGGTCATCCTGATGTTAATGTAATGTGACTTGTAGTGCTACAACCATGTGATGTCAGGATAATGTGACTGGTCATCCTGATATCAATGTAATGTGACTTGTAGTGCTACAATCATGTAATGTCATGATAATGTGACAGGGCTTCCTGATTTCAGTGTTATGTGACTTGTAGTGCTACAATCATATAATGTCAGGATAATGCGACTGGTCTTCAGGATATCAGTGTTATGTGACTTGTAGCGCTACAATCATATAATGTCAGGATAATTTGACTGGTCTTCAGGATATCAGTGTTATGTGACTTGTAGTACTACAATCATGTAATGTCAGGATAATGTGACTGGTCATCATGATGTCAGTGTTATGTGACTTATAGTGCTACAATCATGTTATGTCAGGATAATGTGACTGGTTGTCCTGATGTCATTGTTATGTGACTGGTTATCCTAAAATCTTGTAATGTCATGATAATGTAACTGGTCATCCTGATGTCAATGTTATGTGACTGGTAGTCCGACAAACATGTTATGTCAGGATAATGTGACAGGTTGTCCTTATGTCAATGTTATGTGACTGGTAGTCCTGCAATCATGTAATGTCACGATAATGTGACTGGTTGTCCTGATGTCAGTGTAATGTTGACTGGTAGTCCTACAATCATGTAATGTCAGGATAATGTGACTGGTTGTCCTGATGCCAATGTTATGTTGACTGGTAGTCCTACAATCATGTAATATCGGGATAATGTGACTGGTCACACTGAGATCAATGTAATGCTGACTGGTAGTCCTACAATCATGTTATGTCGGGATAATGTGACTGGTTGTCCTGATGGCAATGAAATGTTGACTGGAGGCCTACAATCATGTAATGTCAGGATAATGTGACTGGTTGTCCTGATGTCAATGTTATGTGACTGGTAGTCCTACAATCATGTAATGTAAAGATTATGTGACTGGTCTTCAGGATATCAGTGTTATGTGACTTGTAGTGCTAAAATCATGTAATGTCAGGATAATGTGACTGGTTGTCCTGATGTCATTGATATGTGATTGATTGTCCTAACATCTTGTAATGTCATGATAATGTGACTGGTCGTCCTGATGTCAATGTTATGTGACTGGTAGTCCTACAATCATGTTATGTCAGGATAATGTGACTGGTTGTCCTACAATCATGTAATGTCAGGATAATATTACTGGTCGTCCTGATGTCAGTGCCATGTGACTTGTAGTCTTACAATCATATAATGTCAGAATAATATGACTGGTTGTCATGATTATAATGTTGTATGACTGGTAGTCCTACAACCATATAATGTTAGGCTAATGTTACTGGTCGTAACGTTGACTGGTAGACTACAATCATGTAATGTCAGGATACTGTTACTGGTTGTCCTAATATCAATGTTATATGACTGGTAGTCCTGCAACCATATAAAGATAGGATAATGTGACTGGTTGTCCTGATGTCAGTTTTATGTGACTGATAGTCCTACAATCATGTAATGTCAGGATAATGTGATGGGTTTTCCTGATGTCAGTGTTATGTGACTGTTAGTCCTACAATCATGTTATGTCAGGATAATGTGACTGGTTTTCCTGATTTCAGTGTTATGTGACTGTTAGTCCTACAATCAGATAATGTCAGGATAATGTGACTGGTTGTCCTGATGGCAATGTTATGTTGACTAGTAGTCCTACAATCATGTAATGTCAGGATAATGTTACTAGTCGTCGTGATGTCAGTATCATGTTGACTGGTAGTCCTACAATCATGTAATGTCAGAATAATGTGACAGGTTGTCCTGATGTCAGTGTTATGTGACTGTTAGTCCTACAACCATATAATGTAAGGATAATGTAACTGGTCATCCTGATGGCAATGTCATGTGACTGGTAGTCCTATAATCATGTAATGTCAGGATAATGTGACTGGTTGTCCTGATGGCAATGTAATGTTGACTGGTAGTCCTACAATCATGTAATGTCAGGATAATGTGACTGGTTGTTCTGATGTCAATGTTATGTGACTGGTAGTCCTACAATCATGTAATGTCAGGATAATGTGACTGGTCATCCTGATGTCAATGTTATGTGACTGGTAGTCCTACAATCATGTTATGTCAGGATAATGTGACTGGTCTTCAGGATATCAGTGTAATGTGACTTGTAGTGCTACAGTCATGTAATGTTAGGATAATGTGACTGGTTTTCCTGATGACAGTGTTTTGTGACTGGTAGTCGTTCAATCATATAAGACCGCGGCATTGTCTAGTGGTAGAGCGTCCACCTCGCATGCGGAAGGTCGTGGGTTCAATCCCCGGCCGGGTCATACCAAAGACTTTTAAAATGGTACTAGAAGCTTCCTCGCTTGACGCTCAGCATTTAGAGGAGAGATCTAGGTCTGGTCGGGCCGGTGTCAGTATAATGTGACTGAGTGGGGTATCATACCATGTGTCTGCGGCATGATACTGCAGTGTGACAGCGTTTAGAATACTGTCTCAAGTAGACACCGTCGCAATATGACTGAAAAATTGTTGAAAGCGACGCTAAACACCATACAACAACAACAACAACTATTTTCAAAAGTAAAAATTTAACAAAATTGCTGTATGCCCCTTTATAAAAAGGTATTTATGTTTCCAATTAAAACAACATAATAATTTATACATTTATACCAGTAATTCTTCTAATAAGAGTAGTTGGTAGCGCATCTTACTCAATCCAGGGGTTGTGAATTCCTACTCGGCCACAGTTTCCATGATGATTGATATTCGGCATTGTGTCTCATCATGTGTCTCTGCATTATCAATTACTTGAGGAGAAGGGGTGTGCTCGAGTACTGGTTAATCTTCCAGGATCCAAGGTAACAGATGGCATAAAAATATGCTAAATGTTCAATCAATCAATATTATAAGATTGTGTATGTGACAGTAGTATAAATGTCTGGTTAATACATAAGTTTATTTTTATAGTGATCTAATCTATGGACATCACCAAGGCAGTGGTATTGATAGAGGTGACCGTAATTAGATCTAGACATCCTTGCTATGACATTATTGCAGTATTTTAGTTAATTTTCGTGGTTTGCACTGAGTAATTTGCAGCCTTCAATATGTTGTTCTTCTGCCAAATTACTCTGATCAGCTTCATTTACCCGCAATTTTTGTGGCATAAGAGGATTTTGTATTGAAAACACTCGACGAAGTTGAGATAATTGTGCTCCTAAATTGAATTTGTCTGGATAAAAACTATTGATTCATTTCTTATTTCACTTTTCAGATTTTCTCTCCTTTTTTATGGTGTTCAGTTTGTAAAATTTAATTATCAATAAAGAAAAACATGGCTTGTTACATTATAGTCTTATAAAAATATATTGTTACTGTCTGCTATTAAATCTGCATTATAACGGCCAAATAGAGGGATTGTGGGATACATCACGTTCTGCGTCAATAATTCAATCTTTTTGTTCCAAATACTTTATTAAGTTGTCAGACTATGGTTTAGATGATCAAATTGATTTCTTTCTACAGAATTCCAAGACTGTCTAGCTTTTTAAATTGTCAAATCAGGACTTTTGGCACAAGTGTTTTGGGTCTGTCTGTCATTCAAGTGATTGAGTAAGTTGATAGTGGCCAGCTGATCATCACCCAACTTTAATTTTCAACTTACTTGAAAAATAAGTGATTGACAGTTTGTGTCCAACAATAGCACATGTTAATTGGTTCTGAAGGTTTCTGTGTTTAGGATTTTGATACAGTACTTGTTTTATCAAGTCAATTACAGTCAAACTTGTCTTAAGCAGCCAGGCAAGGAAAGGACCAAAAGTGACCTTTTAAGACAGGTTGTTGCTTTATACAGGTGAATTTGCTCTGAAAGCATAGAAATTGGAAATAGCAAATGTGACTGCTTAAGACAAGTTGGTGATTAATAGAGGTGACTGCTTGCACAGGTTTGACTACTTGCTCAGGTGAAACTAGCATACCTTGGTAAATGAAGATATACGACCAATTGCAGCGATTATTAAAATAGATTCATTTATATTCAAAGATATCCAACAATCACATTTTAGGGATGAAAATAGAAGATTGGATATGCGTAAGAGGTTTCCAAAGTCACAATTGGGCATGTATTGTTATAAAAAACAGGAGGGGCTGATAGTTTGTGCTGATTGGTTAGGTCTTGTTAGCTAGTTTGACCCATGTCGGAAGAGACACATTTGAAGATCCACAAGTATTGTGAATACTTCCAATTTTTTAAGACAGGCAAGTAGCTTTGAGAAAGTAACAGGGGGGGGGAATAGTTACTGTTACACCGGATCATAATTTGACAAGCCCTGGGCATCAGTCAGAGCTCAGGCTTTAACAAGAGAACTGTTAAAGTAATGTTTGTTCTTGAGAACAAGTGCACATGTATGCAGTATCTGTATGCTTAGTTTTACTGTTTGGTTCTTCGTTTTCTGTTGATTTGCATATTCTTGAGGAATAATACCATGATGTCTATGCAAAAGATAATGGCAGTAAGTCTTGGTTTATCATCAGATCTCTCATTTACGATTCCCATCCTAAAAATAAATTGCTTTGTTTGCTGCAATGTTTCTGTTGCCCATTTGCTAAATTTCTAATCATCAGCGGTAAATGGTGTATGTTGATGGAATGGCTGGTAGTGTGTATTTACTTCCAGTTTAAGACAAAAGGCAGGAGTAAGCATAAACCATAATCACTTTGCACTGTCGCAATCATCAATTTAATTAAGGATTGAAAGCACAATTGAAAGTTTTCATCAAGTGATTGAAATCATTAGGCTGGTATGTTTAATGTCCAAGATTTGTCTTACAGACTTTTAGTAATATTAAACTAATGTGCATTTGTCTAAAGAAAATGACAGAGTATGCAACCAATATCGATTGCTGACTAGATTATCTACTTGTTTGATTGGCAGCCCACATCAGGTCATTTGAGTATTAATGGACATATTTCTAGTTTGATTGCATTTTTAATGTTATTTTCAAAACATGATAGGTTTTATATAGCATATCCAGTTTTATAAGGTCACGTGAGACTTTGTTTCAAGGGACCTTTTGCGATCACCTTTTTGTCCGTCGTTGTGTGTAGTGCGTCGTCCGTCATGTGTCTGTAAACAATTTACATTTTTGCAAAAACTGTAAGCTCAATCATAATGAAATGTTGTATGCAGCTTTGGTACCTAAGGATGAATCAAAATTGTGAATGGCATGGTCCCTGCCCCGCTGGGGCTGGCCCAATACTGTCAAATTTAAGGTAAACTTTGAAAAAAATCTTCTTAATGTAGGAAGCACTAGGAAACAAATGGTGACCATGATTATAATGGAAGTATCTGGGTCCTTTATAAAAATTGTGCATTGCAGGCATTTAAAGCAGTTATTCCTTGCAGTACAATAATTGACATTTAATAATAACATTTTGTCGGTCTATATTTCTTTTTTAATATATAAGTTTATGTAAACATTTAACCAGTAAGGGTTGTGGGTGTGTATTTGTATTTCATATATGGTTAAAGTAATGTTTATCACATTTTATCATTACTTGTGTCTCAAACAGAAAATATGATATAATTTGGGATCAGTCATTAAACCTTTCTGAAAGAAAATTAAATTGGATTAAGTGATCCATTTCACTAACGTTTGTAAATTTACGAACTTCTTGCATGTAAATTTTGAAGTAAAAAAAAGTCATCATAAGAACTTCAGAAGTCTTGTAAATAACTATTCCTTTTAAAATTCAAAACAACTTTCAGTTATGAAACGTCTGTAGGTGTGGCCATTTTTTCCTATGAAAATTTTAAGACTTATCAATGTTAGTGAAACAGACCCGGGTTTACTATGGGCTAATCCTGTACTGCAATAGATGTTTTGATTTACCCATTGAGGTCAGATACAGAATTGATTTCACCTTTAAAATTCTTGAGTTATAACTTAGGTGCTGATAGTATGTTTTTTTTGATATCTGCAGTCTGGTACCCTTGTTTCTGAGACTGGGTGGATGAAGCTGCTGTCTGGAGGTTTTCTTTCTAACAAGTCATTTATGCACCAGTCATTTGTATCCCTTCCCATTTTGTCCCAGGGGACCTCTTATAGTTATGCATGTATAACTACTCAGTCTACTATGAAAATGTGAGTCTGTTGAAAATGAGAGTGCTATCGCATACACAAGCTCAAATAATCATGTACATCAGGAATTATAAGGAATCAAGTACATCAGGAATCATGTATATCAGGAATCATGAGGAATCCTGTACATCAGGAATCATGAGGAATCCTGTACATCAGAAATCATGTACATCAGGAATAATGTATATCAGGAATCATAGTGAATCAGGAATCCTGTACATCAGTAATCATGTACATCAGGAATCATGAGGAATCCTGTACATGAGAAATCCTGTACATCTGGAATCCTGTACATCAGGAATCATGAGGAATCCTGTACATCAGTAATCATGTACATCAGGAATCATGAGGAATCCTGTACATCAGAAATCATGTACATCAGGAATAATGTATATCAGGAATCATAGTGAATCAGGAATCCTGTACATCAGTAATCATGTACATCAGGAATCATGAGGAATCCTGTACATCAGAAATCATGTACATCAGGAATAATGAATATCAGGAATCATAGTGAATCAGGAATCCTGTACATCAGTAATCATGTATATCAGGAATCATGAGGAATCTTGTACATAAGAAATCCTGTACATCAGGAATAATGTATATCAGGAATCATAGTGAATCAGGAATCCTGTACATCAGTAATCATGTACATCAGGAATCATGAGGAATCCTGTACATGAGAAATCCTGTACATCTGGAATCCTGTACATCAGGAATCATGAGGAATCCTGTACATCAGGAATCATGTACATCAGGAATAATGTACATCTGGAATCATGTACATCAGGAATCCTGAGGAATCCTGTACATCAGTAATCCTGTACATCAGGAATCATGAGGAATCCTGTACATCAGGAATCATGTACATCAGGAATAATGTACATCTGGAATCATAGTGAATCAGGAATCCTGTACATCAGTAATCATGAGGAATCCTGTACATGAGAAATCCTGTACATCAGGAATAATGTATATCAGGAATCATAGTGAATCAGGAATCCTGTACATCAGTAATCATGTACATCAGGAATCATGAGGAATCCTGTACATGAGAAATCCTGTACATCTGGAATCCTGTACATCAGGAATCATGAGGAATCCTGTACATCAGGAATCATGTACATCAGGAATAATGTACATCTGGAATCATGTACATCAGGAATCATGAGGAATCCTGTACATCAGTAATCCTGTACATCAGTAATCATGAGGAATCATGTACATCAGAAATCATGAGGAATTATGTACATCAGGAATCATGTACATCAATAATCCTGTACATCAGGAATCATGAGGAATCGTGTACATCAGAAATCATGAGGAATTATGTACATCAGGAATCATGTACATCAATAATCCTGTACATCAGGAATCATGAGGAATCATGTACATCAGAAATCATGAGGAATTATATACATCAGGAATCTTGTACATGTGGAATCATGTACATCAGGAACAATGAGGAATCATGTACATCAGGAACAATGAGGAATCATGTACATCAGGAATCTTGTACATCAGGAATCATGTAATCAGGGCTAAACAAATGTTATTAAAGCTACACAATCTCCTTTCCCAAATACTGTTTTTGATTGCTTAAAATCAAACAAATATTAAGGTACTGTGAAATAATTAATTTTCATGGGGGCCTTATTTTCATTGATTTTGTGGGGGGCCTCGACAACAAAATTAAATCCAAAGGAAATGGTCTTGGGCAAAATTGTGTTACATCAGTACTATCTAGAATTTACCTGTACATGTTTCTTAGCTAGAACTAAATGTTATGTGGTAGTTTCTGATTTAGTGCGCAATTTTTGCTATAAGAGCTATTGAAAGTAAAAAAAAATTAAATATTTAATTTAGTACACTGATTAAGCTAAATTACAGTAACTGTATTAATATTTGATCCATTCCATTACATAAAATATAGGTGTCAATATCAGAGGTTGTTTTTTTTATGTATTTTATTTATCTTATTTTCATCACTTTGGAAAGCGCTAGAAACAGACCATTTCTTAGAAGAATATGTCAGTTCCAAAGTAGACAACACATTTCATGTCAGTGTGACATATTTTTCCAGCATGGTTTCAGGTAGCTATTTATATGCATGTGAATAAATACAATACAGATTCTGGAATTTTATTTAAAAGTAAACTATTAGGCTATTGTTTTTATATTTGTTTTTATCAACAAGGAATAAATATTTATAACAAGTGAACTTGCATCGGTCTGACATACTTGATTTCACCTTCAACTTGTGACTGGTGTTTTCGTAACAGTTTGATCAAACGCTTAATTGACACCTCTCTCCACGATTACCCCATGTTGCCAAGAGCATTTATTACCGCTTGTGTATGTGCAGGCAGTGACTTAATACTAGTACAGGTCAGTTCTTAAAATGTGTTATGAAATAGAAATATTTGGATTAAAAAATCACACAAACAATTTCTTTTCAAAAATTCATTTTCAACAAAATTAAGTCCCCATGAATATGTCCTTTAACCAAAAACAACAAAAATTAAGGATTTCACAGTAATTAAGTTAATTCTAATTTGTTAATTCTGACAAAAGCGTCCTCGTCATGACAACGGATTAGTTGAATTTTCTAGCCCTGTAAATCTACATATTAGCCAGCTCAGTCTAGAGTCTTGGAGAATGAATGAATAATTCTGTAGATGTAATGGAACTATGAGCCCTCCTTCTTCCTATCAAACTGTGTTCCATGTAATCATTAATGTATTAAAAATTGTTTAAATATTTCAGTTATTACATGCACCAGTATATTGCTTGGATACTGAGATATATAAGACAGTATCAGTATATATACATTCTTGATTTTCTAATTTCATCTCCCAGAAACATACTCCAGTATTATCATATTGATCCTTTGTTGGATGTATCTAGCGTGCATTCTGTAATTGGTCATCATTTATTAAACTTGTTGTCTTTCTAGTAAGTTATCTTTGGGGAATAGCAACCATTTCCGTAAAAATATTGGAACTGAATGAAGATTCATGACTTCTCATCATGTAACTTTGCTTTCACGGTTTAGAAGCGCTCATATGTTTTCACAGTTATAGTGGAATTTCAAATAATTGACTAAAATGTAATTATACAGTAATGTGATAATAATAATGAAATATCTATTTGTTTACACTCATTTTCCAACATTCGACCTAATGGGTCTTTATCAAGCATAAAACACCATTAGCAATTACATCTTGTTGATCAGAATAATCCCGACACAAATGAAATAAATGAAAGTTATTTATATGCTGGATGTAACAATAACGCAATGTTTAATCGCTAATTGACGTTGCGTTATTTTCTGAGATGTTACTTTAGTATGATTACTGAAATGGGGCCGGTAACCAGGCATTTTTAATGTTACACCCATATGGTTTGGCAGTAATGCAATAATGAAATAATTTATTCACAAAAGTTTCAGTTGTTTTGCATCAAATCCATTTTAAAGCAATAATAGATATTCCCTCGTCGCCCTGTAACTTGGAATCTGATCAGGCCCTACACTGTTTGTCTCTCGTGACAATGGAACTATCAGTGTAATGGATGGGAAAATGTTTTCTGTTTTTGAGTAATACAAATAATGGATTATAATAATGGTCAATAAGTTTGCGAATTTTGAAAATGTTCTGATGTAAAATGTAAGTTTTAGAGGATTTTAAAACGGCACACCTGGTTGTCTGAGACATTATCTCTCAATGTGGCAGCTTTTAGGATACTGTTCAAGTAGAATGATCTCTCAATGTGGAAGTTTTAAGAATACTGTTCAAGTAGAATGATCTCTCAATTTAGCAGCATTTAGTATACTGTTCAAGTAGAATGATCTCTCAATGTGGCAGCTTTTAGAATACTATTCAAGCAGAATGATCTCTCGATGTGGCAGCTTTTAGAATACTGTCCAAGTAGAATAATCTCTTTGTGGCAGCTTTTAGAATACTGTTGAAATAGAATGATATCTTAGTGTGGCAGCTTTTAGAATACTGTTCAAGCAGAATGATCTCTCGATGTGGCAGCTTTTAGAATACTATTCAAGCAGAATGATCTCTCGATGTGGCAGCTTTTAAAATACTGTTCAAGTAGAATGATCTCTCAGTGTGGCAGCTTTTAGAATACTGTTCAAGCAGAATGATCTCTCAATGTGGCAGCTTTTAGAATACTGTTCAAGCAGAATGATCTCTCAGTGTAACAGCTTTTAGAATACTGTTCAAGCAGAATGATCTCTCGATGTGGCAGATTTTAGAATACTGTTCAAGCAGAATGATCTCTCAGTGTGGCAGCTTTTAGAATACTGTTCAAGCAGAATGATCTCTCGATGTGGCAGGTTTTAGAATACTGTTCAAGCAGAGTGATCTCTCAGTGTGACAGTTTTAGAAAAATGTTCAAGCAGAATGATCTCTCGATGTGGCAGCTTTTAGAATACTGTTCAAGCAGAATGATCTCTCAATGTGGCAGCTTTAAGAATACTTTTCAAGCAGAATGATCTCTCAATGTGGCAGCTTTTAGAAAACTGTTCAAGCAGAATGATCTCTCAGTGTGACAGCTTTTAGAATACTGTTTAAGCAGAATGATCTCTCGATGTGGCAGCTTTTAGAATACTGTTCAAGCAGAATGATCTCTCAGTGTGGCAGCTTTTAGAATACTGTTCAAGTAGAATAATATCTCTATGTGACAGCTTTTAAATACTGTTCAAGCAGAATGATCTCTCAATGTAGCAGCTTTTAGAATACTGTTCAAGCAGAATGATCTCTCAGTGTGACAGCTTTTAGAATACTGTTCAAGCAGAATGATCTCTCAGTGTGGCAGCTTTTAGAATACTATTCAAGCAGAATGATCTCTCGATGTGGCAGCTTTTAGAATACTGTTCTAGTAGAATAATCTCTCTGTGGCAGCTTTTAGAATACTGTTGAAGTAGAATGATCTCTCAGTGTGGCAGCTTTTAGAATACTGTTCAAGCAGAATGATCTCTCAATGTGGCAGCTTTTAGAATACTGTTCAAGCAGAATGATCTCTCGGTGTAACAGCTTTTAGAATACTGTTCAAGCAGAATGATCTCTCGATGTGGCAGCTTTTAGAATACTGTTCAAGCAGAATGATCTCTCAGTGTGGCAGCTTTTAGAATACTGTTCAAGCAGAATGATCTCTCGATGTGGCAGCTTTTAGAATACTGTTCAAGCAGAATGATCTCTCAGTGTGACAGTTTTAGAATACTGTTCAAGCAGAATGATCTCCTTGTGTGGCAGCTTTTAGAATACTGTTCAAGCAGAATGATCTCTCAATGTGGCAGCTTTAAGAATACTTTTCAAGCAGAATGATATCTCAATGTGGCAGCTTTTAGAATACTGTTCAAGCAGAATGATGTCTCAGTGTGACAGCTTTTAGAATACTGTTTAAGCAGAATGATCTCTTGATGTGGCAGCTTTTAGAATACTGTTCAAGCAGAATGATCTCTCGATGTGGCAGCTTTTAGAATACTGTTCAAGTAGAATAATATCTCTATGTGACAGCTTTTAAATACTGTTCAAGCAGAATGATCTCTCAATGTAGCAGCTTTTAGAATACTGTTCAAGCAGAATGATCTCTCAGTGTGACAGCTTTTAGAATACTGTTTTAGCAGAATGATCTCTCAATGTGGCAGCTTTTAGAATACTGTTCAAGTAGACACAGATCTGAAGCTAAACATCATATAACAATAGCAGCAGCAGCAGCAGCAGCAGCAGCAGCAGCAGCAACAGCAACAACAACAATAACAACAACAACATTTTTGTATCCTATTCACTGATAAACACAGACAAATCATTATTTAACAACATTGCAGCATGACAAAGTATTGTAATGGTACCAATTTAAC
Source organism: Panopea generosa (assembly GCA_029582155.1). NCBI lineage: Eukaryota > Metazoa > Mollusca > Bivalvia > Adapedonta > Hiatellidae > Panopea > Panopea generosa. Next base: position 87,507,382 of record CM055895.1, read on the forward strand.
ATTTTCAGCTATTTTGAGAAACCAGCTGTCTGAGATTGAGTAATTATTTACACAATAAAATGTGGTAACAGGGATTTAATTTGCAATTGGTTATTTAAAGATTAAGTTCTGTTCTGACAGTAGAAAGTACTTATACAAAAAAATAGACAAAATAGATTGCAAATAGTGCAAATAATAAAAATGACGTAAAACCCTATTCAAAGAAAAAGAAAAGATGAAACACAAATAATGTCATTTTGAATGCAATTTTTATTTCCATTGATTGTCACTGCCACTATGGTAATTTCATGGTGTAGTCAGGACCAATATAGAGTTGAGATACAGCGGATAACAATCAATTGCAGGATTATACAATATCTCAGAATCACCATGTGGAACAAGGAGAAGTTTGTTTATTCCACCATGCTGCCAGTGTCAGTAGAAGTCAACTGACTTGAAAAATCTTTACTTCCATTGTTTGATGATTTATGAGAGGATTGTGATATATATTGATTGATGTTTATTGTGTTTTAAGAAGTTGTAGGTCTTGTATTTGTACCTTATTGTTGAGATGAATGTCAGGATCAGGGGGAACCGTCATCTTATATCACATTTATGATTCCATTGTTTATATATTTTATGCTGCAACCATTATTATATGTTTATGAAATATTAAAATAGGGAGAATGAAAAAACAACAACTCATAGAGTGATTTATTGAACTTTCGGATCAGAACGATGCAAATTGAATGTTAAAATCATCTCCGTAAACATTATAAAAGATGATTATGCATTTCTGTGATGATTAATGGGTGATGAATGAAAATAATTTCAATTAATAAGACGAGTTGACATTCAAATTTGAAGTTTATAATTAATTAAGTTGCATAATCATGTAACTGTTTTTTTTGTTTTTTCGATTCGTTGCTTACTATTTAATAACTTTGTTAAAAAAACTTTATAATCATGATAAGATTAAAATGTGTTAACTGACGACTGTTTTATTATGTAGATTAATTAACAAAAAATATTTTTATTTCTTTTTGTATTTACTGATTGCAGCCATATATTACATAAACCTATATATTAAAGGTTTATAATTAGTGTAATTACTTATATTAAATGAGGTGCACCTATGGTTGTTTACCAATATTTTAAGCCAAACAACGCTGCTCATAGAGCAAATTATTTTACTTATATTGTCAGCGAGATTCAACCTAAATATGAACTTTCGATAAAATTTAATTTTATCTAAAGTGTTATTTGTACACACTAATTGTGCATAGTTACAATGGTAAAATATATCCAGCGTACCACCAGTATTTATCAATAGTAAAACCATCAACAAATTATGATGTGCCGTAAAACCCCAAACATAATGTTTGGTGGTAGAGATAAACTGACCTATTACGGTTTGGCTGCAATAGCATTCCTATATTAATTATAGCTTACTTAAAACGTATTTTGAAGATTAAAGCTACTATTATGCTATACGGGCTTTTGTATATATGCACAGTATCAGCTGAATACAGTATTATTTATTAGCATATCGCATTTTAAAAACTGACCAGTCACTGTTAATCGATCCATTTTACATCATTAATGATACGGAATAGTTTAAGAGTTTATTAAAACAAAATAAAGTTAAACTGTCTGACTGACCCATTTGAATGCATCACCTGGCTGACTGACCCATTTGAATGCAAGCACCTCCCTGACTAACCCATTTGAATGCAAATACCTCCCTGACTGACCCATTTGAATGCAGCATCTGGTTAACTGACCTATTTGAATGCAAATACCTCCCTGACTGACCCATTTGAATGCAAGCACATGGCTGACTGATCCATTTGAATGCAACCACATCACTGACTGACCGATTTGAATGCAAGAACTTGGCTGACTGACCCATTTGATTGCAGTATATGGCTTATATTTAAAATGGACAAAAAAATAACGCAAATCAAATGCTCATACAAATCCATATATATCAGTAGTGTTTGTTTCCAGTTATAAATTCCATGGCAGTGCACTTGGATGAGATATGACAACATACCTGTTTCATGAATGGATTACCTGCTACTTGACAACAACATGCTGTGTATTTCTGTCTGATTAATCATTCGGTTAATGACTCCAGTCTGTGTACTGTAAATAAACATAATGCAATGTTTGTTGTTTATTGCATATCAAACAAATTGCAACTATATTGTTCTTCGTTTATGAGTTCTGAAAAGTGGTGTTTATAATATGTAATGTAGTATAATAATTATTAATATGAATACTTTTTCTTCCTGTCAAGTATGTCATTCATCAGTAACTGCAACTGTCTATACATTATATATATAAATATATATATACAGTAGAGAGAGAAATATATATACCGTCTTCTGTGGCCTAAATAGTTGGATTTTTTTCTGATGCGCCCTGTTGTTCACCCAACAGCTACTTAAATTGAAAGTAGTTGAATGTCTAACAGCCTGATGCTGGGCAATGATAGCTTTTGGGAAGTAACTGTGCATATAAAGCATAAAGGTGTCTCATAAGCCCAGTGTGGCTGACCCTTTCAATAGGGGTGACACTATAATAAACAAAAACTTTACTTTTACACTGCTACACTGTTGTGAGTTAGTTTGTTACGAGCAGCCTCCTTTTTGTTTTCAGAGGGGGGGGGGGGGGGGGGGGTGGGGCTTGTATCATAGGCTATCAAAGAGTTCAGTTCGTATACATTAACGTTATAATGATATAAACTGTCTGTGTACATTTACATTATAATGATATAGATTGTTTGTATACATTTACATTACATTTACATTATAATGATATAAATTGTGTGTATACATTTACTTTATAATGATATAAATTGTGTGTATAGATTCACGTTATAATGATATAAATTGTTTATATACATTTACATTTCATTTACATTATAATGATATAAATTGTGTGTATACATTTATATAATAATGATATAAATTGTCTGTATACATTTACATTATACATGTAATGATATAAATTGTTTGTATACATTTACATTTTATTTACATTATAATGATATAAATTGTGTGTATACATTTACATTATAATGATATAAACTGTGTGTATACATTTACATTATAATGGTATAAATTGTTTGTATACATTTACATTTTATTTACATTATAATGATATAAATTGTGTGTAAACATTTACATTATAATGATATAAATTGTGTGTATACATTTACATTATAATGATATAAATTGTTTGTATACATTTACATTACATTTACAGACCCAATCAGACATCTACCAGCTGTTAGGCCACAAGACTTCTGTTTTTTCCCCTCTATTGAGTAGCTTGTTCTAGCATACTACTTAATGTAGATGTTTCTTCATCAATTTCTTTATATTTACTGTTATTGCAGTTGTTTTTAAATGAAACAATTCTGTTGATTTACCATAAAAGTTTTGAATCCAATTTCATGACAATCTGGTAGTTTTACTAGAGCAAAGTCATATCATTTTAGTTTATTTTATACCAACTTATTTTAGCTCATTGCAAATAAAGCTCAGCACTTACATGAATCACTCTAGAGTCCATTTCCTGGGTAGAACCAGTACCGAGTGTTAATTTTGAGTTGGGTTTGAGATCAAACCAGCAACTGCTGTCATATGCATCCTATAACAGTATCCTACAGTTTCTCAAATACACATACAACTTTATCAATACATCATTAATATATTGTAAGATGAATTAGTTTGTATAATTTAGAGAACAAGTAAATCTACTTGAATGACTGGTACATAAAATAAAATGTGTGCACGACAAAAAAATAATTCACAGTGTTGTTGATGGGAACAATTAAACTGCAGTCTCACGTTTTACAACAATCATTATAAATGTCTTTACTGTCTGTGAAATTCCATTCCAATCATGTTAAAATAAAAATAAGAAAACGATTACAGATGGGTCGATAATAGAAACTTCAATCTTCTGTCCTTAAAAGGAGTATATCAGGAAAAAACACTATAAATATCTTAAAAAATAAGATAATTATTAAAATGGATAAAAAGCATCTCCTTATTATTAATAAATAAAATCCGAATGGTTTGGTATTTCAAATTCATCAAAACATGACAAAATCTATATTTAAATTAGAGTAGCAAACTTGAATCGTAATCTGATTCTAGAAATAGATGGCACTTAAATACTGCTTGATGACCTTTGCATCATCATTCAGACTCTTTCTGAGATGAAACTATTTTTGCTACTTATAAACCTGTATAACGGATCAGATTGAAATCAAAATGAAATCAAGTGACTTATTTAATTTGCCAAAAATATGTTAATATTAAGCAGGAAATGTTAATCTTAGTGACTTACCTTACACCTAGGAGTGTAGCCCAAGTTTGGAAATTCATTTTCACTATATTATTTTAGCATGTTTAAATAGATATGTGAGTTTATGTAGGCATGATATTATTATATTAGGAGGAAATGTTTCCAATTTTAGCATTTTGAAAAATCATTGATATATTCCCTTTAATCAACCAAAATAAAGTGAATATATAAACGTTGAAGAGTTTGAGAAGTTACTGGGTTTCAAGATAGAAAAAAGAAAGAAATAGAACAAAAAAGTATATATTGTATACACTGTATTTTGACATAATTGAGTTCTTGTTATTTTTTGACATAATTGAGTTTTAGTGACTTTTTCCCCAAACATGATTGATGGATGTTAATTCCTAGCCTCTTGTCAATGACACTATTTGCAATCAAAATATATGCAGATCGACCTGTAAGAATCATGGTGTACATTGTTTGACTCTTAGATTTTCTTTTTCATTCATTCTAAATGATAATGGAATGATAGTTAAAGGGAATGTAATCAGGGTTTTTCAAAATTAAAAAAATTGGCTAAAAACATTTTCCAATATACCATGCATATAATACTCACTGACCATGTATTGCCAAAATGATACCTATTTAAACATACCAAAATAATATATTGAAAAGAGATTTCCTAACTTGGGCTAAACTCCTAAGTTAGACTTAAAAAAAATGTTCCCGCTTAAAGTTGCAATTTATTTTTGTGACGTATTAAATGAGTCATGCAATTTCATTTTGATTTCAATTTGATCCGTTATACAGGTTTAGACATAGTTAAAATGAATTCATCTTAGAAAGAGTCAATGTGATGATGTGAAAGTAGTCAAGCAGTATTTAAATGCTGTCTTATTTTAGAATTGGGCTTTCAAGTTTACCATTCCAGTTTAAATTTCAATATTGTCACAGTTTGGTGGATTTAACATTACCAATCCATCCGGTTTTTTTTTTATTTATGATAATAAGATGCTTTTCTAGCATTTGTTTCTGATATTCTACCAGTAGAAAACCATCAAATATAGGGTAACAGGCTGGCCTATTGATTTACTGCTAGGGGAGGTGAAATTGAAGGTTAAATTGTCTGTTATTAGCTGTTGTGTATTGCTCCAGAGACGTTATAACCATTGTAAAATATAAATAATTTAAAGAGGAATAACAGAATATTTCCTGGAGGTAATGTCTTCTTAAAAGCTTTCAGACATTGATAAACCTTTGGTAAAGTGGGTGGGGGAGAGATGTAACTTCGTCATGGATGTCTGTCTGGAGGACTGAACAATAATGTGATGTGTCATCAAATGGGTTCCTCAACAGGGTTGATTCAGAGGTGGGAAGGGGTGGTGTTGGATTGTCAATCAAGCGGTCATCGGTTTGTTTTCCTGCCCAGGAACAGTCTCTGTGATGATTGGTCATGAACTTTGTTCTATAGTAATAAGTCTCTCACGTTTGAATATGTGGGGAAGTAGTTTGTGACTTACAGTTGTAGATAAGGTGTGGCTATATAATACTGGTTAACCACCAGGTAGATCCTTGGAACAATGACTGCTTTAATATAACTGAAATACTTAAGGAATGAATGTTTCTTACTGAAAGTGAATGTGATATGAATGTACATGAAACTATCAAAGTAAGTGAGCCCCAAGGGGTTGCGTAATCAAATTTGCTAGTTACGTGTAACTTCACATCTCATGAATATTCATCAGATAAAGTTCTTTTCACTTATTTATGTTAATAATGCACTCATTTAACATGGCCATGTTCTGTTTCACATTTATCTGGCAACAATCGATAAACATGTATATTATGCATTGTATCCTTAAGTTAAAGTTGACAATTGTAATGGCAAAATTTGTGCCTTTGTTTGCTAATTGTTTCTTCATTATGTAAAAAATTGTTGATAATTGTCATGTTTTTACCCAAAATGATGCCTAAAACTAATTTATAATGTTAGGTACCAGTTTAATATATATGCTTTTGTGAGTAAATCATTTTAAAATGTCTAGAAGCATAACACTAAGGCAATATGTATTTTTTGTATTGGAAACCCATGATACAATGCAGTTCTCAGAGCTATGATAATTCCATAAATATTAAAGGTTTTTAATTAAATGAACCCCCAACAACTTTTACTCAATCGGAAGATGAAATAATAAAGTTGTAGTGTTAAAAAGATTTCTAGCAAGTTATGTATTGATTTCAATGATATAAAGATTAGAAAAGTAGCATCTGCAGCTTGAAGTAATATCTGCCACAGAAAGGCTGTATTTCAATATCTAATACTCCGTATTATTATTTATCACCGTTACTATGTTATGTTTATGCGGTTCTTTTGCTGAGTAAGATATTAGCTTGTAATTAAAATAGTTTTTAATGTATCATTGAAGATGAATAATTTTAATTTTAAATATTGACATTAAAGATATAAAAAATGTACAAAATTTAATGAGTATGTGGAATGTTATACAAAGAGACAATTACTATTAAAGTGTAATTTCTGAGAAGAAATATTAAATTTCTAAAATGAAATCAGAGCTTGTTCATTTTACATTAATTTAGATTGTCAAACATGTAGAAGGGTTTAACAAGTTACACTTGTTGTCTGTCTTCCTTTATACCGTTAGCCTAGTTAGCTCAGTTGGTAATGCAACTGACTATCAATACAGAGGTTCTGGTTGTGAGTTTGAATCCCTGCTTGTCCATGGTTTCTATGGTGATCAACATAAGACATTGTCTCCTTGTTATTTGTCTCTCACCACTGTTTCAAGTGGGATAGTTATCAGTCATTACTCTAGTGCTGGTTAATGCTACAGGATCCCAGGAAAGAGTTTGGTTAATTGATCGTCTATTAGCCCTTAATGACATAAAAATGATGTTAAATACCCAAAACAAACAAATCTAGGCAGTACAATACTCTGTATTGCTGTAATAAAGTCAGAAAATTCATATATAATTCTGGCAGTTCACTTGATACAATCTGAATGGAATAATCATTGATATACTTGTTTAATATATTCTGTTGTTTGTCTCGTTTCAGAAGTTCAACTTAAATGCTGTGTTCTGTCCATGTGCATCATACTGTACCACAGTCTTTAACAAAAATAGTAAGTCTTAAAACATTTGTAATGGGAAAACAAGAAATTGTATGATTTGCTTCAAATTGATAAACTCTAGAGCCAATTGACATTTTAACTTGGAATCTTAAATACAACATTAATACTGTAAACTTTAGATACTATTACTAGGGTGAGATATTTATCTCGCCCTATTAATGAGATAAAATGTTCACGTCATGATGTTGGAACCATCTATAATGTTACATATATAAATATATGACGTAAATTGCATAATTCGTTATTTTAAATGGGATGATGGTAAAAACTATAATGATGACTTATATTAGAATAACTATTTATTTACTTGGTATGCAAGAAAAAAAAAAATCATATCTGTTTGAATAGTAAATTCTGTCCTGGGGGATAATTGTTTTGGTGGGAATGAGGACTGGAGGGGTCTCAATCCCATGTTACATTCTTATGCTATATATCTATAGATTATTCTGTAATATCCTTGAAAACTAAGTTATTGTCGCTGTCTCTTCAAATCAGATCCATGTCACTGAATGAATACTTATTATATATTATAAATTTTCAAATCTAACCCAGATTATGTTTTACATCAAGTATGAAACATTCCATAAAGGTGATAAAATTATAATGTGGTGGGTAGGGACATATATATATATATATATATACCGGTGGGGTGAGACAAATATATCCTGGTGAGGTGGGACAAATATATCCCAGTGGGATGGGACAAATATATCCTGGTGGGGTTGGACAAATATATCCCAGTGGGATGGGACAAATATATCCTGGTGGGGTGGGATAAATACATCCCAGTGGGATGGGACAAATATGTCCAGGTGGGGTGGGACAAATATATCCTGATGGGGTGGGAAAAATATATCCCAGTGGGATTGGACAAATACATCCCAGTGGGGCGGGACAAATACATTCCAGTGGGATTGGACAAATACATTCAAGTGGGGTGGGACAAATATATCCCAGTGGGGTGGGACAAATATGTCCTTGTGGGGTAGGACAAATACATCTCAATGGGATGGGACACATACATCCAAGTGGGATGGGACAAATATGTCCTGGTGGGGTGGGACAAATACATCCAAGTGGTATGGGACAAATATATCTTTGCAGGATGTGACAAATATGTCCTGGTGGGATGGGACAAATATATTCTGCTGGGATGGGACAAATATGTCCTGCTGGGATGGGACAAATATGTCCTGCTGGGATGGGACTATAAGAATCTTACATGGGTTTAAGGTTTGGAAAGGAAATTCGGTCCCATGCGATAACTGTTTTGGCAGAGCCTCGTTCCCGCATAAACAGTTATCTCAAGGGACGGAATTTTCTATCTGAACCAAAAAGGCCATGAATGATTCTTTTGCTTGCAAACAAAACATATTAAATAATTATTTTAACTTAACTTATCATTATATTTTTTACAACATTCATTTTTAAGACATTATATTATATGATTTGCGTCATATGTTTTATACATTACAGCATAAATGAGTTTTAACATTGTAGCGTGAGAATTTTATCTCGGCCCTTAGGGGTAAGATGTAAAAATGTAGATATCCCTATCCGGTGTGTTAGACAAATATATCCCGGTGGGGTGGAACAAATTTATTCCAATGGGGTGGGTTGATGCTTTTATACTTTGTTAATGAAGGGAATACATCAGAAACTGAGAAACCCTCCTGTATGACTGGGCGACCATAATTCATTTAAAACGATTTGAACCCTAGGCCTATTTGGAAAAGTCAGATGAGAATGATGTCTTATTGCTGGGCATTTAGTTTATACAATATGACATTGTATTGGAACAAAAAATAGAAACTTCCCCATTATAAAATGTAGACAATGGTCATAGATCATAAGGTGTATCTGTATTAGCGGCAGTGCTAGTCTGTGTGAGAAGATGATCCTGTAGCTGGCCATTATAAAACAGACTTGGCAAGAGTTGTGACACATGGGTGTTGACTGCTTGGCGGCGCGGACATTGTTTCATCATTCTTTAAACAGTAAGGCATCATCAATTCTAGCAGTGTCTTTTGTAGACATGCCGGCATACCAATTACTTCTTCCTTAAAAATCTTTTCAGAATTATCAAGATAATTTCAAATGAATTTTAAAATGAAAATTTTTCCTTTGCATAAACATGAAAGAAAGCAAAATGGAATAAAAAGGAAAGCTCATGTAGGAAACACGTTTCAATGAAGATTAAAATGGGGCCTGCTGTTTGTTTTCTTCCCTCATAATGGCTTGAATCACTCCAGGTTCCAGACACATTGGGTCAAAGCTTATTGTAATTATGTTACTCATCCTGTTATAGTCTGATCGATGACCTGAGATATGAAAAAAATATGCATGCTATGCAATAATTTAATCTTAAAATAGCAGAGGAAAAAGAGTCATCAATCAATCGCAAAACGTTTAACGCTTTTCTGTTTTAAAATTGTAATTTCGTGAATAATTCAGTTGGAAATGTCCGACAATATCATTTGTAACCTACAGCAATGGGTTGCTTTGCTAGACATATTATGCAATTAATCTTATGAGTTCAGGAATTGGAATAACTATTAGTTTGATTGCCATATATTGGTCCATGGCAATGTGATGTGCCCCATGATCACGGATGCTTCATCCCAGCAGTATTGGGTTTGATCTCCATGTTGACTAAGTCCAGATCTTCTGTATACTGCAGTGTACAGATAATAACACACATTTTTTCTGAAGTTTTTAGTCTGAAGCCAGGAGGCGTGATATATAGGGTTATGTTATTTTTCAGCTTCTGTGGACATTTCCCACGAAAAATTTCCAATCAATTACAGAATAATTTTGGTCAATTTTGCCAGGAAGGTAGTTGGATATGGACTGTTTAATTTTATCTTGTGTCCTCAATATTCCATAATAATTACTCATTATACCCCCGACAAACGAAGTTTTGAGGGGGTATATTGGAGTCACCCTGAGGTCGGTCTGTCGGTCCGTTGGTCTGTCGGTCGGTCCGTCTGTCCGTCTGTCCGTTGCAATTTTCCTTGTCCGGAGCATCACTTGAAAAGTACTGGATGGAATTTCATCAAACGTCATACAATGGTAGAATATAATGAGAGAAAGTGCAGTGTACAAGAAACATAACTCTATTCTTGCTAATTACAGAGTTATTGCCCTTTGATATTTTTTCTTGTCCGGAGCATAACTTGAAAAGTACCTGATGGAATTTCATCAAGCTTCATACAATGGCAGAATATAATGAGAGGAAGTGCAGTGTACAGGAAATATAACTCTATTCTTGCTTATTACAGAGTTATTGCCCTTTGATATATTTCCCTTTGATATTTTTTCTTGTCCGGAGCATAACTTGAAAAGTACCGGAAGGAATTTCATCAAGCTTCATACAATGGTAGAATATAATGAGAGGAAGTGCAGTGTATAGGAAACATAACTCTATTCGTGTTAATTACAGAGTTATTGCCCTTTGATATATTTCCCTTGTCCGGAGCATTACTTTTAAAGTACTGGATGGAATTTCATCAAACTTCATACAATGGTAGAATATAATGAGAGGAAGTGCAGTGTACAGGAAACATAACTCTATTCTTGCTAATTACAGAGTTATTGCCCTTTGATATATTTCCCTTGTCCTGAGCATTACTTTTAAAGTACTGGATGGAATTTCATCAAACTTCATACAATGGTAGAATATAATGACAGGAAGTGCAGTGTACAGGAAATATAACTCTATTCTTGCTAATTACAGAGTTATTGCCCTTTGATATATTTCCCTTTGATATTTTTTCTTGTCCGGAGCATAACTTGAAAAGTTCCGGATGGAATTTCATCAAGCTTCATACAATGGAAGAATATAATGAGAGGAAGTGCAGTGTACAGGAAACATAACTTTATTCTTGCTAATTACAGAGTTATTGCCCTTTGATATATTTCCCTTGTCCGGAGCATTACTTTTAAAGTACTGGATGGAATTTCATCAAACTTCATACAATGGTAGAATATAATGAGAGGAAGTGCAGTGTACAAGAAACATAACTCTATTCTTGCTAATTACAGAGTTATTGCCCTTTGATATATTTCCCTTGTCCTGAGCATTACTTTTAAAGTACTGGATGGAATTTCATCAAACTTCATACAATGGTAGAATATAATGAGAGGAAGTGCAGTGTACAAGAAACATAACTCTATTCTTGCTAATTACAGAGTTATTGCCCTTTGATATATTTCCCTTGTCTGGTGCAGTACTTTTAAAGTACTTTTAAAGCCATCAGTGATAACAGTTTAATAAAGTTCATGAAAGAACCAAGCTGATGAATACATGGAGTTCGAGCAAAGCAGGTTCGATATTATATTCCTAGTACTCTTGTTTGTTTCTAATCCATAAAATTGTTGTCCCTCAACATAACTCAAAAAAGTATAACATTTATTGATTGCCATGAAAGCTTGTACACTGCACAATAATTAAAAAGACCGTTTTTAATTTTAACAAAACCATAAAAAAATTAACAATACAAAAAACTCAATCCATAACATTCTCTTTTATTAAGAATTTTTTTTGTCTGGAGCATAACTTTAAAACTATTGGATATAATTTAATAAAACTTCATACAATGGTTAACCATTTTCTGTCATGGCGGCGTTCGGGGGTATTCATCTCCTTCAGTGATAGGTCTAGTTAAACATGTTTTATAGTCAATTTCTAATGTTTTATGTATTTTGTAAAGAAAACTGTTGAAAATGGAAATCGTGCCATTTATTTTATAAATGACCACACTTTGAGTCTGTGTGAGATTTTGTTTTCGACCTGTAACATTTGTCATGCATACATGACTTTTATAAATACTTGCTACAAATGATTAACATAACATGACAATGTGTCACAAGTAAGACTCATACCCGTACCTCAAAGGTCAATGTCGCAATTTAACTTTATTTTATGACAGTTTCAGTATGTTTGAGATTTAGTGTCCGGTCTGCAACTTTGTCACCCATGGATAAATTTCAAAAACACTCAATTCATCTGCATGATATGACAAAGTGTCGCGTGTAAGACCCACATGCGTACCTCAAAGGTCAAGGTCACACTTCAAGTTTGCTTGACAACACTTTCAGTCTGTGTGAGATTATATGCCGCCAAGTAACTTTATCGTGCATAGATGTATTTTATAAATACTTGCTGCAATTGATCAACATAACATGACGACATGTTGCACTTATAACCCAGACTTGCACTTCAAAGGTCAAGGTCACAATTAACTTTGATGACAGTTTTAGTCAGATTGAGATTTCGTGTCAGGTCTGTAACTTTGTCACCTATGGATAAATTTTAAAAACACTTGGTTCAATTCATCAGTCACGCGTAAAACCCACATGTGTACCTTAACGGTCAAGGTTACACTTTGAGTTTGTATGACAACCCTTTGAGTCTGTAAGATTTCATGTCCGGCCAGTTACTTTGTCATGCATAGATGGATTTTATAAATACTTGTTACAAAATGATCAACATAATATGACGAGGTGTTGCACTTAATACCCAGACTCCCACTTCAGAGGTCAAGGTCACAATTTAACTTTGTTTGACAACACTTTCTGTCATTTTGATATTTCTTGTCCAGTCTTTAACTTTGTCATCTATGTATAAATTTTAAAAACACTTTGTCCAGTTGATCAATATGACATAATTAAATGTCGCATGTAAGACCCAGAACCTTTCCTCAAAGGTCAATGTCACACTTACAATTTGTTTGATATTGTGTGTCTGGGCTGCATTCAGCACCGGTAACAGCAAACATGCTTAATGCCTTGTTCCCATAAATTATTGTGTACTGTGTGCTAATTTGTGGTTAAGCCAGTGTCAAGGTAAATATGTTAGCTAATGTTATCAAATGTTTAACCGAACTGAATGCAGCCCTGATCTGTGACTTTGTCTTTAACTTGGCTCAATTTATCAAGATAACATGACGACGTGTCACAAGTAAGACCTAGACCTGTACCTCAAAGGTCAAGGTCACACTTTTAATATTTATGACAACACTTTGAATATATTTGAGATTTCAAGTCCTTCCTTTAACTTTATCATACATGGATGGATTTCAAAAACACTAATGGCTCAATTTATCAATTGATCAACAACTGATCTGAAACTTTGTCTTACATTTAGGGATTTTAAAATAGCTTGACACAAGTGATCAGCATGTCATGATGATGTTTCTCATGCATTTAACTGTTGAAATACCCAGACCATTATGTGAGATGTCAAGTTTACACAAAGGTCAAGGTCATACTTTGATTTAAAAAATACCCCCCCCCCCCCCCCCATGAAATTGCATGTCTAGTCTGAAACATCAGTCCATTACACTTGAATTCTTGGATACATCGCTACCTATTATAACATATATTGATATTTTTTACAGACCATTTGGGGGGAATGCGACACTTACCAGTGACATTTCTTGTTTCCTGTTGATTTTGGATTCAAAATCAGTTTGCTTGTTAGAATTTGGGGCGTGTTTATAATGATAGTTAAAGGAATACGATACTAATACTATTATATTGTACAATGTCATGGTGTTTAGCATCACTTCTTTCAACAATCTTTTCAGTTATTTTCACAACGGTCTGTCTGATATGATATAAGTGCTACCACACTGAAAAATTATGCCACAGACATATATATATATATATATATATATATGACTGAGAATGGTATAAAACCATGTGTCCATGGCACAACTTAATACTTCAGTGTTACAGAATTAACCCTGTCTCTCGAGATATAATCAAATGAATATATTGGAATATGTTTCATTATTTTTTTTTGCCGTCTCTGCATTTATTGATTTATATACTAGGGGTAAAGTTATATATTTAAGACCATATAAATGGTGAAATAAACCCTAGTTAAAAATAATCTTAATAATGCTTGCATCTGGTGGTCACAGTTGGTAGAGAATTTATTGCTTTGTACTTTTAATGTTGAACAGCATCGTTTACTGTGCTATGCTGATTGCGTAATAAAGATGTCTGCTAAAGAATCTACACTTACTTCAATGTAGCAGAGTGGTAGTGCAGTGGATAGTGGTAAAAGAGAGAGAAAGAGAGAGAGAGAAAAAGAGAGAGAGAGAGAGAGAGAGATCATTAAAGGTTTAAAGGTAAATGAAAATCCACAATAACTTTTCTATGCCATATTTGATATTCATGTTATCGGATTAATGCAGATCCAATAGATGTTCAGTAAGGTGGAACATTTCAATTTTATTAGTCTTTCATCTGAATAATATAGAGGAAAACTGCAACACTGAGCTTGCTGGTGTGGGCGTATAGAATAATGATCTGATTTTAAAATATCATGGCTCGCCATGTTAAAACAGCACACAGATTAAATCAATACAATAAACTTTGTTCTCCAAGTTAGCAATCAAATCCTAGTTTAGATGGGACTTTATTTAACAGTAAAATGCCATGTTAATTGCTGAGTTATGTTTTCAAGAAAGAGATTTTAAATAAGCACTTGTTTATGAGATAACTAAGCTGCTACTTTATACTTTATAACATAATTTGTCTGTCACTCAATTTATAAGAACAATGAAATTCTGTTGAGATGAGGATATGAATGAGACTAGGTGAATTCTTTTAGATAGGGACTCATTGGGAGGGGTGGGGGAGCATAACTTTCTGTTATGGGTAATACAGGTTGAGATAAAGATATGAATAATGGCAACTGGTGAATTGTTGTTGATGGAGACTCAGGTGGAGTGGGAGAGAGTATCAAATAGTTTATGGGTATGATAAACTGGTTCTGGTTGAGATATTAAAACTGGATATTTAATCGTTTTAGTTGTAATAAACCAATTCACTGCCAGTTATGGTTCCTATCGAAACAGCTATACCCTGGCTGTGCCAGTTAAGGTTCCTATCAAAACAGCTATACTCAGTCAGTGCCAGTTAACATTCCTATCAAAATAGCTATACCCGGGCAGTGCCAGTTAAGGCTCCTATGAAAACAGCTATACCTAGGTTGTGCCAGTTAAGGGCCCTATCAAAACAGCTATACTAGGAGAATGCCAGTTAAGGTTTCTATCAAAACAGCTATACCCTGGCAGTGCCAGTTAAGGCTCCTATCAAAACAGTTATACGAAGGCATTGTCAGTTAAGGCTTCTATTAAAACAGCTATACCAGGGCATTGTCAGTTAATGCTTCTATTAAAACAGCTATACCAGGGCATTGTCAGTTAAGGTTCCTATCAAAACATCTATACCTGGGTGGTGTCAATTAAGGCTCCTTTCAAAACAGCTATACCAGGGCAGTGCCAGTTAATGTTCCTATCAAAACAGCTATACCAGGGCAGTGCCAGTTAGGCTTCTATTAAAACAAGCTATACCAGGGCAGTGCCAGTTAAGGTTCCTATCAAAACAGCTAGGACGGGGCGGTGCCAGTTAAGGCTTCTGTCAAAATAGCTATACCCGGGCGGTGCCAGTTAAGGTTCCTATCAAAACAGCTATACCAAGGCATTGCCAGTTACGGTTCTAATCAAGACAGCTATATCCGGGCGTTGCCAGTTAAGGCTCCTATAAAATAGCTATACCAAGGCAGTTCCAGTTAAGGTTTCTATCAAAACAGCTATACCCAAGTGGTGCCAGTTTAGTTTCCTGTCAAAACAGCTATACCCGGGCGATGCCAGTTAAGGCTCCTATCAAAACAGCTATACCCAGGCAGTGTCAGTTAAGTTTCCTATCAAAACAGCTAAACCAGGGCATTGCCAGTTAAGGCTCCTATCAAAACAGATATACCCTGGCGATGCCAGTTAAGGCTCATATCAAAATAGCTATACTCGGGCAGTGCCAGTTAAGGTTCCTATCAAAACAGCTATACCCAGGCAGTGCCAGTTAAGGTTCCTATCAAAACAGCTATACCGAGGCAGTGTCAGTTAAGGCTCCTTTCAAAACAGCTATACCAGAGCAGTGCCAGTTAAAGTTCCTATCAAAATAGCTATACCCTGGTAATGCCAATTAAGGCTCCTATCAAAACAGCTATACCTGGGCGGTACCAGTAAAGGCTCCTATCAAACCAGTTATACCCAGGCAGTGCCAGTTAAGGTTCCTATCAAAACAGCTATACCAGGGCTGTGCCATTTAAGGTTCCTATCAAAACAGCTATACCAGGGCAGTGCCAGTTATGGTTCCTATTAGCACAGCTATACCAGGGTGTTGCCAGTTAAGGTTCCTATTAGCACAGCTATACCAGGGTGTTGCCAGTTAAGGCTCCTATCAAAACAGCTATACCTGGGCGGTACCAGTTAAGGCTCCTATCAAACCAGCTATACCCAGGCAGTGCCAGTTAAGGTTCCTATCAAAACAGCTGTACCCAGGCAGTGCCAGTTAAGGCTCCTATCAAAATAGCTGTACCAGGGCAGTGCCGGTTAAGGTTTCTATCAAAACAGCTATATCCGGACAGTGCCAGTTAAGGTTCCTATTATCACAGCTATACGAGGGTGTTGCCAGTTAAGGTTCCTATCAAAACAGCTATCCCCGGGCGGTACCAGTTAAGGCTCCTATCAAACCAGCTATACCCAGGCAATGCCAGTTATGGCTTCTATTAAAACAGCTATACCAGGGCTGTGCCAGTTAAGGTTCCTATCAAAACAGCTATACCAGGGCTGTGCCAGTTATGGTTCCTATTAGTACAGCTATATCAGGGTGTTGCCAGTTAACGTTTCTATTAGCACAGCTATACCAGGGTGCTGCCAGTTAAGGCTCCTATCGAAACAGCTTTACCTGGGTGGTTCCAGTTTAGGCTCCTATCAGACCAGCTATACCCAGGCAGTGCCAGTTAAGGTTCCTATCAAAACAGCTATACCAGGGCAGTGCCAGTTAACATTCCTATTAAAACATTGATATGGGGGCAGTACCAGTTAAGGTCTTCCTCGACCAGTCAACTTGAAGTCTTCCTCAATCAGTCAAACTGAGGTCTTCCTCGACCAGTCAACTTGAGATCTTCCCCCACCAGTCAAACTGAGGTCTTCCTCAACCCCTCAACCAGTAAAACTGAGGTCTATCTCCACTCCTCCACCTAGTCAAACTGAGGTCTTCCTCAACCAGTAAAACTGAGGTCTATCTCCACTCCTCCACTAGTTTAACTTGAGGTCTTCCTCCTCCAGTAATATTTGAGTTCTTTTCCACCAGTCAAACTGAGATTATCCTTGACCAGTAAAACTGAGGCCTTCTTCCACCAGTAAAACTGAGGTCTTCCTCCAACCCTCAACCAGTAAAACTCAGGTCTTCTCCCAGCCCTCCACCAGTCAAACTGAGGTCTTCCTCCACCAGTAAAACTGAGGTCTTCTCCCAGCCCTCACCCAGTCAAACTGAGGTCTTCCTCCACCAGTAAAACTGAGGTCTTCTCCCACCCCTCCACCAGTAATACTGAGGTCTTCCTCCACCGGTAAAACTTAGGTCTTCTCCCACCTCCTCCACCATTAAAACTGAGGTCTTCCTCCATCAGTCAGCTTAGGGTCTTCCTCTACCCCTCCACCAGTAAAACTGAGGTCTTCTCCCACCCCTCCACCAGTAAAACTGAGGTCTTCCTCCACCAGTAAAACTGAGGCCTTCCCCCACCCTCCACCAGTAAAACTGAGGTCTTCCTCCATCAGTCAACTTGAGGTCTTCCTCCACCATTAAAATGAGGTCTTCCTCCACCAGTAAAACTGAGATCTTCTCCCACCCCTCCACCAGTAAAACTGAGGTTTTCCTCCACCAGTAAAACTGAGGTCTTCTCCCACCCCTCCACCAGTCAAACTGAGGTCTTCCTCCATCAGTCAATTTGAGGTCTTCCTCCACTAGTAAAACTGAGGTCTTCCTCCACCCTTCCACCAGTCAAACTGAAGTCTTCCTCCACCAGTCAAGCTGAGGTCTTCCTCCACCAGTAAAACTGAGATCTCCCCCCCCCCCCCTCTCCACCAGTCAAATGAGGTTTTCCTCCAACAGTCAACTTGAGGTCTTCCTCTACCAGAAAGGTGAGGTCTTCCTCCACCATTAAAACTAAGGTCTTCCTTCACCAGCAAAACTGAGGTCTTCCTCCACCCCTCCATCCCTCATCCACTTGTAAAACTGACGTCTTCCTCCTACAGGCAAACCGAGGTCTTCCTCCACCCATCCACCAGTCAAACTGAGGTCTTCTTCCACCGGTCAACTTGAGATCTTCCTCAAACAGTAAAACTGAGGTCTTCCTCGACCAGTCAACTTTAGGTCTTCCATCACCAGTAAAACTGAGGTCTTCTTCCACCAGTCAAACTGAAGTCTTCCTCCACTTCTCCACCAGTAAAACTGAGGTCTTCCTCCACCCCTCCACCAGTAAAACTGAGATCTTCCTCTACCAGTAAAACTGAGGTCTTCCTCCAGCCTTCCACCAGTCAAACTGGAGTCTTCCTCCATTTGTAAAACTGATGTCTTCCTCCACCAGTAAAACTAGGTTTTCCTCAATGCCTCCACCAGTAAAACTGAGGTTTTCCTCCAACCCTCCACCAGTAAAACTGAGGTCTTCCTCCACCAGTAGAACTGAGATCTTCCTCTTCCATTAAAACTGAGGTCTTCCCCCCCCCTCCACCAGTCAAATGAAGTTTTTCCTCCAACAGTCAACTTGAGGTCTTCCTCTACCAGTAAAGTGAGGTCTTCCTCCACAAGTAAAATAAGGTCTTCCTCTACCAGTAAAACAGAGATCTTCCTCCACCAGTAAAACTAAGGTCTTCCTCAACCAGCAAAACTGAGGTCTTCCTCCACACCTCATCGACTTGTAAATCTGAGGTCTTCCTCCTACAGCCAAACTGAGGTCTTCCTCCACCCATCCACAAGTCAAACTGAGGTCTTCCTCCACCAGTCAACTTGAGATCTTCCTCCACCAGTAAAACTGAGGTCTGCCTCCACCAGTCAACTTGAGGTCTGCCTCCACCAGTCAACTTGAGGTCTTCCATCACCAGCAAAACTGAGGTCTTCCTCTACCCCTCCACCCCTCATCCACTTGTAAAACTGAGGTCTTCCTCTACCCCTCCACCCCTCATCCACTTGTAAAACTGAGGTCTTCCTCTACCCCTCCACCCCTCATCCACTTGTAAAACTGAGGTCTTCCTCTACCCCTCCACCCCTCATCCACTTGTAAAACTGAGGTTTTCCTCTACCCCTCCACCCCTCATCCACTTGTAAAACTGAGGTCTTCCTCTACCCCTCCACCCCTCATCAACTTGTAAAACTGAGGTCTTCCTCCACCCCTCCACCCCTCATCCACTTGTAAAACTGAGGTCTTCCTCCTACAGTCAAACCAAGGTCAGCGGGGCCTTTGTTCCAACGATCATCATACCGGCTCACCGCAGGTGTGAAATACTCCCGCGAGAAATTTTGAACAGGTAATCAATATTCGATACATAAATGGTTAATGATACGTAAAAGGACTCTTTGGGGCCGTGAAAAAACTTCGATATTCTGAAAAATTCGATATGTATAACTTCGTTATATTTGCGTTTTTTCCATATAGATTTAGAAGGAAAAAAGTTGGGACTTGAGAAAAAGTTCGATATACCGAGAAATTCGATATATTGAAGTTCGAATATATGGAAGTTATACTGTATATAAAATCTGAACATGGCATAAAAAACATCCCAAATATATAGAGTTAAAATCTAATTCTTAAGATTTGTAAGAACTATCATGTCTCTAGACTTCTGGTCTGCCAACATTGTGGAGAAATTTTACAGCAAACACATTCCAGCAGCACATTCCATTGTCAGTAGTGACTCTTGAAAAGTAGTTCCACCTAATCAGTCATCTTGCGTTATTGTCACCATCAGGAGCGACTTTAAAATTGTTCTGTCAGGCATTCAGGTAATGGTTCTGTGTATGATTGATTTTCTCACACCACAAAAGACAAACAAATATGCATTAGTGCAGATCATGACACTGTAATCTCCTTACATGCAGAGAAAACAATAATCTCTGGAATCTGATATTAAATTGAATGCTGGAAAATACGGTTTGTTGATGATAACATTGTAAATGGTTATTGATATTAGCTCTTCTGGCCAATGATGAGATGTGCTTATGTGATGCTGCATTGACAACTAAGCCGTTATAATTAAAATCTTCAAATGGACATTTCTCATTATGCGAGATTATACACAACATTTATATCTATCAGAAATTAAAGATGGCTGCCATTACAAAATAGTGATAAATTAAACAAGTTAAGTTTTAAAAAGCAGCCAATGGTTAGGCCTTATAAAAGATGTAGCAATTAAGTGAATGAATGAGATAGTTTGGTTCCTTGTAGAGGGTACTTAATACATTGGTGATACCAAATCTCAACACGGTTCCGGCTGACACAGCGAATTCCCGGCTACAGGTGTGCCTGATAGTAACTTTGATGTTTAAATCAGGCCTTCTAAAATTGCCGGTTTTTTCGGTTTTTGGACCGATTTCTGAAGTTCAAAACTGGTTTTCGTTTCAAAGTTTAATAAAAAATCGGTCCAAATATTTTCAAAGTTCAATAAAAAATCAGTCCAGATATTTTCTATCAGTCGTATAAAATCTCATAAATTGCCCTTACCATGCCATACTGACATGTGAAATACGCCTTGCGGCAATATCATTTAACCCAATAATCCGTTTCTTTTGTCACCTGCTGTGCGAAATGATGTCAATTTTGACTAAACCATTGACGGTATTAGGGGAGTTTATCAGAAGAGTCTATCGCTATGTAGCACGCCTCCGATGTGTGATCAGCGACCCAATAGCGTTCTGTCGGTTCATCAAAAGACTGTGTTTGCGTCCGTAATTTCTTTGATATACCGCTAACCAAAGCTGGGACGGTAAGACCGAACATTAAAATATTTGATAAAACGTGCAGCGTTACTTGTTTGTTTCTTTTTTTTTTTTTTAAATTTAATTATAAAATTGATGACATTAATTACTGAAAGTGATAAAACCCGGACTGATTTTGTTTTGATGTGGGACAGGTTTTGAATGATTTATTTTGGTTGTTGAACCGTTACATTGGTTTCCACGGTGATTATTTCACGCAGCTTCCGGAACTTGCAACATTTCCGGTTCGATTGATCATTTTTAATATAATGAAAATTAATCAGTAACGCGGAAACATAATGTCAGTCATTAAAATGTACACATTGTGGTAAAGTATGTTATAAATAATACACAAATAAACTTGAAATCGTTCCTTATTAATAAATAAACACAGAAAATAGATGATGCAGCTGACATGGTGGGTGGTGTATGCATACATGTAAAGGCATAATGTAAGGCAATTTTAGTGATTTTTTTTAGAATAAGTGCAATTCTTACAGAAGTAAAAAACCTGGACCGATTTGCATTTCGGAATTTTAGAAGGCCTGGTTTAAATGTACTGATCTCAATCATTATGTTATTGTATTGCCATTTGTATATTTAAAACATACTTTATTTATTGTCTAACGTTCTTACTGCTATATTCTATACTATGATCATAATTCATTTTAATTAATTCGAATACATATTTTAAATTAATTTTTGGATTTATCATTTTATCATTTATCATAAAAGTTAAAAATTACTCTTTTTCCAAAACTTGTGCATGTTCGGCAATATATCTGATTCTGATGACGTGCTGAAAATATGTCACACCGGTAAACTATCTTTTATATTTCTGTTGTATCGAGTAAAATAAACAACTGTAGCTGTTTATTTTTTTCCATTGTTATGGGTTAAGCATAATATAATAATTGAGGACAATCATGGTTATTTGAAAATTATTAACATTAATTCGGTAGGAATCTGTCAGAAACGGCAATAAATTGTCAAAAAAGATAACGTATCAAGACTTTTTCGAAAATTCATTGATTAAAGGCATTTTCATCAGTCCCTGATTAAATATGCAAAGAGAAATTCATAGTGATCTCAATTAGTACATTAAAACGTCACAGTCAATTATTACACACACTGCATTCAAACAGCCAGAACATGACCAGGTTTTTATATCAATACTAGCCTGGTTCTGGGACCCAAAATGCTCTCGACCTTGCCTTCGCATCTTATATTATATGAGACCGGGAACCAGTCTATATCAATACCAGTTTGTACATTTCCATAATGCACTGTTTAGAAAAACAATGGCGACCTCCATGTGGTGAATGCCGTGTTTTAATGCGTGATCGTGACGTTTCAATATGGCAGCACCCAGAGTCAATTTCTAAACTCGTCGTTATTATACGGTTCAGGTCGCTCATGCGACCTAACCAAAAATATTCTCATGAACTACCAAAGAGATTTTGAAAAGGTTTAATTAGTAATTACCACCAAGTAAGTTTCATCAGCAAGGAATTATAACTTCTACATTGCAAGGGGTGGGATGTAATGGGGAAAATAAATCATTTTCACATATGTTTAGTTCAAAAGTTCAATTAAAGATTTAAAGCATTGTCACATGTAGGGGATTGGTGTTTGGACAAATCATGGGGGCTCATATATAGAGACCCTTGTTTGTGAGTGACTATATCTTTTACATACAATGGTAAAGGAAACTGAAACCGAAATGACTTTTAGTCTAGTAAGAGTTGGGTGGCAGTGGATATTTTCCATAAGGTGCCAAGATCCCTCCCCATTTCAATTAATGCTATGGCTGCCATACAATAGTAGAGCATCATTGTGCCCTTTAATATTGCTAGCAACACTAATCAACTAACAAACAAAATATGCACGTTTTTTAAAGCTTTATATTTACATTCTTATTGATGGTAGTTACTTGTTGAGGAATAAATAGAAGACATTATCATTGTTGTTAATTTCTATTGAAGAAAACAAATATGATAATGATTTTTACAATCTTCATAAATTTTAATATTTATCATTAAAAATTCTGTTCACCTTTTTTCGCCAGTTTATCAAATTTCAAGACTGGGTCACAAATAGTTTGCCTTTTGTAAGACATGTTAGTTTTATTAAGGCTGAAGGCTTCTTCTATGTTGTGAACAATGTGCTGCTATGTACATGTATATACTGAGAAAGACAAAAAAGTCTGGCAAGCTGGTTGCAATGCTTCTGTTTCATTCATTATGTTAATGGAAGCCATGGACTCTTCGTCGGAATCCATCAACAGCTAGTGTTACATCATTAGCCCAAGGAGGACTACTGTGGAGGGTGTTATTTCTGTCTGGTTAACAAAAATCTGGAACTTGAATATACAACAAACATTATCAGGTTTTTGTATTGCAGGTCATGTTAATTAACACTCCCAGTTTGCTTTATTCTGCATTATGAAGTTAATTCAAAGATTATTTGAATAAGTGCCAGTGGATAATATCTCTGGGTGGGGTATCCTCTCATTTGTTTACAACATTGTACTACATTATCTATATTTCTATTACAGATGTTTCAGTGGAATACAGACATGGCTTATCGGTGTTTACAGTGCCTTTGCCATCAAGGAAGGAATCGTGTGAATTTACACTCAAACCGGTTTCCAATACAGTGAAAGACTTTGTAAACTTTTTGAAAGATGAAGATAAAGGAATTGACAGAATTGCTGTATATAATGATGGTAAGGTTCTAGTTCATGTATGACATTAACTCTCAAAATCTTTTCTATTGCATAAATTATTTGCCAGATGTTTTGGTATGAAACACAGCTTTTTTCCTGTTTTGGGTAATAATATTTCTATATATCTTAATACTCATCATATGTTGACAAAATAAATGCCACAAATGCTCACACCCGAAGTTGCAGGTTTGATCCCAAGGCTCACTCAAATACCTCTTAAAAAATGACACTCGGTACTGGTTCTACCCAGGAAGCGGATACGTGATTGGTCCATTAAAGCTTCTAGCTTTCTATGCTATCAAGCTAAAAAAAAATACTAAAAACTAAGTGCAGATACCCCTAAAAAATATTTAAATGAGATGTATTTTGTACCTCTCCATACACTTGTATCAAACAAACAGGAACTATTCTGAACAGCCTCTGTCCATCATATATCTGGTTGTGAACTTTCTATACTCTGCAGTTCCCAGACCTTTGTTTTGTAATATATGCACTGTTGTACTCACCTTTACCTTGTAATCTTGGACCTGGCTTGCAGAGTAGTTATGTAACCATGCATTTTCAGTAAATGTTTATAGTACCAGGTCCAACTTGATAATAATTGAGTTATGGCCCTTGAATCATCAACAGTTGTCTTTTCAGCACCATAGTTACTTCCTTATCCCAGCTATGGATTCCATGAGTGACCAAGTGTGCAGTTTCATTATAATGTTGTGAAGCAGAACATTATCATAATGATTTGATGGATCAAAAGCATAACTATTTCAGTTATGTTTCTGTTAACTGGCTCAGTTGTTGGTTTATATAGAAGTTCATTGACAAACATTATGCAACTACCGGTAGTTTTCCAAATTATTGATCAGTAGTAAGTCATCAGGAATGACAGTTACTAGCTCAGAGGGGGCAATATGTTCCACGGTTTATCTGTTGATATGGATTTATTTTGGCACCACCTACATTTTCTGCCAATATTTCCAGAAAACATTCTATGTTAATTTTTCCCCAATATATAAATGTCTGAGATCGTGGCAGGCCCTGTAGTTTGTTCATACTTAAATATCCATTTCATCACCTTCTGTTGTTACTTGTTACCGTGATAATTACTTCCAGGGACGTTCTGGTGATGTGGGTATGTCAAATAATCTTATTATTACCTACTATAGTCTCTAATAGGTAATTCATTACATGGACATCATTATTTGAACTAGTGTCTGATGACAAATTGAAGGTGTATTTTATTTTTGATGAGCAGAAAAATAAATCTACAAATTATGAGTTGTTAAGAAGGAAATTTAACACTAATGGGTCAAGAAACAAACTAAGAATATTTAAAATCATATTTATTTCATCGAAGGCTAACAGATGATTAGCTATCCTAACCATTTTTTTTCTTGGATCCTGGAACATTTACCAGTACTCGAGCACACCTGTAAGTAACTGATAATTCCCACATGAATCGGTGTTGTGAGACGAATGGCAATGAAACCCAATTTCATTACTGTGTTTGGGCGGGGTGTTGAACTCATGACCCCTGGATTGTAAGTCAGGTGCACAACTGAATGAGCTAACCAAGCCCAGTTAAGATGCAAACAAAAAGCCTGGCAGAGCCTCCTTCTTTGCATATTTTATATATTCATTGTCAGAAGAATTTGCTTAAATAGATTCTTTGTTCTCATGCAATATCTGAAATTTCTGATTCAAATAACATTTATATTCAAATTTAGTTAAGTAGAGGCTGAACTTTAATTACAGTTTTCTCAAAATGTATAAGCCACTAGGAAAAGAAAATATTAAAATATTACAATTTTTCATTGTTCCTTGTGAATTACATGCATCATGATTTTTCTACTTTGTATATATGTAATTACAATTTAGTTCAGTCGTATAATATTACAAAATAAACAATAGGGTGCTTTCCATAAATAAACACCAGACTGTTTGGGAGAAAATATGTCTTTATACACTTGTTTTACAATAACAAGTCTACATTGGTCCCCTGGCACGCAGCAACACATTAGACAGAGGAGTACAGAGTCGGTAAAGTAGTCAAATCTCAGGTCTTGCAATCACTAACCAGAAAAATATAATTCTATTTAAACGTCTCACAAAGTGTCACAACGGTGTCTAGGATAATATAGAAGTAATGAAAATTTACATTGAAGCTCGAGAGAGACGAAAATTGGTTATTTAGAATGGCAAGATTGGCGTCACCAAAGATCATTAAAGTTGTTATGTGAGTGTCAGTGGGTTTATACGTTGGTGTGGAAGCACTAAGCAATCTTTACCACACATTATAGAGATTTCTGGTAGACAAAGTTGCAATAATTCTCCATGCTTTATTGACACTGTCATTTTGTAGTTCAGTATGACTTCATCATATTCCTATGTTATGTCTTTTTTTACCCCTCATGCGGCAATGTATTTTGGATCTCAGATGGTAGCACAACCTATAGGTTCATATAATGTCATTACTCTATCACATTTCTAGATCTATTTAGGTTGTTATTAAAACAAGAGGCCCATGGGCCTTAACGGTCACCTGATTATCCAAAAAGCATTCACGTAAGTCTATTCAGTCATAAGAAATAACACTTTTTAGCTCGCTTGGGCAAATGTCCAGGAGAGCTATTGCCATGACCCTGGTGGTGTTGGCGGTGGCGTCTGTAGACACCCAGGTTACATAAAAAATTGGGTTTAGTTGCATTTAAGTTTTAGTGTTTGTCTGCAATCTCAATGTTTGCATGGGTGGTGAG
The DNA here is from genome assembly GCA_029582155.1 of Panopea generosa. NCBI lineage: Eukaryota > Metazoa > Mollusca > Bivalvia > Adapedonta > Hiatellidae > Panopea > Panopea generosa. Next base: position 87,534,147 of record CM055895.1, read on the forward strand.
TTTTATCCCATTGATGAGCTTTGTTGGTCTTCTGACAACTCTTGTTGTCAATTTCTCTTATATAGATTTAGAAAAAATAGGCCCCACCCCCTAGGACCAAACCATGAGACCCAGGGACATGCAGTTCACAATTTTTATAAAGGACCCATATGCATCCATAACCATGGTCACCATTTGTTTCCCAGTGCTTCTGATAGTAAGAAGAAGATTTTCAAAGTTTTAAATTTGACTGTTTTGGCCCAAACCCCAAGGCCATAGGGGGTGGGGACCATGTAATTCACATTTTTGATTCACCCTTAGGTACCAAAGCTGCATACAACATTTCATTACGATTGAGCTTATGGTTTTTGAGAAGAAGTCGAAAAATGGCAATTGCTTATGGACACACAATGGACAAAAGGTGATCGCAAAAGGTCCCTTCAGACAGTGTCTCAGCTAGGTGACCTAAAAAGTGAAAAATTCCATGCTTATTTTACGCTATACAAGGTGTGTTAAAAAACATGTGGACTTTTGTATTATTTGCAACATTTAGTATAGCACAAGAATAAAAATTATATTGCCATAATTATTACCATTTATGAACAAAAATAAAAATAATGAAAATACTATACTGTATGAAATAAACTAATAAAAATAAGATATTTATTGAACAATTTCGTTGATAATATTGCACGAAAAAATGTTTATGAATTTGAGAAAGTGGGTAAATCGAATTGAAAAATAAACCAATTTAGCAAACAAACATGCTGTAAATTTTAATACAAATATAAAAGAATATTTTTACAATTAAACAAAAAAAAAATGCATAAACCGAATAATAAAGAAATTATGTAGCAAAATAGCATTTTTACAAGTGGTTTTAATTACAAACCTTGTGGGTTCTACTAAAACCGAAAGAAGAAGTCTTCCATGCGCATATTTACAGCAAAGGATAGTAATGTTGCTTATAAGAGGGTAGTTTAGTTTTTTCCATTTTTGTGGTTTATAGCAAATTGTAATGTTGTAAGTATACTAGAGACAAATAGTAAAATTAACACAAGTATTGGGCCAACCTGTAGCAAACAAAGGAAACTGGTCAACCAGCTCTCACTCTACCACACAAAATGTTTGGAGTTGAAGCTTGGGTTTTATTGATTGATTGAATATTTAGCGTCATTTTTATGCCATTGAGGGCTAACAGACGATCAATTAACCTAACCATCATTTCCTGGGATCCTGAAAGGTTAACCATACTCGAGCATACCCCATCTCCGCAAGTAGCTGATGACTTCATCACTTGAATCAGCGGTGAGAGACCAATGATAATAAGATGCAATGTTGTATATCAATCATCATGGAGACTGAACCCATGACACTGGATTGATAGTCAGACCCATAATCTAAAGAATTATGCACAACATCTGTTTTAAACCAACAAGTTTTAAATGGAAAACCTAAAAGGAGATTAAAATGTTTTGAAAATATGTTCACAAAACTCCACAGGCAACTCCTAAGTAACAAGTGTGCCACTCTGGCTATTTAATAATTTAATTATGACACAGTCATAGTTGGAACAAAATGATTTCTGCAAATTTAATTTTTGAAATAAATTTTTTGATTTATCTGAAAGACATCACTTAAAAATCATAAAATGATAGAAATATACCTGGTTTTAAATTGTGTAATATCATATATATATTATTTTTTTGAAATAATAATTTATGATATACTGATATTTCATACCACTGCAAAAGTTGGAGCATATTATCTGTTAGTCTGGAAAGGGCTTTACACTGGTAATGTAGTAGATAGGTGTTGGTTGCTCATGCCAGAGGTCTGTGGTTCAATCCCAGGCTTGACCCATTGATTTGTCAGGAACAACACTCAGTGCTCATTCTGGTACTACTCAGGAGACAAACTCGAGCAAAGCATATAAGCTCTGAGATGACTTCAAAATCAAGCAAATCATATAAGGTCTGAGATGACCGCAATTGAGCAAATCATATAAGGTCTGAGATGATTTCGTAACCAACCAAATGTGAGATGACTTCTTAATCAAGCAAATCATATAAGATCTGAGATGGCTTCGTAGTCCTGCATATCATATAAGATCTGAGATGACTTCGCAATTGAGCAAATCATATAAGGTCTGAGATGACCGCAATCGAGCAAATCATATAAGCTCTGAGATGCCCACAATCAAGCAAATCATATAAGCTCTGAGATGACCACAAATGAGCAAATCATATAAGCTCTGAGATGACCACAATCAAGCAAATCATATAAAGTCTGAGATGTCTTCACAATCGAGCAAATCATATAAGGTCTGAGATGACCGCAATCAAGTAAATCATATAAGCTCTGAGATGACTTTACAATCGAGCAAATCATATAAGGTCTGATATGACTTGGCAATCAAGCAAATCATATAAGGTCTAAGAGGACCACAATAGAGCAAATCATATAAGGCCTGAGATTAACACAACCGAGCAAATCATATAAGATCTGAGATGACTTCGCAATCAAGCAAATCATATAAGGTCTGAGATGACTTCACAATCGAGCAATTCATATAAGGTCTGAGATGACCGCAATCAAGCAAATCATATAAGGTCTATGATGGCATTAATCAAGCAAATCATATAAGCTCTAAGATGACCACAATAGAGCAAACCATATAAGGTCTGAGATGACTTCGCAACCGAGCAAATCATATAAACTCTGAGATGACTTCACAATTGAGCAAATCATATAAGGTCTGAGATGACCTCAATCGAGCAAATCATGTAAGCTCTGAGATGTCTTCGCAATTGAGCAAATCATATATGGTCTGAGATGACAGCAATCGAGCAAATCATATAAGGTCTGAGATGACCACAATCGAGCAAGTCATATAAGGTCTGAGATGGCGTAATGAAGCAAATCATATAAATCCTGAGATGACCACAATCGAGCAAATCATATAAGGTCTGAGATGATCGCAATTAAGCAAATCATATAAGGTTATTCCATGATTAATCTTGTAATCCATTTCTCCAGAGCTTGCAGGAATAACCAAGTCTGGCTTTCCTTTATGTCTAATGATGTCTCTTCAAATAACATTGGGCAATGTGATCTCTGTTTTAATAATAATACCAATACCTTCCTGTCGAGTTTCCACTTTTTATAAATAAAGTGTTGATTATTTGAGAGTCTGCCAGGACCATGTTTCTGAGGAGCTTCTTGTTACAGGAGAATTGCTTCATTTTAAATTGTTTATTATACCAACTTATGTTTACTTTGAATTTGTCCAGGATAAAACTGTTACATCAAACAGGGTTAAATAAAAGTCATATTCAATTAAAGAGGCAAATTGGTTTAATTGAATAAAATTTAGGGTAATAAAGTTTGATTAAAATCACTGAAATTCTTTAATGCTGTTGTTTTTGGGCACACCTATTACGCCATAATAAATATATTGTTTGATTATCATCCCTGACTGCTCACTAATTTCCATGTCATCCCGACCCTTTTTATTTTCATAAAAAATAAGAATCTCCCCTTTTAAGAAAAGTTCCAATGAGAATCTAGCAATTAATTGTTATAATGGCCTTAGCCAAAGATTTATTTAATTTTGATAGAACAATTTATGGAGGACAACCATGCATGATTATGTATCAGAAGAGCAGTTGGTTTTAGTAGTACACAAAATTATTCATTTTCAAAACCATTTTAATACTGTTTAAAATATCACAAAAGATGATTTTTGGGGGGCAAATTTCAGTGCAAAATTTTAATGAATGAAGAAAAATCAACAAAAAAAAAATCCAATTTTTTTTTTTTAAGTTTGATTTGATATATGCTTATATTTAAAAAAAAAAGAATCTGAAAGTTTTTATCAATGATTTTTCCTTATTAGAAATAATTGCAAAATATCTAAATAATTGCTATGTCTGCAACTTTAAATTAATTTAAAATTAGATTTTGCTGTAAATTGTTTTATTTGACAGATTTTTAAAAGTAACAATTTTTTATAAACAACTTAAAAGATTCATCTTCTGATACCCAGTTTAAATACATTCAATAAAAATTGTATTTATCAAAGCCAAAAAATGTTTGGAATAAATATGTGATCTATAGACAGAATATTTCTGAGTAATAGTAGGATTTTTGGAAGCAGCTATAAGAGGTGAGAGGCAGTCTATAGTTGCAGGATTAATGAAATAGGATTTGAAATGCTTGAAAGACAAAACTACAATAGATAATTAGTATTGGGTAGGTTACAGAGGTTGGATGAATTGTAACACGCAAACTTTGTACCGGTTGTTTCATTAGAGCATAAAATCTTCTTATGTTTTATCTCTGTTCAGACATCATTAGAGGGAAATACAGATTGCAGCTAGTTTAATAATAACTGAGATCTCATACTATGGCTTCAAACCCATTGAACTATGTGCATGCAAGTTCAGCAAATGTCAACTGGTACTGTGTACACACAATGTGGACCAAGGCCAACCTGTGAATGACTGGTCAGGTGTTTTACAGTGTTTGGATCTCAGTCATTCAATTTTTAAAAAATCCCTTCTTGATAAATGATAATTAAATGAAATCATGAAAAAACAATTAAGGGGGATGTGACTTTTATAAACTTTTATAAAGTTGCCTGCTGATCATTAACAATATCATTATAATGGCATGTGGAAGATAACTTGACAACATAAATGTAGAAGTCCTAAACCATAGTGGTCTGTCACAGTCAGGCACGGCTATATCAGGTAAAACCTCTGACTTAATCCAGGGGACACAAGTCCGAATGCACACTTTTTGAAAACAAAAATGATTGTAATTAAATGTGTTTATAGTATTGCTAAAATCATTCCTCTAGATCCCTTAGTGACTGTTTTTAAAAAAAAGAGAAAATAAATAACTGGATCGAAATGTGTATTTCTTAGACAAGCGGACCAAGCTTTTAATTTTTGTAATTCCATAATGACTCGGTTGCTTTCCGGCTGTACCATTGCCAGTGTTTGGAAGTAGACAAATGAATACTGCAGTGGTAATGTGCGGATTAAGAACATTAGATATGGGGTTCATTAACAATGTAAGAAAAAACAGGGCTTCACTAATAATATTATGTATCATTATTGGGTTTTCTTTTTTTAAAAAAATATATTGATGTCTGCAATAAACTATATTGAATGTAGTATGCAATATATTATTTATACACACTGAAAAACAATGAGTACGGAATACTAGTTTGGTCTATTAACTCTTGCTCAGGATCCTCCCTTGCATATATGCATGATACTATCGCACGCACTATTACGTCACAAATCACTTTATCCCAGTCAATATTGAGAAGCTACCGAGGGTGTTTTTTTTAGTACAGTTATTAAAAAAGTAATTTTATTTTTAATTTTATATGAACGAATCGTTGCTTACGTGCAATAAATTAGCTTGTAGGTCCCAGTTCATTAATACACTGAGGGGAATATAGGGGATATTAAAAACTATCTAACTGCAAGCGGTTACTTTATTTTTAACTGCATTCCCTACAGCTCCCCATACTATGTTTCACTCTGAAGTGAATTGATCATATATTACCGACCAACACGGGTTTGAACAAGCTTCGTAACTTCCCGTTATCTGCAGAATGTATTTTTTGGAAAGAGACGAGCATTAATTTACAAACAAAACCTTTTCTTAATTATGTATCTATAATGTGCTTTATATTTATTTTTTTCATTTGCGAAGTCTCTCAGTGATCAAATAAACATGTATTCTGTCACCTGGAAGTGTAAAACAGAGTTATATTAAAACTTAAAACAACCGTTTCTGAAGTTTAATGAGCCTTTAAAATGAAAGAGTGAAATCTGATAATTACAAAATATTAATCAGGTAGTTTTCATTCAGGTGAAATAATTAACGCTTTACTTCATATAGACGCCTTTGGACACCTTTAATATAGATGCCTTTGGACACCTAATATAGAAGGCTTTTGAATTATTGGGTGAATTATGTTTATATTAACTGACAGAGTGGAAAACAATGAGGGAAGTGTTCAGATTTGATATCTATGGAGTAAAGGGTTAAAGAGTGTTGTCTAAATGAGAGTAATGCAAATGTCTTAACCCTTTACTCCATAGATACGCGTTTTCCCGCACCAATCACAGAAGGCCTTTGAAATCAGTGCAGGAAGAGTTCAGATTGCTCGTAACAAGCAATCTGTACACTTCCTGCACTGTCATCCACTCTGTTAGTTAATATAAACATAATTCACCAAATAATTCAAAAGCCTTCTATATTAGAAGTGTCCAAAGGCGTCTATATTAGAGTTGTCCAAAGGCGTCTATATGAAGTAAAGGGTTAAAATCTGTATTAAATACTCAGTATTGTTACACTCACTGTTACTGTCTAGTTAGTATAGAACTCTTTAGTTGCATTATTGTATCAAATGTTGCTGCCTGCAACTAAGAGTGTGGAGGATGAAGACTAACTCACAAACTGTAATAAACTAGAAACTAGTGTATCTGGCTTATAAACAGTACATGATTATATACACACATTTACAATGTTTTGAGTGAAAGGAAAAATATTTGTGTAACTGATATGGAAGCTTAAAACAGAATTATTTGCATTTTCCATTGTTTTATTTGAGTGATACAGACATTGTCTTTTGTAACATTTGCATAAAAAAGAATAAGAATAAAGACCAGAAACTTCTCTGTTGTCATGAGGTGGTATACAACTGACAATTGTATAGATCAGGCCATTCTATTCTAATATTGGTTTCTGCAAGCTAAATTTAATGGTCAAGTAATATCTCCAATTACCTTGTATGTGTTATTGGCCAATGACTGGATTTCTCACACTTCTGTTTTACTGCTGACCTGGGGTTGCATGCTGTAGACTGAAGTTTCATGACATTTTATTACATATTTTGTTGTTCTTCTTAAATGGTATGTTGGTTCTGAGTTGATGTCAAAGGGGCTTGTAGCTGGTCTCATAACTACAGTACTTGCCAATATCATTTTATTTCAGAAGATTATGGAGATATTGACTATATTCAGTACCATAAAATGTTTGCTAATTTTATCTAATTTACTTTCCTGGACAATGGCTCAACATCAAATAAGCAGGCATTACACAATACATTTATGGAACAAGCAGAAATACATCTGGTGTTCAGCAGTACCATCCCCAGTTCTGGTTTAGACAATTGTTGGTAGATTATGTCTGACAGTGATGGTTCTGATCTGCCACAGCTAGCTGTCTGTGGACATCCATCAATGTCTAATTCTGGTGTTTTTGTAAGTGGTTGCTTGATAATTTTTGGTATCACACATGATCCTTGATCTGTTGTTTGGAACCTGTTAAAATACCTAACCTTAAAGAAATGTCAAATTGGGTTTGTAGCTCTACTGTCCCAAGGCCAGACAAGAAATGTACAATTGTCCTGTCATCATTGTTTATCAGTACTCAGATTCTATAATCCAACTATGATACTTTACAGAAATTCAAGAGTTAAAGAGAGTTAAATTCAAACCTTGAATAACTTCCCCCAAGAACTCTTCAACAGATTTTGACTTCAATATATTGGTTTAATTGGTACACATGACTTCAGAATTCAGAGCATCAAAATGTCTAAAATATGATTTTCTTCAAGGGGGGTTGTATTGTTTTATTGCAGTGTTCAGATGTTGAATAATCCATATATTGGCTGTCGTCATATGTTGAAATAATCCATATATTGGCTGTCATCAGATGTTGAAATAATCCATATATTGGCTGTCATCAGATGTTGAAATAATCGATATATTGGCTGTCAGCAGATGTTGAAATAATCAATGTATTGGCTGTGATCAGTATAGATCCTTGTTCTAGCACAATTGACTGTGATACAGTAGCTCAGTAAGTCCTGTATGTATCGACATAGAGGAAAGGATATGCCTTTACATTAAAAAAGGTGTCCTCCACTGGAAAAAGACCACTGGAATAGATCACTAGAAAAGACCACTTGAAAACACTGCCATCTTATATAGTATTGGGAATTCACATACAAGTATTTGTACTTAGATTATAAGTATAACTAAATTGCTATAAACTATGATGCAGTTAAAATAAGGAACACGTTTTCAGTAAAATGAGTTCAGTTACACCTAAATTGTGTGTGTGTGCGTGTATTACAATATGGTGCTGATTGACTCATGAAAAGATGAACCTAAGTGTGGAGTGTGTGGTCTAGTGGTAAAGAACTGAATCCATGATTGGAGGGTTGTGGGTTCGAATTCTCTGCCATGGCTATGTTTGGTGTCATTGAGCAAGACAATTTTTCTGCATATGCTTAGTACTGGTTCTACCCGGGAAGACTTTGAGCACGATTTGTCTAAATTGCAAGAACTTGTTTCACTATCGAAGTAAAATAAATACATTTTAAACTAAACTAACCTAAATGTGAGTCTACTTCTACAACCATGTTGTTTTCTCTGTTATCACCAAAATCTTGCAATGTTTCACCAGTCTTTGTTTATTGTTCTCTCATTGTGTAATATTACACGTGTTAGGTTTTATGGTTTTAGTGATTAACCACTATAAATGGTTATCAGGCTGATTTCAGTTGCATTGGGAAATATTTATATCAATTCTGTGAAGGCTGCATGGATAATTTCTGAGAGAAAATATTTTGGAAAAAAAAATCTAGCATGTATATTCTTTACACCGATAGTTGCGCATGTGTATTCCAAAATTCTAATTAAGTTGAAAATCGATAAATAAAGAAATATTGCATTTGATGATTGCAGCTAAACTAATTTGATTCTAATAGCAGTTAAAAACTATTAAAATTCAAGCTTGATATATTTTTACTATTGTCAAAAGCCTAAAAAACTAAAAAAAAAACCGAAACACATCATTGCTTTTTATGCCCCACCATTTTCAAGGGGGCAGGGGGCATATAGTATCACCGCTGTCCGTACAGACGTACGTACATCCCGTACCTACATCCATAAATGGTTTCCGACTTATATCTTTAGTTTTAATGAACATATTTAAACCAAATTTGGTGTGTGAATTCACATTCAGGTAATACAGGTCAAGTTTCAGTTCCAGTCTGATGATTTTTGTTGGAGTTATGCCCCTTTTTGGACTTAGATTATTGACAAATGTCAAGAAATTGGTTTCTGCTCAATATCTCTTGAAGGATTGGATGGATTTGATTCGTATTTTGTAGAAAGATGTATGGTGATATACTTCAGCTCAAGTTTGATTTCTGTCAAAATCCCTGCATATAAATTAGGTGTTATGGGCTCTGATTGGCTGATAGTTTCCTGCCTCTTAAGTCTTTATTTATGGACCGATTTTGACGAAAAATTTATATTTGGCTTTATATCAACAAGACCCAGGTCAAGTTCGACAATCAAAGGAATTGGTGCATATTAATTAGGTGATCTGGACTCTGATTGGCTGATGGTTTCTGACCTTTAAAATCTTTATTGATGGACCGATTTTGATGAAACTTCATATTTGGCTTTATTAATATCTACAATGTAGTTACAAAGTAGGGGCATCTGAGTCCCATGGACGCATTTCTAGTTTTTTTCATGATTAAGCCTGTCTTATATTGTTTCTGTGAACAATCACATTGAATGTCTTGATTAAATTTAAGCCCGCGTGGTGAATGGGCTTTTACAAGTAATTGCCATAACCATAAAAAAAAGTTCATTGCTTTTAGTGATTTGGGATAATCCTGGATATTGGTATTAAGTCCAGTGATTATAAGAGAGCCAAAATGAAGCAATAAAAGGAATGTTGTGGCAAATCGTTATGTATGTTAATCATGCCATCACAATATCCATTGTCCAGTCTGCTGGTCAATAAAACACATTATTTCACCACTGTCCCGAGTGTGAACATAACAGCTATGTAATTAGATTATAAACAGTGAATGGAACTGTAAATAACATTTATTTGTCTTCATGTAGACCAACACACTCTCTATGGTACTCGTAGGTAGGACTGCTATAAAAGTAGCAGAAATCTGGTCTTAATTGATATCACCTTCAATGCAGCATACAAAAAACATGTCTGGATTAATTTAACAATTTGGATGATAATCTAGCAGTTAATTTATAATGGTCTAAAATGGTACCAGTTAGTATGTCAGATGTTTGCTGTCTTTACTAGGTTAATATATTTGGCTGCCAACCTAATGATTATTGCCAGATCATTTTTGTCCTCCCTAGATGAGCATCATACATTACAATATTTATTCCCAGCATATCAGAGTGTATACAGAACTGTGCTAACAAAGAATTATACAGAGAAGGAAAAGCAGCTGATTGAGATTTTGTTAAAGATTTTGATTCATGCAAATCAAATCTCGCTACATTGCATTTTCAATTATCTTATCAGGAATACAAATCAAAATTCTTATTTTGCATAATGAAGTTATAAACAAAAGGGGATCATTCCCAGTAATTTGTGTTTAAAATTGTTGAAGCATATCTGATTACAAAGTTTGTATTCTGCAACTAAAAACGACAAAAATACATGAAATATTACTTCAAACTAGAATATTTTTAATTGGAAACTTATTTTTCTTGACTGAAACATATCAGTTACTTACAGAGGTTGGTGTTCTCAAGTGCTGGTAAACCTACCAGGATGGTTAGGTAAACTGATCATCTGTTAGCTCTCAATAGCATAAAATAATGCATACTATTCACACTAACAAACAAAACCAGTACAAGGTGGATAACAGATCATTGGAATGCATCTTTTGGATATTATGATATGAAATTAATGTCATTTTTCTCTTCCACAAGTCAGTTTTTATCTTATAATGAGACACTATTGACAGAAAGATGAGGGGACAATAAGATGGTAACTATTGAAGAAATATAATTCAATACAAATTTGGAACACATACCATCAGATTGTGAAAACTTAACAACTTGAGCAAATACAAAAGGGATCATTAGTATACATCACATGTGAATCAGTTGAAGGCATCAACAAGGGATTGTTAAATGAATGTTTGGACAATGCCATAAAATACTGTAAGGAATAAAGGTCATAAGCAGGAATGCATTGCATTCTTGTGTCAATGTGTTGGTATTCAGAAGAAGGTTATTTTTTGTCAAATATTTGTGTAACAGTTAAAAGCATATTTTTGTAATGACATGTGGAAGGTTTAGTTTGTACAAAGTAAGCCATATAATCTTTGAAAGCATCTCTTTATCAAGGACTTGACTTGGAAGGCATCTCTTTATCAAGTACTTAACTTTGAAGGCTTCTCTTTATCAAGGACTTGACTTGGAAGGCATCTCTTTATCAAGGACTTGACTTGGAAGGCATCTATTTATCAAGGACTTAACTTTGAAGGCATTTCTTTATCAAGGACTTGACTTGGAAGGCATCTCTTTATCAAGGACTTAACTTTGAAAGCATCTCTTTATCAAGTACTTGACTTGAAAGGCATATCTTTATCAAAGACTTGACTTGGAAGGCATCTCTTTATCAAGTAATTAACTTTGAAGGCATCTCTTTATCAAGCACTTGACTTGGAAGGCATCTCTTTGTCAAGGACTTGACTTGGAAAGCATCTCTTTATCAAGGACTTAACTTTGAAGGCATCTCTTTATCAAAGACTTGACTTGGAAGGCATCTCTTTATCAAGTACTTAACTTTGAAGGCATCTCTTTATCAAGGACTTGACTTGGAAGGCATTTCTTTATCAAGGACTTAACTTGGAAGGCATCTCTTTATCAAGGACTTGACTTGGAAGGCATCTCTTTATCAAGTACTTGACTTGGAAGGCATCTCTTTATCAAAGACTTAACTTGGAAGGCATCTCATTATCAAAGACTTGACTTGAAAGGCATCTCATCTCTTTATCAAGGACTTGACTTGGAAGGCATCTCTTTATCAAAGACTTGACTTTGATAGCATCTCTTTATCAAAGACTTGACTTGGAAGGCATTTCTTTATCAAGTACTTGACTTTGAAGGCATCTCTTTATCAAGAACTTGACTTGGAAGGCATCTCTTTATCAAGGACTTGAATTTGAAAGCATCTCTTTATCAAGGATTTGACGTGGAAGACATTTCTTTATCAAAGATTTGACTTTAAAAGCATCTCTTTATCAAGGACTTGACTTGGAAGGCATCTCTTTATCAAGTCCTTAACTTTGAAGGCATATCTTTATCAAGGACCTGACTTGGAAGGTCTCTTTTTATCAAAGACTTGACTTTGAAAGCATCTCTTTATCAAAGATGAAGGGAAATCAGGCGAAGACATCTCATCATTAAGAACCTTAGAAAATAAGTAGAAGGCATTTCCTTATATCAAGGACCTAAGGTCTTTGCTGAGTAGAATCATCATATTTCCACAAGTAATTTGACAAACTTTCTCACATAAAGTTTTTGGACCCAGCTGGTAAGTGGTCATTAGACAACAGGACCTTATACTGCTTGGTATGGTAATGAAAATGTCCATTATATACCTTCAGTTATGGAGATGTCCACTCCACATTTTCGGTAATAGAGATGTCCCCTCCACACCTTCGGTTATGGAGATGTCCACTCCACACCTTCAGTAATGGAGATGTCCATTCTACACCTTGGTAATGGAGATGTCCACTCCATACCTTGGTAATGAAGATGTCCATTCTATACCTTTGATAATGAAGATGTCCACTCCATACCTTTGGTAATGAAAATGTCCACTCCATACCTTTGGTTATGAAGATGTCCACTCCATACCTTTGGTTATGAAGATGTCCACTCCATACCTTTGGTTATGAAGATATACACTCCATACCTTGGTTATGAATATGTCCACTCCATACCTTTGGTTATGAAGATATCTACTCCATACCTTGGTTATGAAGATGTCCAGTCCATACCTTTGGTTATGAAGATATCCACTCCTTACCTTGGTTATGAAGATGTCCAGTCCATACCTTTAGTAATGAAGATGATGATGCAAATGTATGATTTTCACATCACTGAAGGTCGTCACTGAAGGCAACTTTCACTTTGAAGCTGAAAAATGTACCTGTGATTGCTGCAGTGGGGTATAGCAATGAGCCACGCAGTACAGTTATGTAGTGTGTACAACACTTGGGCCTGTACATTTGTTGTTTCATGTCCATAACTTCAACATGCATTTTGCCATTTTTAAATGTTTTTAAAGATGGCACTGTTGGTCACCACATGATGTCAGAATTATATACACAATGACAAAGTTTGTATGTTAAGGTCAATGCCACACTTATAATTCCTGAAAAGTAATATACATGTGTAACAGGATGATAAAAATATGTAGCCAGTTTGGGACTCGAACCCGGGACCCTTCGCTTACAGGGTGAATGCTCTACTGACTGAGCTACATACATTTCTCTCCTGGTAGGTTAGGTACACACTGTGACACATGTGTTGAGTAGTGCAACAATATTGAAGAGTTGTGGTGGGGGAGACATATGTCAAATACAACCTGTTTTGTATTGCTTTATATGATGGAGTTTATATAACCAAATGTTTCAAACCAAAAACTACAAATACATGATTAAATGCCATTTCAGGCATTCACATAAATGATATAAATGTATAAATGCTAATGCAGCATATATGTACAAGGCTATATTGGAATATAAAAAGACCTTCTAGACATCTACTTATTTATGTCTAAGGAATAAATCAGATCTTAAGAATATTGTGTTTCTATGACAAAACTATTCATGTGATGTATATGAAGTGATTTATTATAACCTATGTCTTGACTTGGTGAAGTTTGAACAGACAGAATACTTCAGTTGAATCTACCAGGCTAACATTTTTTTTCCTCTGACATTAGGACTTCATGTCCATTTTGGTCATTAAGTTGCCAGTAACTTGCAAAAAAAACCCAACATTCTTGATGGGTGATCACAGTGTAGTGGGGATAATATTAGAACTGGTTGTCCTGATATCTATATACGTTGGGGAATCGTACCACATGTTTGCATGATTACGGCTATGATTTGACTTAAAGATGCTTTACAATACAATGTCCTGCAACTGCATGTTTGTGTTTAGCATCAGCATGCTAATGTAGAAATGAAAAATACCTCTTAACATAATATTGAATTTCAAAATTCTTGACCAAGGTTCTGCTTGAAATTTGCATATAAACACCCATAGTGATAAACATAGCCGGTGTGTTTTTATGCACCCCAATTTGGGATGGCATATAGTAACTGCAGTGTCAGTCCGTCGTTCCGTCTGGTATTTTTGTGTCTGGCCTGTAACTTTGTCATGCATAGATGGATTATGTTAATACTTGCTACAAATGATCAACATAACATGACTTTGAGTCTGTGTGAGATTGTGTGTCCAGCCTGTAACTTTGTCATGCATTGATGGATTTTATAAATGCTTGCTACAAATGATCAACATAACATGACGACATGTCATGCAGTCTCCCACTTCAAAGGTCAAGGTCACAATTTAACTTTGTTTGACGACACTTTCAGTCTGTTTGAGATTTCACGGTCATGCAGTCTGTAACTTTGTCACCTGTGGATGGATTTCAGAAACACTTGGCTCAATTCATCAGCATGACATGACAATGTGTCGCATGTAAGACCCACACCCATACCCCAAAGGTCAAGGTCACACTTTGAGTTTGTTTGACAACACTTTGAGTCTGTTTAAGATTTCGTGTCAAGTCTGTAACTTTGTCACCTATGGATAAATTAAAAAAAACAACACTTGGCTCAATTCATCAGTATGACACAACAACATGTCGCATGTAAGACCCACACCTGAACTTCGAAGCTCTCCAGGTCACACTTTGAATTTGTTCGACAACACGTTGAGTCTATGTGAGATTTCGTATCTGGTCTGTAACTTTGTCAAACATGGATGGATTTCAAAACCACTTGGCTCAATTGATTAACATAACATGAAGAAGTATGGCATGTAAGACAGAGAACCTTTCCAAAAAGATCAAGGTCACAATTTCAATTTGTTTGATATTTCGTGTCTGTTTTGTAACTTTGTTTGATATGGAGGGATTTAACTTGGCTCAATTGATCATGATGACATGACAACATGTCACATCTAAGATCCAGACCCATACCTCAAAGGTCAAGGTCACACATTGAGTTTGTTTGACAACACTTTGAGCCTGTTTAAGATTTCAAGTCCGGTCTGTAACTTTGTCATACATGGATTGATTTCAAAAACATTTGGCTCAATTTATTATTGATTGACCAACATGACATGACAACATGTTGCGTATAAGACCAAGCACCTTACCTCAAAGGTCAAGGTCACACTTTCAATTTGTTTTATGTTTCATGTCTGGTCTGTAACTTTGTCTTACATTGAGGGATTTTAAAATAGTTTGACACATGTGATCAACATATTATGGTGATGTGTCACCTGCATTTAACTGTTGAAATACCCAGACCTTTACATCAGATGTCAAGGTCAAGGTTACACAAAGGTCAAGGTCACACTTTAATGTAAAAAACATTAAATTGCATGTCTACTCGGAAACGTCAGTCCATTACTCTTGATACTCATGGATACATAGAAATCCATACCTATTAAAAAAATATATCGTTTTTTTTCACAGACTATTGGGGGGCATGTGAAGCTTACCAGTGACATTTCTTGTTTTTAAATTTACTTTGAACACATCATATTTTGAAGTTTTAACAAAATAGAACCCACCATCTCTCCCTATAATCCCTTAAAGGCTTTTTTAAACTTGCTTTTGGATCCTATGTGGTTTAAAAGGTTAAAAGTGCATTGTATAATATTCCCTAAAGGGTTTTACTGTGATACAAGGTAATTGTGATTAAACAAACAGAAAGCAGCATCGGCACTTAACATAATTTCACATTCTCTTGTTGTTGGTAGATTATATTTACCTCTGAAATCAAAATCTGGCAACCATCAAGTGATGGTGATGATGAAAATGAAGGCTTGCATAAGTTACATATTCAAAACATAACTATCCACTTGTAGAGGGCTGAATGATATATATCTTGTTCAATGTTATTATCATGGACATTTTCCATGGAGCACTTAAAATATAAATCTCATTAATCTGAAAAAGGGGTTTCATTTTTTTTTATAAGATAATAATTATTTTACATCCTGTCCAGCTGAGTTAGGTCAGTTGGTAGCATGTCTGGCTTTCAATCCGGGGATATTGAGTTTGAATCTCCACCGAGCCACAGTCTCTGTGATGACTGATCTCTCACTTTATATGTCTCTCACTGCTGATTCAAGTGGGAATGTTATCAATTACTTTCAGAGTTAGGTGTGATTTAGTGCTTGTCAATCTTCCAGGATCCTAGGAAAGAAGTGGTCTGGCTAACAGTATTTCTGTTCTTCTGATTAAGCCATGGATGGCATAAAAATGATGCTAAAATTTTAAATATTTGAATTGCAAATATATTTATAATCTGCATGTATACATGAAAATATCTGACAAAAATTGGTTATATTTATTGATTTTATTTTTACTCTTGTTTTCCTAGCGAATTTTAGCCAATCTGTAATGTTACGAAGGAGAAGATGTGATGAAACTTACAATGTTGTTGAGCTGAAGCAGCCAGTACTGTTTCAAAATCACTTCTCACTGTACAGGTTGTGCTTGGAATGGACCCAATTCAGCCACAAACACTTTGTGAAAATGTTTGCCAGTAATTGGGGAACGCAGCCCAGATCTTCATAATTCCACTTAACCATTGCTGCAACAATATGAGATCCAGGCAAATACTGGCAGCTTGTGTGGCTACAGGCCCTTTACCTTCTACTCAGATTCAATATAACACCAAGAAGACAATTTAAAATCTAATAAAATGTTATGAAACTTCAGCCTACGGCATGTAGCTCGGGTCAGGGGTAAAACAGAAGTGTGAGAAATCCAATCATTGGCCAATAATGTATACAAAGTAATTGAAGGTATTACTTGACCATTAAAATTAACTATTAGAATATATTAGAAAAGATTGATTGATTGACCGAATATTAAGTGTAATTTTTTTGCCATCGAGGGCTAACAGACGATCAGTTAACCTAACCACTGTTTCCTGGGACTAACCAGTACTCGAGCACATCCCATCCTTGCAAGTAACTGATAACTTTCCCACTTGAATCAGTGGTGAGAGACGAATGATAATGAGACACGTCATATATCAATCATCACAGAGATTTTTGCTGGGCGGGGTATTTGACCTCACAACCCCTGGATTGATAGGCAGACGCGTAACTGACTGAGCTAATCAGGCCTGCTATTAGAATAGAATGTCTGGATCTATATTTAGCAAACTAGCAGTGATTATGAGAGACAGCAATAAGGTTGATAAAAACTATACTCTAAAGGTAATGAAACCTTTATAAATATTTTTTCTGGCTTTTTTTATCCATATTTCTCATAGGATTAGAAAGGAAAAGCAATTGAACAAAAATCAAGACATAAAAAAACACAGTTTTGTAAAATTGTTCCAAGAAAATTCAATTGAAAATGTTGAAAGTGTGATTGGTAACAAAAATTTAAAACCATTTGAAATTTTAAATTGAGAATGGCAGTTTTTATGGCATTCATTTTAAATGACACACATGCCGACTTGTATCATCAGAGTTTCAGACTCATGTCGCCATGTGCTTATCCTCTGCTGCATATTGCAATTATTTCACTTATAGCTGGTAGGGTAGATAACAAACAGTTGCAAATTAGCAAATACTCAGATAGGCAAACATTAAGAGATGAAATCAGAGGAGCTGTAATTCTATAAGTAAAGGCCTAGGCATTTTAAATGAGAAATAAATGCACCACTCTAGTCATATGTAAATATTATTTCTTACTTTAATAATTAATTGTGATTGAATTGCAAATTGATTTCTTTTATCAAATAGACAAGTCACCGGGTAATCTGACACTCTGAATAACGGCTGGCTCAAAGATTTGTTTGGAGTCCATATTGAGAACAGGAAAAGCGGGTAGTAAATATTTGGTCTTTCAAAACTTGAATATTTTCTACTATGCAAAGACAGCTGTAATTGATTCTAAACTTAAATATTTTAAACTTTACAAAGACAGCTGTAAAGAAGAACTTAACAGTATCTTTTCACAAAATTAGTAGAAGTGGATTTCACATGTGATTTTTCCAGTGAAAATTGATAGTTGAACACTCATAAAAGCAGAATTAATCTCATCGACTGGATTCAAAATGTCATAAGTGTAATGTGTGTACTTTAAGGCTGTATTGGCAAATTTTAAAGTATTTTAGGTTATGAATAACAAATCTGACCAAATGTTTACTTTGTTCCGGATCTGTGTGTTCTTTATATATGATGTGTTTTACTATTTATAAGGCTTTTGTCAAAGACACAAGACTTTTTTTTCTTGAAATCTCCCTTTATCACTACCACTCCTAAGTTTATTAGTAATTCAGGCATTATTAAGTCATACTAGCTGTGTCAATGAATCAAAATTTCTTCTTGAAACACCATTAGAGGCATTAATCAGTGCATTAATGAGGTGTTACTTACAAAAATATCAATTATGCATGAAGCATAACCCCTATTGCAGCCAAATCAGCTTGATAAGAATAATTGATTTTGCATGGCAGACTGTTTTTAACTTCCCTCCATAATTATTATACCTCCAAATTAAGGATGGCAACGAATGGCAATATTGATATTCGAATATTCGGTCATTCTTTCGAACGAATATTCGAATATATTCGGTCAAGATCTTAAAAATAAATAATCATCAACTTTCTATCCCGAACGTTTTTACTTGCCATATTTGTTACTTTCTCTTTCAGCGGAATCGGTGCTGATGTATAAATACTAAAAAGCAAACAATTGGAATATCATTGTCGTCAAGATTCAACATGACGTGGAACTCGATAATGCATAGTTAATAATGATAAATGCTATGTTATATTAGCTTTACTAAGTTAAATATTCGTATGTTTGTATAGTTTATAAGTAATTAACTATTTATGAATGAAATAAAACATAAAAAAAAATAATATTTATATATATAAGTAAATTAGTCTACTACTTGACGCATTTATTATTCACAAGTACATAAACGGCCTTTAAATCAAAGAAGTGTGTTTTCAATTAGGTATAAGATTGGTAAATAAACAAACTTGCTCTCACCTTTTCAAATTAGGGTGATTTACAACAGACCGTAAAGGCAGATCGATGATTAAAATTGCCTAAGGCAAACAATTAAAGGATTACCGACCAGGACTCCTTATCACCTTGACGACGTCCAATTGACACCCGTCTTAGGAGGAAATCGATAATTACCGTGTCTTAACCTGGTTGATATAACACCTTTCAAAACCATTTGTGGCAAAAATATTGAAATTGAAATTAAATAAAGAAAACAATTTGAATTCACTATATTTTTTTAATATTTTGTTGTTGTTGCGAATATTCGAATATTCGGACGTATGACCGAATATTCGAATATTCGTTGACATCCTTACTCCAAATACAAAGTATATGCAGGCTGTATAGAAGTCACGCTCATCTGTCCGCCAGGCCGGCTGTGGACAATTTTTGTGATCACATTTCTCAGCAACCATTGGCCTGAATTCAGTGAAACTACACAAGGGTGACTGGTACCAAGTCTAGTTGTGCATATTGCCGGTTTGTTGCATGAGAAAAAAAATTTCAATGCGTTATGGCCCTTTTAATTTTTTATACATATTTTTTTTCGTCTGTGGACAATTTTTGTGATGACTATTTCTCAGCAACAAATTGGCCATACCGTATATTCCCTTATAAACGCCCCCACTCTAATAAATGCCCCCCACCCCCACCACCTATTTTTCTGGAAAATTAAAAAATAAAACGTATATATGAGTGTGTATAACTATTGGTCGGTTCACCATAAATGAAATTATATTATTTGGCTACGTTGGGGAAATCATGCCATGTGCGGCAAGAATATAATCGACAGTGTGGAATACTATTATTTACTATCAATTACAACCATGTCACATAGTTCATTATCTGTTTATATTATACTTGCAGACGGGACGCGGGTGGCTGGATCCACAACCATAGATATACTGCTGAGATCCAACTTCAGGGTAGCTATAAACGAAAACTCGTACACAGTCGCACCTCCAGAACAAGGTGGGTTTCTCTTGTATAATAGTATGCATGTGTTTTTCTTATTACCATGGAAACAGAAGACTTTTAGACAATTTAGACTCACTGATAAAAAGACCAATAATTTTAATCCATTAATGTCATAATCCCAAGGTTGAGGTCAGTGTTGATATAAATGATGAATTGATACATTCACAATAGCTTTCAAATTAAAGATATATCAGCTTTCAAATTAAAGATATATCTTGTCTTAGCTTGTACCACCACAATTTTACTTAAATACTTTGAAACGTAACTCAAATTTGAAAAGAAATTACACAATTTTCTGCTGGAATCAGTCTAAAATCATGATCATCTAGCTGCTTATCTTAGATTAATGTTTTTAAGTATTTAGATATATACATAAGTATGTTCTTAAATATGTTGGTGAATAGAAGTCTGATATGGTTTACATTTGACAAGAAAAAGCAACAGAATTTGACAGATTTTAGCCCAAGGTGCTTCAAATGGTAAAGCATCTCGATAAAACATGTTTAATTACATTTTGTCTTTCTTTGAGAGTTGCAGATGTGTAATATTAGACGAACAGCTTAATTGTCTTATCTGTTAACTAGCAGTGTACCATGTATCTTTTTATTGATTGATTGCTGACCAACAATGAAACAGTTGATATGCACTAAAGTTATAAAACTTTCTTTGCACCTGACTCAATACCTACTGAAACACGATTTCCAGGATTCACTTAAAAACACAAATTAAAGTGAAAACATTTGACTGAGGTGTGTATTTTACAGTATTAATTTTGCTTTAAGGTAGGAAGGTATTTACATCTAACGGTATATTGTATTCTTTTTCAATGCTTTTTGACTGAACTTTTGCTATTTACATTTTTGGAATTCAAATTTTTGTAGCAGCCAGTCATGGGAAAGAGCAAAAGTGGCCTTTTAAGACAGGTTGTTGCTTACAAGAGGTTTATTTGCTCTGAAAGCATGGAAATGGGAAATAGCAAATATGGCTGCTTAAGACAAGTGGCTACTTAATAGAGGTGATCAGTTACACAGGTTTGACTGTATATTGAACCACTATTAGTCAGAGTGTGTCAGCCATGTAAATTTGTTTTTATATATAAACATAATTATATTCAGATATCAACCTTCCTAGTGAAGATTTCCAGCGGCTTTCGGAAGTGAAAAGTCTGACAGCCAAGCTGTATTCCCAGTTAAATGTTGAGGAGTACCAATTGAAGCGAGAACAAGAAATTATACGGCAGCTTGAAGATTACAAATTACTTATACAACCTTACGATGAGGTAAACAAGCAATGGCAACTACTTTATCTTGCCATTATGTGATTTACTCATGCCACTGTAGTTATCTAAAGGGACGCAAGGCGATGTTGAAAACATTATTATTTGTAATTATGCATCAATTTAAATCCCTAAATATACATCCGTATTGGTATATAAAGTCGTCCGTGCACGGATGGTCTATCGATATTGGTATATAAGGTCATTCATGGCTGGGTGGTCTATACATATTTGTATATAAGGTCGTCTGTGGCCTGTTGGTCTATCCATATTGGTATATAAGTTCGTCCACGGCTGGGTGGTCTATCAATATTGGTATATAAGGTTGTCCGTGGCCGGGTGGTCTATCCATATTGATATATAAGGTTGTCCGTGGCCGGGTGGTCTATCCATATTGGTATATATGGTCGTCCGTGGCCGGTAGGTCTATCCATTTTGGTATATAAGGTCGTCCACGGCTGGGTGGTCTATCCATATTGGTATATAAGGTTGTCCGTGGCCGGTAGGTCTATCCATATTGGTATATAAGGTCGTCCATGGCCAGGTGGTCTATCCATATTGGTATATAAGGTCATTCCTGGCCTGGTGGTCTATCCATATTGATATATAAGGTCGTCCGTGGCCGGATGGTCTATCCATATTGGTATATAAGGTCGTCCGTGGCCAGGTGGTCTATCCATATTGGTATATAAGGTTGTCCGTGGCTGGGTGGTCTATCCATATTGATATATAAGGTCATCCCTGGACGGGTGGTCTATCCATATTGGTATATAAGGTTGTCCGTGGCCGGGTGGTCTATCCATATTGGTATATAAGGTCGTCCGTGGCCGGGTGGTCTATCCATATTGGTATATAATGTTGTCCGTGGCTAGGTGGTCTATTCATATTGGTATATAAGGTCATCTGTGGCCGGGTGGTCTATCCATATTGATATATAAGGTCATCCGTGGCCGGATGGTCTATCCATATTGATATATAAGGTCATCCGTGGCCGGATGGTCTATCCATATTGGTATATAAGGTCGTTCATGGCCGGATGGTCTATCCATATTGGTATACCAGGTTGTCTGTGGCCGGGTGGTCTATCCATATTGGTATATAAGGTCATCCGTGGCCGGATGGTCTATCCATATTGATATATAAGGTCATCCGTGGCCGGATGGTCTATCCATATTGGTATATAAGGTCGTTCATGGCCGGATGGTCTATCCATATTGGTATACCAGGTTGTCTGTGGCCGGGTGGTCTATTCATATTGATATATAAGGTCATCTGTGGCCGGGTGGTCTATCCATATTGGTATATAAGGTTGTCCGTGGCCGGGTGGTCTATCCATATTGGTATATAAGGTTGTCTGTGGCCGGGTGGTCTATCCATATTGGTATATAAGGTCGTCCACGGCCGGGTGGTCTATCCATATTGGTATATAAGGTTGTCTGTGGCCGGGTGGTCTATCCATATTGGTATATAAGGTCGTCCACGGCCGGGTGGTCTATCCATATTGGTATACAAGGTTGTCTGTGACCAGGTGGTCTATCCATATTGATATATAAGGTCATCCGTGGCCGGATGGTCTATCCATATTGGTATATAAGGTCGTCCCTGGACGGGTGGTCTATCCATATTGGTATATAAGGTCGTCCGTGGCCGGGTGGTCTATCCATATTGGTATATAAGGTCGTCCACGGCCGGGTGGTCTATCCATATTGGTATATAAGGTTGTCTGTGGCCGGGTGGTCTATCCATATTGGTATATAAGGTCATCTGTGGCCGGGTGGACTATCCATATTGGTATATAAAGTTGTCTGTGGCCGGGTGGTCTATCCATATTGGTATATAAAGTTGTCTGTGGCCGGGTGGTCTATCCATATTGGTATATAAGGTCATCCCTGGACGGGTGGTCTATCCATATTGGTATATAAAGTTGTCCGCGGCCGGGTGGTCTATCCATATTGGTATATAAGGTCGTCCGTGGCCGGGTGGTCTATACATATTGGTATATAAGGTCATCTGTGGCCGGGTGGTCTATCCATATTGGTATATAAAGTTGTCCGCGGCCGGGTGGTCTATCCATATTGGTATACAAGGTTGTCTGTGGCCGGGTGGTCTATCCATATTGGTATATAAGGTTATCTGTGGCCAGGTGGTCTATCCATATTGGTATATAAGGTTATCTGTGGCCAGGTGGTCTATCCATATTGGTATATAAGGTTGTCTGTGGCCGGGTGGTCTATCCATATTGGTATATAAGGTTGTCCGTGGCCGGGTGGTCTATCCATATTGGTATACAAGGTTGTCTGTGGCCGGGTGGTCTATCCATATTGGTATATAAGGTTATCTGTGGCCAGGTGGTCTATCCATATTGGTATATAAGGTCATCTGTGGCCGGGTGGTCTATCCATATTGGTATATAAGGTCATCTGTGGCCGGGTGATCTATACATATTGGTATACAAGGTTGTCTGTGGCCGGGTGGTCTATCCATATTGGTATATAAGGTTATCTGTGGCCGTGTGATCTATCCATATTGGTATATAAGGTTATCTGTGGCCAGGTGGTCTATCCATATTGGTATATAAGGTCATCTGTGGCCGGGTGGTCTATCCATATTGGTATATAAGGTCATCTGTGGCCGGGTGATCTATACATATTGGTATATAAGGTCATCCATGGATGGGTGGTCTATCCATATTGGAATATAAGGTCGTTCATGGCTGGGTGGTCTTTACATATTGGTATATAAGGTTGCCCGTGGCCGGGTGGTCTATCCATATTGGTATATAAGGTCGTCCACGGCTGGGTGGTCTATCCATATTGGTATATAAGGTTGTTCATGGCTTGGAAACAAAAAACAATGACACGTAATGTTGTATATCAGTCATCACGGAGACTGTGGCTGGGCGGGGATTCTAACTCACTTGATTGATAGTCTGGCTTTAATAATATGAATTCTGTGATCATTTGGCTGACATTGCACTTGCATTTTATCTTAAACCACTTTGAATAAATCTTAATGAAGAAATTCACAAACCCTTAACAACAGTAATAAGACATTTCATTTGAATACATTCAATATTTCATAAGGCCCTCATTTACCATTAACTTGCTGCATTCATATAGTTGATATTGATTTTATACCATTCGTTTATCATTTAGAAGGGATATTGATAAAGTTTCACTGACTGAGAGCCAAACAATGTAAAGTTGATTGTGGGCTAATCTGAGTCTACATTGTTTTCAAGTCGACTGACAAACACTGCAAGTTAGGAGTAAGTAATATAAAACTTAAAAAGTAAAATAAATGTCAATGATAATATTTGATTCTTAAATAAATCAAATTGGAATAAGATTATTAGTTTATGTGAGTCTAGAAAAGATGTCAGTTTATTCTGTTATAAAATCGTTTCTGTTACGTAATTAATTCTTTGAAAAACTGTCCATTAAATGTTCCTTACAGGTTAAAACTCAAATGGAGTCCAAGATACGATCTAGTAACACGACATTGACGTATATAGGCTCAACTTTAATGGGTCTTCAATTTGGCTTCTTCGCACGTCTGACCTGGTGGGAATATTCCTGGGACGTGATGGAACCTGTCACATATTTTGCCACCTATGCTGCTGTCATTGGCATGTATGCCTACTTTGTTGTTGCCTCACAGGTATGTATGCATCTTGGCTAGTTTGTTGTGTTATATAACCAAGCTCAAGCCTCGTACGGTAAAATTCATTATATACAATATCTCTTAAATAATCAAGGGCTTTTGTCGACCTTCTAAAACCTACCAAGAGGCTATTGTCAACCTTGTCAAATTCACCAAGGGGCTTTTGTCCACCTTCACAATTCTAACACAGGACTTTTGTATTTCTTCTGAAACCTACCAAGGGGCTTTTGTCCACCTTGCCAAATTCACCAAGGGGCTTTTGTTCAAGTTTTTTTAACCAAGGGATGTTTGTCCTACATTTGCCTCATACAGCTATAATTTTCTCTTGTTTGTCATTTGCTGAACATTTTTGCTTCCAACAACTTCTCTAAAACTGCTTGAGAGATATATACACACACACCGAATTTCTGTTAAGCATTCCTATAAAAAGCTCTCTCAAGTTTGTCAAAATCATGACTCAGGTGTCAAATTTTAACTCTCCATAGGGGGCCATCAGTATTATTTGTTTTTAAAAAACTCTGAAACTACAAGGCCTGGAGTTTGGATATTTATATATTACTAGCTATTACCCGTGCTGCGCACGGAGTTGAGGCAGGTGTTTGGTGGAGCACCTTATTAAGCTGTGAGCACACCTATTGTACCGATCACCTATTTCTGGACAGTCGTACTGATTCATGTATTTGTCATGCTTACGTTATACGTAGGCGGCACCTATTTTCGAACAGGGAATCGCACATTCAATCAAGCTTTATAAACCGCATAAACATATTGACGGTAGGGTGTAACTGTTATTGCGTTTCCCTAAATTGCGTTTCCCTAACCTTTTCCGCGTTCCCCTTACCTTAATAAGTGATGTGAACTCTATAAAAAACAGATAGAAATAATGATAGTGGCTGAATGTCGAAATGCTGGCGAACGAGGGGAGCATTCATTGCATGGTACCGGGAGCATACAGTAGCAGGCGGGAGAAGCAAGTGCACTTTCATCACGTACCACTTCTGTCCCATAAAATACAAATATTCTTCCTAACATAGCTTTATTACTTAATCCTTACGCATCATACTTTTTATCATCACAATTTTCATGTGTTATCATTCAGTTGTAGTGCAATGATTGCTCCCTTCGTTGTTTGGCAGCACGTGATAGCGGCAGATTGTCGAATTACTGGCTTGCATGGGGAGCATGCATTGCATGGCACCGGGAGCATACGATAGCAGGCGGGAGAAGCAAGAACATTTTCATCAGGTTCAAGTTCTGTTCAATAAAATACAAAAATTCTTCCTAACTTAGCTTTATTACTTAATCTTTACGCATCACACTTATTATTATCACAATTTTTTTGTTGCAATGCAACGATTGCTCCCTACGTAGTGTGTTTCACCATTGACAGGTGGCAGCAAATACCGATTGCTCCCTACGTAGTGTGTTTCACCATTGACAGGTGGCAGCAAATACCGGCACCCTATTGGTGTGTTTCACCATTCACAGGTGGCAGCAAATACCGGCAAGTTCCATGGCGATAGTGACTGAATCTGCGATCGTGGTGATTGAAAATCTTTCCTGAAGCTACGTTGATACATTATCCACTTTGCCACATAGCTTATCTTCTTCGCCACATTTATAAAGCCCCACATACGAAAAATTAGCATGTTCCTTCATGCGGGTTCGGAGGAGATATGTCAATTTACAGACGGCTGCTTACAGAAATAATATATAGATCATCTAAATGATTTTCTTTCGGTTTGTTCAAGCCATGACCCTAGGAACAAAATCTGCTCCGTTCTTGTCATAACCCTAGGAACAAAATCTGCTCCATTCCTGTCATGACCCTAGGAACAAAATCTGCTCCGTTTTTGCCATGACCCTAGGAACAAAATCTGCTCCGTTCCTGTCATGACCCTAGGAACAAAATTGGCTCCGTTCCTGTCATAACCCTAGAAACAAAATTGGCTCCGTTCTAGGGGCTTTTCAGCATAACATAGAAATTATTTACATAATATTATTATGTTTGTGCTTTCTGCCAATCGGTCCATGTTCACTCTTACCGGAGCTGCAATGTGGGGTGTGCAGTCAGTGCATCTTACTCCCACATACTCTTACATATACTCTAATCTCACCCCTCCCTCTTTTCCCATAAACTCATGCACTCTCCCAGACACATTCTCCCACACACTCTTACACACACTCTCCTACACATCCACACACTCAACCACACACTCAACCACACACTCTCCAACACACCACACACTCTTTCCCACACACTCCTACACACACTCCTACACACTGTCTCCCATCAACTCACCCACACCCTCTACCACACACTCTCCTACACGTCCACACACTCAACCACACACTCTCCCACATACTCAGCCACACACTCTTTCCCACACACTCTTACACACTCTCTCCCACACAGTCTCATACCAACTCACCCTCACCCTCTACCACACACTCTAACTCACACATACTATCAAAGCTCACTCCCACACACTCTCTGTGTCTCTTGCAGTTCTAATGCATGCACTTCAATTATAAATCATTTATTGTAAAGGTTTTAAGTTACACAGTCATTTATGGCTCAATAACACTTTGGTGTGCATGCCTCATGTCTGATTGGAACTGTTTTTCTGAATATCAAATAACGTTTAAATATGAACCTTGCAGGTCATTTATAGAAAATATAAATTCGTTGCAATAATACTATCGAAGCTGCATATGCTTCCTGAAAGATTATTGGGAAAAAATTAATCTTAAAGTGGCACACCAGAGTCTCAACAAATTATAAACCTTAGCTTGAACTTATTTCTTTCATGAAATTTGTAAATAGATCAAACACATAAAAAAAACAAACTGGTTTGATGTTGCAGATATACATGGTGTCTAATGACTTCAGGAGATTTTCTCTCATCTGTCTATAGGGGTTGGTTTTATGTAGAGCCTAATTAAATGTTGAATTAATACTTCGGTGTGTCCCTTTAACAGAAAAGACATTGAAGTGTGTGTCTATATTTATTAAAGAGGTAACTATTATTGGAATGATGTTTTAAACACATCTTTTTATACCCCCCCAAAAATTTTTTGGGTGGCATATAGTAATCGCAGCGTCCGTCCGTCGGTCCGTCCATCTGTCCGGGCGGACAAATGGGTATTTAAGTGTCTAGGGTTTAGGGTTAGTAATTTTTATGGACAGTTGAAAAGCTGTTGAAAAAACATTAAATGGCTGTTCTAGACACTTAAAAACAGCTCTTAGGTGGCTTTTTTTCTCTTACGTGGCTAAAATTTAGCCACATAAGTAATACGATTGACGCAAAGAAGCCACTTAAATACCCATTTGTGAGAACGTCCTTCCGTCCTTCCGTCCGGTATTTCGTTTCTGGCCTGTAACTTTGTCATGCATAGATGGATTTTGTTGATACTTGCTACAAATGATCAACATAGTATAATGACATGTTGTGAGTAAGACCCACACCCGTACCTCAAAGGTCAAAGTCACAATTTGAGTTTGTTTGACAACACTTTGAGTTTGTGTGAGATTTCGTTTCCGGCCTGTAACTTTCTCATGCATTGATGGATTTTGTTGATACTTGCTACAAATGATCAACATAACATGACGACATGTCGCGAGTAAGACCCACACTCATACCTCAAAGGTCAAGGTCACAATTTGAGTTTGTTTGACAACACTTTGAGTTTGTGTGAGATTTCATTTCCGGCCTGTAACTTTCTCATGCATTGATGGATTTTGTTGATACTTGCTACAAATGATCAACATAGCATATCATATATTTTTATTTTCACAGACCATTTGGGGGGCATGTGACACTTAACAGTGACATTTCTTGTTTGTGTATTTATTCATTATGTTCATTGAAAGCCAGAAGAAAAGACATTAAACATTCTGCTGTAATGTAATTACTTTTCTTAAAGACACCCTTGTTTATTCTATTTTTTTAGTATATATAAATAAAAGCCTACTTATTGAATTTTATAAAACATGTATTTTCAGTGTTTGGATATATTTAATATAAGTGTTATATATTTCTCATTTATAGCACACATTTTATAAAAAAATAACCATTTTCAATATAAACTAATACATTATGTCAAAGATTTATACATAGAAAGAAAAAATGAACAATCGTATATGTGTAGTCAAGAAACAGTAGCTGTATACAGTCAAATAAAGTTTGCATGCTTGTCATTCATTGAAGGACCAAATGAAAGAAACGAAACTTACATTTTATTGATTGTCAACCTCTTCAAAACCAAAATATGATGGCCATGTAGCATATAAGAGATCTTTTCTGTTCAGTTTGTACACTGTTGACAAAGTGAAAGTAGATGTCAGAAATCATGTATTTTTTAATTTCCCCAAGCATTAGTTTTTTTTATAAACTCACAATTCAAACATGACAATGCTTTCAACCCAAAAATGATCATTATAAGAAAAATATATTTTTAAAGAAGAAGAAACAAGGATAACTTATAACTGCCTTTATGCTACTACCCATGGAAGCATTTTCTGTTTCTATTGGTGCTGCTTTTCTCGAAACAGGAGCCAGGTATGGATTATAATGGATCAGTGGAACGCTACTAATGAATGAGTTGTGCAACGGATGTAAATTTTAATCATTGTGCTGCTATCTAATAAGACGACAGATCAGAAATGTAAATGATTTGGTATGTTTCTGTTATTTTCAGGAGTACAACTATGCTGATGCGTGGGACAGAGAATTTGTGCGGAAGTTTTACGCTATGGCTCAAAAGAACGGCTTCAACATTGACGAGTATAACAGACTGGCGACCATGATCGCTGAGTGTGAATCAGACCTACGCAGATTGCGCGATCCACTACAAGTCCACCTGCCTATACGTGAACTGTAATGAACTTCATGGTTTCATTTCATGGAATTTACATTAATTGACCATATAACAAGGGTCTATATTATTCAATTTTATCAATATTCCATACTACCCGTAAATCTGGCTCCCTATTTTTATTGCATCCTATTAACATGTCTAAGATAACGTTTTGTGGGTAAAACAGTAAAATGCAAGAAATTCTTATTCCTTTTTTTCTAATAGAGTGATAATTATCAACTTTAAATTTTATCTCAAAATGAGATGCAATTCACAGACTATCGTAAAAGAAATTATTTTCTTCAAAGCAATGAAAGTAATACAAAAAAATATATGAAACTGTTGTACTGTAAAACTTCCATTAAAGTTGATAGACTGTGCATCAGTTGATAAATACCAGAACGGTTTTAAGACTTCTTAATCATGGAGAATCTATTTGGAGAATCTATTTTTTGATAATAACTACAGGGAAGCCATTAAATTATTAGATTTCTTTATATTGCCTTTAATAGTTTAAGGAGCTGTCATAACACTAGACCATTAAAATTGTTATAATTGTGTTTTACTATCTAGTGGAATATTCCATTATTCAGAACATTTTTACATATACCCAAAATTTTTGGAGATTAAATACTGCATTGCCCTCATTCAGCTGAAAATAGTGATGCGATATTGCCGAAAATACCAGGTATTAAAAAAAAAAATGTTTCGAGTACTCAGTAATTGAAAATTGCACTAGATATCCTTTCAGAACATTGCAAAAAACATTTTTAGTTGTATTTTATTGTGCTGAGACTCTTTTATATTATTTTTTAAGGGTCTTAGTGCTTTGATCCAGTTTTTCTAATACTTTCTAAGGAACTTAAAAGCATGACTTTATTTTGACTGGTTATTGTAATAATCTTTAATCATTATCAATGAAATCAGAACTAGTCTAAAATCATGATCACTTGAACATTATTATTCTGTGATTAAATCTTTAGAGAGTGATGTTAAAAATGTCTTACTGGGTATGTTGATTGGGGATACATACACTTTCCGATAGACAGGATTTAGAATATGATATCTGGATAATTACAAACACTTCCAGATTCAGGCAACATTGTGCATTTATCAAATCAATATTTTTGAGAGATATAATATCCTGTCAAAGGTTTGTTGACAAATAAATTATTACCTATTTATATATTGGAAATTTAATTGTATATAGTTACTGAGATGTGCCTGGTATATGTATTACAATAGACAATTGTACGAGAATGGAGAAGTAATTTGAGAAAAAACAACAAGAAAATTATCATAAAAAGATTATGAGGTGGCCATTGTTTGTGGTGCATTAATGACAGTATAAGCATGAACTGGATGTCTAGAATGTATTATATCTTAAACACAGGTGTCTTTAATTTTACTGGTTTTAAAAGCAAGAGCCTAAATTCATTTATTTTTGTGCTAAGATGCATTAAGTGGCCCATCTGTTAGTTTATCCACACACACAAATGGGTTGTTAAGATACAAAGTATACGGGGGGCTATAAAGGAGTCACGCCTGTTCAACTGTCAGTCCATCCATCTGGGGACAATTTTTGATCACTTTTTCTCAGCAACCATTGGCTGGAATTCAATGAAACTTCACATGGATGAATGGTACCAAGTGTAGTTGCGCATATTGTCAGCATGTTGCGCAAGAATAAATTTTCAATGAGTTATGGTTCTTTGAATTTTTCATACATGTCAGTCTGTGGACAATTTTTGTGATTGCTATTTCTCAGCAACTATTGACCTGAATTCAATGAAACTTCACAAGGGTGACTGGTTGTGCATATCTGGCATGTTGCACGAGAATAACTTTTCAATGAGTTACGTGCAATAGGTGTCAGGGTGCCATCTGGGGGTATGCATCACCTTCAATGATATTTCTAGGTTGACTAGTTCAATTATCCATGGACCCTTGTATAGAGTTTAAGCCAGAGTTCATGTATTTGACATATCAAACACAGACAACCTGATACAGCTGTCCATCATCTAGTGGCCGCTAGCAGTTAATGAGTATTTATTGTTGCTCAATGCTGCAAGAGATGCTCTCAGTTTTGGTAAATATTTTTTGTTGTTGATTGTTTTTTTTGTGTTTTTATTTCGGAAAGGAATTAGAATTAGTTGCTGCAGACAATGATCTCAGTTTTGTTGTATTTAATCCTTTTTTTTTATTGTTTATTTTGTAAGGAATTAGATTTTTGGAGTTTGATAGATGCATTTTATAGTTAATTATTGATTTTGTCTTTAACGAGATAGATTTTTTTAGTTTGATAGATGCGTTTTTATAGTAATAATTGATTTTGTCTTAAATGAGATATTAAAAACAGAATGTGCTGAGACCCTTTAATATTATTTTTTAAGTCACTCAAATGAGTGAGATATTGAACATTAAATTAACTGTGTATAAGATGATACTGGCAGTGGGACAGATCTTTGTTTATGTACTGACACACAATGAAACATCAAGTTTATTTAAAGTGTTAAGATCTATATTAAATATAACTATAGATATAAACAAAGAGTAGCACTAGTTCTCGAGTACCTTCATATAGTTCAAAGTTTATTTTCACATTATGAAAGTGATACCGGTAAAAGGTAATGTGATAAAACAACTATTAACCTGACAGTTGTAATTGTTTGTTATATATTTTGAGTTGAGTTCAGTCGAGGGGTTCCCAGATATATATTTAAATTTGGCTCGGTGGAAGGGTTCCACAATATATATTTGGAGTTAGGCTAGGTGGAGGGGTTCCCAAATATATATTTGAAGTTAGGTTTAGTGGAAGGGTTCCACGATATATATTTGGAGTTGGGCTCAGTGGAGGGGTTCCCAGATATATATTTGGAGTTAGGCTCGGTGGAGGGATTCTTAGATATATATTTGGAGTTGGGCCCGGTGGAGGGATTCTTAGATATATATTTGGAGTTGGGCCCGGTGGAGGGATCTTAGATATATATTTGGAGTTGGGCCTGGTGGAAGGGTTCCAGGATATATATTTGGAGTTGGGCCCACTGGATTGGTTCCCAGATATATATTTGGGGTAGGGCCCAGCGGAGGGGTTCCCAGATATATATTTGGAGTTGAGCCCAGTGGAGGCGTTCTCAGATATATATTTGGAGTTGGGCTCGGTGGAGGGGTTCCCAGATATATATTTGGAGTAGAGCCCAATGGAGGGGTTCCCAGATATATATTTGGGGCTGAGCCCGGTGGAGGGGTTCCCAGATATATATTTGGAGTTGGGCTCGGTGGAGGGGTTCTCAGATATATATTTGGAGTAGGGCCCAATGGAGAGGTTCCCAGATAAGATGCTTGTTGACATGTATATTAGTAATTGGATGTTGTATACAGTGTTTAACACTCTCAACATTCATACATTTCCAGTTTCGACAATGCAAGCATGAGACTTATTCATAAATTTTCGATACCGGTACAATCAGCGCCTTTGACATGTTAGGGTCCTTGTTATGATATGTGATAAACATTGTATACGGTTGTTGTTGTCAGAAGGTGGATTCTCCATATTACAAATAGTGCTGAAATACATGAGATCATTAGACAGTGTTTCGTCTGCTACATGTACGTAGACTGGACACACTTGATATTCAGCATTTGTTATCAGATAACCATTCATAAAACATTCTACATATTCCACACAAAAGCATTTTACAGTGGTTTTTATTTGACATTTGAAAATGAGACACTGCCATTGAAATTACATTATGTAAACTTAAGCGGTCCTGAATATGATATGGTGCTTTTTCTTTATTACATCTTGAGCTCTCACTATAAAGTGACAGCCGTAAATTCATTTTATTCAACAATCATTTCTTACTACACTCTCATGTCATGTTTTATGCTTCTACCATTTGAAGAATGGTGAAGAGCGTTAAGTGTTACCCCTACACGTCTGTCTGTTTGTCCGTCCATGCATCTGTCCATCCATCAAAATGGTTTTAGATAAATAACTTTTGAAAGGGTTTATGTATATAATCAATATTTGGTGTGTAGCTGTATAATAATAAAATACAGGCCAGGTTCCATATTTGTTAATGTTGGTCAATTTTTGCAAGAGTCACTTCCCTTTTTGACTTAATTTTTAGTGGAAACATCCATGTCTGATGGACACATTTCTATTTTTTCATCAAGAAAATTTTAAACAGAATCAAAGTTTAGACCGATACTGTGGTTAATTAGCAATTAAATGTTTTTCATTAAACTCATATACCATTAACCAGTCAAAGATTTCCACATTTTAAAAGAATTATTACACATGTTGTGTTAACTAGCCCCAAGTTCACCAAATAAACTATGTTTAAAACTAGAGACTAAAAAATTGAAATTATTATAAGAAACAATTTTTCAAGAAATTAATTATATTTTATTGCAAAACAGATACATGTTGATGTAACAGAAAATATCTTACAGTCGAGTTTTGTATGTAAAATCACTGCCCGAGAGTAATTATAAATTGAAGATTTTGCATTTGAGTCCTGAGTTTTAGAGTTGAATGTTTGATGAACTTAGACACAGGTAAATTAACACATGGCTAAATCTATATTTTAATGACATTTGGTTTGTTTGTTACCTCCGATTGTTTTTTTTACTTTTAACAAAATGAATAAAACCTAATAACTGGGGGATGGCTCCAATTTGACCAACGTCAATGAACCTAATAACTGTGGGTGGCTCCAATTTGACCAACGTCAATGAACCAAATAACTGTGGGGTGTCTCCAAATTGACCAATTTTGCTTTTAACTTTTATTTTATCACTACAAATGTGATTGAATGATTTCACCAAAATGACCAAATATTGATGTAGATGGCTGTTTTTTCAGTCAATCAGTATGTTAACATAGTTTATTTGTACATGGAGAGTGAGTTTGGAATCTTCCTTCCTGTCTTTATCCCAAAGACATGTGTTGGTTTGCTGTAAACCCCCAATTTAGTCATTCATTGGATATGGCAGTGCTGCTGAGTTCATTGGCCTTACAGCATAATGCTTAAGAATCTTACAGTGATCACATATTAACAGCAATCACATATTGAAAGCAATCACATATTAACAGCAATCACATATTTACAGCAATCACATATTAACAGCAATCACATATTGACAGCAATCACATATTAACAGCAGTCACATATTGACAGCAATCACATATTGACAGCAATCCCATATTGAAAGCAATCACATTAACAGCAGTCACATATTGACAGCAATCACATATTGACAGCAATCACATATTGACAGCTATCACATATCAACAGCAATCACATATGGACAGCAATCACATATGGACAGCAATCACATATTGACAGCAATCACATATTAACAGCAATCACATATTGACAGCAATCACATATTGACAGCTATCACATATTGACAGCAATCCCATATTGACAGCTATCACATATTAACAGCAATCCCATATGGACAGCAATCACATATTAACGGCAATCCCATGTTAACAGCAATCCCATATTAACAGCAATCACATATTGACAGCAATCACATATTAACAGCAGTCACATATTTACAGCAATCACATATTAGCAGCAATCCCATATTGACAGCAATCACATATTAAAGGCAATCCCATATTGACAGCAATCACATATTAACAGCAATCCCATATGGACAGCAATCACATATTAACAGTCAGTTACTACAGTTCTTCTTTATCAAAGCAGAACAGAAATTTAATTGAACTCCAACATTGAAATTCGTATACATACAAATGTAGCAAATTTACAACTGGTTAAACATTTGTTTTAATACGGCAGAGAATAATATCAGCTGTGTTTATTTTGTCGACGTTTATTCAAAAGCATAATTGTATAATTTGAATGTGTTTAGTGACTTTTGTAGTACTTTATCTTTATTTTTATGTTTCTGTTATTATTAAATTAACAAACATTTATATCAGGTAAATCTGTGTAAGTTTACAATTAAAGTGTACATGTATATGTGTATAATCACTCTAGATTGGTGTTTGAAGGATTTAACACTGTGATTTTATTGTGATATGTAGTTTGATGGTGAATCCTCACATGGTATATTGGACTTTAATTATAAGGTCATGACATTATGAGCTGACATCAAAGTTAAAGAATGTCTATGTTGGTCTAGAATATATGAATTTCCTGGCAACAGTTTAGTTGCGAAAATACAACATGTATAGTTACATATTTGTCACTTCAGATAAAATAGCAACGGCTCTGGTTTATAAAATTCATGGCAGATTGTAAATTCATTTTTTAATATTTTAAAACAGTACAAACTGTTGTTTTTAGCATCCCGGGACGAAGTCCAAGAAGAGCTATTGCCATGACCCCGGTGTCGTGGTCTGTAGATACCCAGGTTAAACTTTTGCATTTAAGTTTAACATATCTATGCAACCACTCATTGGATGTGAATGAAACTTCGCATGTGTGTTTACCATCATCAATGGAACACACAGAGATAAGAACCATAACTCTGGATTGCATTTTGGCACAGTTACGACCCTTTTTTGGATTTAGACACCCAGAGGGAGCTTTGTTGTCTTCTGACAAATTTTGTTTTTTTAAATACAACACTGTGGCACATTTACTGTTTTTTTTCAAGAATGATCATAAGCTTAGTTGGCTTCTTCATTATTTAAGTTCATTTGATTGTACGCACATGTATTCTATCTGTTTATAGGTAGATCAGTTTCGTGTTGTCAACATCAGTTTGTTGGTGACGTCAGTCGTGTTGTAAAAGCAAGTAATGACACACTGGTCCCATCTCAAAAGACATGGCAATATCATGTAGATGAAAAGTATTTGTTCTGTTATAAACCCCTCATTTGCAATTTAGATACGATACAGAATGTCAACCATTTTAACCGTTGAATCAAATTAAGTATAATATACTGAAGACATATAACATCATTATTAAGTCATTGAATATACCAGTAGAGTGAATACATTGAATATTACAATAGAGTGAATACGTTATTTTAGATAATGAAGTTTATATACATGGAAGAGCTTGTTATATATTGATTATGAAGACACTTAGTGAGAAAATATATTTATTATTGAAGTATTTTAGGAAAGAGTTGATGTTCTATTGTGTCTGTACCAGCCACACTGCCTTCACTTACACTCTTTATTGCTTATCCTCCGTCATCTAAATAAGTTTTGACTGTAGTTGCATATATATCTATATAGTTTAATAAGTTACTTATATATTATTGAATTATATCTTCTTGTTTATAGTTTGGTTATAGTTATTTGTATACAGTTTTGCAACAGTTTGTTATATGTATAATTTTGACTATTGCTCTATACATATAGTTTTACTTAAGCTACTTATATCAAGTTTGGTTATAGTTACTTATTTATATAGTTTGACTATCGTTACCTATATATTGTTTGACTACATCTATTTATATTAAGTTTTCACTAGTTATTGATGATTAGTAACTCTAGATACTTATATATTTCTTGTGTGCTGTTACCAAGTGTTTGATCATAGTTTGCCTATATCTACTAATATTTCGCTTCAGCTATAGCTAAATATGTAAATATGACAATACTAACTTCTTAATTTCTGCTATCCTGTATTTGACCATAGCTGGACCATATCTACTAAAATTTAGTTTGACTATAGTTTAATATTTATATATGACTATAGTAATTCTATGTTTCTTGTGTCCTTTTGTCAAGTATAGAGGTATATGTAGTTTAGATAGATAAAATTTTATCAATCATCCCTGTATATACATCTACTTGCACTTGCATTCATACAAGTCTATATTTTTATACATTTATGTTATTGGTATTGGCTTTATTGACTGACCTCTACATATTAAGATTATCAACTGTTTCGTCTATTTTAAGTCCTCTTATGTAATGCCTTTAACATGATATTTATTGTATGTGTTGTGTCCAGTAAAGTTTCCTATTTAGGTGTTTTAGGTTTAGTTGTTCAAAGCTCTGTTAGCTGAATTAACACTCTGTTAGACAAAATATTGTATGTTTGATAACCTTAAAATTAAATGTTTTCATCAAGTACAATGGCTTATTGAATTAGAATGGCATTTTGATACGATTGCCAGGAAATTGTTACCATGAAAAATGTATTAAATCTCAAATTTTCATAAATAAGAGATTCACTGCCAACTTGGTGTTAATTTAATAGTGCATTGAACAACTGCACCTTAATTGTGAAATTATATTAACTACTATGATATTTATCTCTGAACAAAAGTATGTCTTTTCCTCTTGTGCTGTCTTAACAAACAAAACAAAAGTGACCGGCCATAACCTTAATGAAGGTTTACCAGTCTAGTATTATGATTATAAGTAACATTACAACATGTACAAAATGTATAGAAGTGTTACGCAGTAATTGGTTAATTGATCTGATGCGGATGTCAATTAAACAAGTCTATAATCCAATCACCAATCGATATTGGTTGCTATACCACCATTTTCCTTAGACAAACTAACAATGTCTAAGTAAACACTACATTGTATTTACTTGTACTTGGACAAACACTGCCACGTGGCCATTGGGTGGAGTGATAGTCAATTCAGGTCAGTTCCAAAAGAATAGCTTGAAAAACATATCAAACGTGATTTAATTAATGCAACCACTCTCTGAGTTACATTGTTTTTTTATACTTATTGATCCACATTGTAATGTGTAAGAGGTACTTTCATCTCCAAGCTAAAAATATGTTAATTAACCAGTAGGTGAGTATGTGAAAAAAAATAATAAAAAAATAAAAACTGCGCCTAACTATTCTGCCTGTGGGTATAGATTGTTTCTTTTTACATTTAGACGTAGCTTTAGATCTTCTTTATCTTAATGTTTGTAATGGTGAGGGCTGCTATATCTATTCTGGTTAATAAAGTCTTACCGGTAATTCAGAAGGTTTTTCTCTGAAAAATGAAATAGAATGAATATTTAATTGATGAGGAGTGTACAAAACAGAACTGTTTTGTGTTTGTAATAATCAGCAGATAGCAATATCAAACTAATGTGGTTGTGTTGGTTACATCTTACTGTAGTAATCCTATAAGATGTCTGGCATTTATGAGAAATCTCAACAGGATGTTTACTGTAATAATCCTATAAGATGACTGGCATTTATGAGAATATCTCAGTGGGATGTTTACTGTAATAATCCTTTTAGATCCCTGGCATTTATGAGAATACCTCAGTGGGATGTGTACTGTAATAATCCTTTTAGATCCCTGGCATTTATGAGAATACCTCAGTGGGATGTTTACTGTAATAATCCTTTTAGATCCCTGGCATTTATGAGAATAATTCAGTGGGATGTGTACCATAATAATCCTATAAGATGCCTGACTTTTATGAGAATATCTCAGCAGGATGTTTACCGTAATAATCCTATTAGATGCCTGGCATTTATGAGAATATCTCAGCAGGATGTTTACCAAATAATCCTATAAGATGCCTGGCATTTATGAGAATAATTCAGTGGGATGTTTACCATAATAATCCTATAAGATGCCTGGCTTTTATGAGAATATCTCAGCAGGATGTTTACCGTAATAATCCTATTAGATGCCTGGCATTTATGAGAATATCTCAGCAGGATGTTTACCAAATAATCCTATTAGATGCCTGGCATTTATGAGAATATCTCATCGGGATGTTTACCATAATAATCCTATTAGAGGCCTGGCATTTATGAGAATTTCTCAGCAGATGTTTACCGTAATAATCCTATTAGATATGCCTGGTTTTTATGAGAATATCTCAACAGGATGTTTACCGTAATAATCCTATTAGATGCTGCCTGGCTTTTATGAGTATCACAGCAGGGTGTTTATTAGAATAACTCACAGGTTGAAAATAACTCTTCAATGAGTTTATTAGAATTATCTCGATAGAACATGTTTCATGGAGGTAATGCAGCCCTTCTGTTAACCATAAACAACACCAAAACTTACAAAAAGTATTCTGTGTTCCTGCCGTATTTAATAGTGGTTGTACAAACAACATACTAATGAGAATAATTGTGTTTTGTTGCTTTGCTTTGAGGAAGGTTTTATAGTTAACAATTCTGAAACTCTGATATTGCTGGGTATAATCTAGATTCTGTATCACTTTGTAAACATTCATATGTGTTTGACAAGTTTATATATAAATGATGCGAAAAGTACATATTTGTGTTCACAAGAAATGAATATTAATATGAGCGTCTGCAATTTTTTGAGAATGAGAGATCTTTTTTACCCGCAGGGCATTATTATACATTTGTCATTTCCATTAGTCACTGTTATTTTCATAAAAATTAAACATTTGTTTTCTAACACTTGCATTATTTATATTCGAGAATGGAGTATTTAGTTTATAATAAGCGGGGGCAGAAGTGCAGTGGATAGAGTATTGGCCTGCTCATACCAGATGTTATGTTTGAAATTCTAAGAATTACATACATTGTGCTTGAAATTCTAAGAATTACATACAATTGTGTTTGAAATTTTAAGAATTACATACATTTGTGTTTGAAATTTTAGTTATGACATACATTGTAAATTCTGATGATAATATACATTTGCGACTGCCGTACACAGCTATCTGTTCAATTATGTAAATTTAATTACTCACATGGAGTTACACTCATTTAGGAATATGTCCATGGGCATTACACACATGTGTGCCAGTGGAGTGACATGCACATTTGTCATGGCACACATTGACTGTTGCAGTTACACACATTTTGCAACGAGTTACTCACTTATTATTTCCAGTTACACACATTTATAAATGTATATTTTACACATTTATCAGTAAATAATGAGGATTTAAACCCATTTGCTGATTGAAAGGTGTTGGGTCATGGAGTTGCACACATCTTGCAATGAAGTTACATACATATTTGGCAATGGCGCTATTAACATTTGGCGCTGGAAATACACACATGGCACTGGAGTTACACACAGTTTACAATGGAGTAACACACACTTGCAC
The DNA here is from genome assembly GCA_029582155.1 of Panopea generosa. Classification (NCBI taxonomy): domain Eukaryota; kingdom Metazoa; phylum Mollusca; class Bivalvia; order Adapedonta; family Hiatellidae; genus Panopea; species Panopea generosa. The sequence continues at coordinate 87,575,088 of CM055895.1, forward strand.
TGGAATTACACACATTTGGCAATAGAGTAACACACATTTGACACTGGTGTTACACACAATTTGCAATAAAGTAACACACATTCAGCACTGGAGTTGAACACAATTTGCAATGGAGTAACACACATTTGCACTGGAGTAACACACATTTGACAATGGTGTTACACACAATTTGCAATGAAGTAACACACATTCAGCACTGGTGTAACACACAATTTGCAATGCAGTAACACACATTTGCACTGGAGTTACACACAATTGGCCATGTAGTAACACACATTTGACACTGGAGTTACACACAATTTGCTATGGAGTAACACACATACCCACTGGAGTTACACATATTTTGAAATTGAGTAACAGACATTTCGTAATTTAGATGTTTGTTTATTCCTATATGTAATGGAACATCACACATATAGCAATGGAGATATACGTCATACATATAACACTGGAGATTTTTCATCTGTATATCACACAGTAACAAAAATATAGTTACCAATAGATTTACAAAAAACTAGATACTTCTGCATTTAGATGTATATTTCTTTCTTCAGTACTGGTTACCGTTTATTGATCAATGATCAGTGAATAATAGAAGGTTTTAGTTAAACATGTAATCATATGTAAACAGAAATGCACTTTACTCTGTAATTAGCTTAATTTATGTATTATATTATTAGTTATAATAACTTATAGTATTTCATGTACTGATTTTGTTTGAAAATGAAGAATAATTTGTGATAGAAGAATAAAAGATTTGTTGTAACTGTCATATACAGCTAATATTTGCAGTTCAGTGTGATCTAACTTATTTTCTGTAATTTTTTTGTTGTTGGGGGGCAATTTTGAGTGGAAAGAATTTAGCTTAAATTTGAACATTTGATAAAATACACAATAAAAATTACAGGCCTTGAAGAATCAAATACACAATATCAGGTCTTTACTGTCCCATGTTTCAACAAACCTTGAATGTCCTCATTGGCCATGTGGTTTAGTTATGATACCTCAAAATCATTTGTCTGTCATGACTGAGGTTGTGGGTTTGAACCAGGTACTGCACACTTTATTTTAGAAAGTTGAGAGTGTCAGTGATTCTAGTACGGATCCATGTATATTTATTACTCCACCAATAAAACTGTATGCCATATATACATCCTGTGAGGTGTAAAAATTAAGTTTAACCCCAGAAAAAATATACAAACAGATTATACATGTCTTACCTTAATATTTGTTTTATTTTGCAATTTACAAATACATTTTGGAAAAAAAGTATAGAAATCTTGTTTTCAATTTTATTACATTTTTTAAAAAAAAAAAAGAAAAAAGTCATATCATTAGTTTATTGGTCTCTGTTCAGCGTGGCTCTTACTATTAAGAGTTTAGAGTTCCACAGAAATCTAGTATACTGTTTAGGATTTGTATTGACCATATCACATAACTAGTGTATCATATATGTTTTGTTTTATTTTAATTTTTTGTTTAGTTTCTCTCTAGTTGCCCTTTTACATATCTGCATTGTTATACTGCCATTACTGTTTACCACCATACACTTCTAGTGTTATAGACATCGAATAAAACCTTCTTGATACACTGTTGTATTTTTTTTTGTTTCTTTATCTCCTTATTTGCATATATACAAATACATGTAACCAAGATGTTACCATATAGGTTATGACACCTTAACACATCTTAACATGAAATAAACTCCAGGCTTTTAATGCCATTTTCTTAAGTTGTACTTAAATATTTAAAAACTAAAATCTATAGACTGGTTATGTAAATATTCTTTAAATGTGAAAAGAAACCATATGTAGGTTTTTTCATAGCCAGTTTAAATAGTGATAACCTGGGTGGTTTTTAAATTTTAAATTGAGTTTTAAGTATTTAAGTATTTACTTGAATATGTTGGTGAAACTTGAACCTGGTAAAATATGGTTCCTGCTTCTACTGTAAATATTCAGTTTAATAAACACAGTAATACAAGGCAGACCTTTGGTTCCATCAACACATTAAATATGTGGAGGAGTAATACAAGGCAGACCTTTGGTTCCATCAACACATTAAATATGTGGAGGCAATGATGCAGGTATAGGTGGCTGGGTAATTGATAGGTGCCACATTGTCAGTTAAATAAAGACAGTAATACAAGGCAGACCTTTGGTTCCATCAACACATGAAATATGTGGAGGCAGTGATGCAGGTATAAGTTGCTTGGTAATTGATAGGTGCCACATTGTCAGTTAAATAAAGACAGTAATACAATGCAGACCTTTGGTTCCATCAACACATGAAATATGTGGAGGCAGTGATGCAGGTATAGGTGGCTGGGTAATTGATAGGTGCCACATTGTGAGTTAAATAAATACAGTAATACAAGGCAGACCTTTGGTTCCATCAACACATTAAATATGTGGAGGCAATGATGCAGGTATAGGTGGCTGGGTAATTGATAGGTGCCACATTGTCAGTTAGTCTGGGCACATTAATGATATAAGTGATCTTCATGCATGATGTAAACTTGCATGCAACTAGAAAAGTTTACATAAACCCAGAATTGCTCACTTACTTTGCGCGTGGACTTTGCAAAGGGTGTATGTAATTTCATATTTGGACTGTTTAACAGATAAAATTCATTCTTTGAGTGAATAAATTAAATTCGGATTCATTCTGACGTCTTCCTATATCATTAAAACTGGCTTTGCCATTTATAACCTGTCATTTGTTGAAAATGGTGTTAAACCCCATTTAGAATTAACTCTTCATACACGACTAAAATGTATATACATTAGGTAAGATAAACACCCATTTACAAAGGTAGGACATTCTCAGAAATCATTAATTTGGAATGCCAAGACCACATGCTCATGATCAAACTATTTACCAGCTGTACAACAATTTCCTTTGAATTGGCTGAAAATAGTGGGAGTTGTTATGTCTGCAAGTTTGTTGTTTCCAAAGTTTTATGTTACAATAACAAAGGGACATAACTCATTAAAATTCTTTGAGTAAACCAGCTCGTGTTCAGACTCTATACCTGCAGTACAGTCTCATTTCAATAGGTTAAAACTGGGAGAGGAGTTACGTCCACATGTTGTTGGTTCAAAATGTGATGGACAGACGGACACCACTTCAATATCTCCCTGACTTTTCTTTGAAAAGCTTGGGATAATAAATTTAGGAGAAATATTACAAACTTTCCTTGATGTTTTGCTGGTTACGGAGTTGGGTACAAAAAGATTATGATTGCTAGGACTCTCGGCAATGAAATCGATTGAACTCGTGTTCATGGAACTTACATTTACTCAGATCTATGAACACACAGTACATGCCTAACTATATGTAAATATTAGTCTCGAAGTATTAACATCTACAACTTTATATTTTAGAAATTATTACTAGTTGTTTTGTAAAACTAGTGGAGCTACACTAGCTGCTAGTTCAAAAATATATACAAAATCTTGCTAGACATCTTTTTGATAATAGTTTATGCTTTTAGTTAAAACCGATATATTTTCTTGCAGGATTAATTCAAGGGATGTAATGCAGTTGTAAATATCATATTAAGTTACCATGAGTTATCTGTAATGTTAACAGATAAACGTTTTTGGTTATAATTAGTTCTTCTCGGTCCGAGGTTATCCAACTATCCCATGCTCAACTCCAAAAACGAATAAACTCACTATAACAAAGTAAAATATCTGGCCCACGGCTATGTGTGGTGTCCTTGAGAAAGACAAATGCAATATAAATACCTGTCATTTTCTACCTTGAACCCTGATTAGTACTTCCAGTTTTACAGATGATCTAAAATTGTTTTAATGGCAAAAATACACCTGTGAGTGTCCCATTGGTGCAATAAGGCACCAAGTGCCTTCTTATTTCATATATACTTCGTACCTTATTGCACTTATGGAGCGTGCTGTTGATATACAAATCAGGAACAATAGACATAAATGTTACAAAATATGACAGGTATGCTTTATTAAGTAATATCACATGTACAAATAACAAAATATGTAGTGGAGTTTATTCAACTAAATACATTATTAAGTAAACACATTTTAATGGATTTTTTTTCGTATTTTGTTCAAATTACACGAATAGATAAATGCAATACACTGGAAAGCAATTAAAAATTGTAGACCAGTGAAATGTTTTCTTCAAACTACTCAGCACTATTATTCAGTATCAGTATATATTTAATTACATTGTTTATTTTTCAAAATGACTCGATTAAATATAATGAAAAAATGTTCAGAATTAATGTTAAATTTATGTAATAATTAAAAAAACACACAGAAAGCAGCTCCTATTTCATAAAATCATTACAGAAGTATACCAGCTGCACTGGATTGGTTTTAAAAAGAACAGTTTTTTCTGAAATAAACAGTTTTACTGGCCTCCACATACATGTGTAAATGATTACATACTAAATGTGGAACTTTACATCAAAAGGTAACCACAGTAAACATTGCAGCCATCCTTGTATGTTATTCATAACAAACATTTGCCTACATGTATATTTAATATATATTTTAAATTTACTCATTTTTTACATTGATTATGAAATAAGTTCTTACAACTTGGACAACTCACGCTCCAAGTCTCTTCCTAGGTAGAACCAGTACTAAGCATATGCGAATAAAGTGTCTTTGTTCGTCTTTACTCAGACATTACACACAGGGCCATCCTTAAAAAATATTTGTTTGCTGTGTTCCGACCCAGTATTTTTCATGTGTGTAGGTAGCTAGCTATTTTTTCCTCAAAATTTTAAAGAAATATGGACAGAAATCATGAAAAAAAATTAAACGCTTTGAAAGTCAATAAAACAGTTTGGGTATCTGCAATTTTGAGTGAGTATGTAGGAGCACAGCAAACAATTTATTTATTAAGGACCGCCCAGCCGTGGCGGAGGATCGAAAACATACTGCGCTTTGAGGCATAGTACTACCATTGGAAAAAGGAAGTGGTTCCGTGGGGTAGTCGCATAATGGCAGTTATAAATAATCCTCGTTTTTTCTTCTTTTTAATGCTATTTTTTTTTATTTGAATGGCATTATTGATGTATTTTGAACATTTTGACTGCATTGTCATGTTTGAATGTGAAATTAGAAATAAAAATTGATGCTTGGAAATTGGGGTATGAATACATGATTTCGGAAGTCTACTTTCAATTCGTCAACAGTAAATCTCTTATATGACACATGACACCTAATTTTCTCATCATCTTTTGATAGTGCAGAGGTTGACAAACAGTTAAATGTAAGTTTCACTTCTTTCATTTGGGCCTCTCTATGAATGACAAGCCTTCAAACTTTTATTATTTACTATAGAATAAAGAACAAAAATCAGTAGTGGGTTTGCACCTTGATTTATACTATTTTATGAATCCTGGAAATTGTGTGTCAGTACGAGTTGGGCAGCAAAACAACATCTCGTGACCAGGCCTTTATGTGTGAGTTTGGGAGCGACACTGAATGTCAAGTGAGTAATTTAAGTAAAATAGAATTCACCACTGCATGCTCCTTGAACACACCAATGTAATAATCCGCTGCTTTCTTTCTTGACACAGAGTCATAACAAGGCATTTGTATGTTTTACTTATACATGCAACGATTATCTTGCAAAGTTTTTATTTCACATATTACACGAGTAACCTTCCAGGACATTATATCAGACATAATACTGATTATATAAAACAACTCTGCGGTATTGTGAAATGTCCTGTTTTTGTTTTATACGATATATTTTTATATGTTAAAGACTCTTTTCTATATAAGAATCGCAACGCAATCTGGTGATAGTGCGTTCGTCTCGCATGCTGATGGCATGTGTTCAATCCCCGTACAAGGTTCGAATCACTACACTGTGGATAATGACCAAACGTTTATTGTGGTAAAGTCCCTTTCGCGAAAGGTCGTCACGATATACCTTTTATAAACATATTTACTCAACTACTGCACCTTCTGTCTGTAATCCTCATCTCATTTGTCCATTTAATTGAGCATCCATGTTCATTAAACAAACTAATAAAATGTTTCTGTTTCATGTTGTAGTTAAAGAGGCATCAGCTATGAGTCCGAAATTTTTAGAATAAAATATTTAACACTGATTATTTAAATGCTTTCTATTAACAAAGTTATTTTTTGAACTTTTTATTAAGAACCATGTTCTTTTCTGCTTCTGTAATGCGTGTTTTACAGTCAGAATGTATTAATGCGTTGTTGTTGTTGATACATCGCGTCCCGCTCTTAACGCTACAACAACTATTTTAAATCCGATAATTCCCGACATAAAATGTATAGGCAATGCTTCTTTAATCATCAGTCTTCGACATACTGAATTACCTTAAAACGTTGGTCCACAGTAACTAACCATAGCTTTCCACGTGGCCCAACTGCCAGTGCCGCGATCCGATCCGATGGAATACAAGTATAGCGACGCCTAGGTGTACAATTCTTACCAAGAAAATCGATTCCATGATTAGATTCTACAACCACTTGTCCATAACTGTCGCAATGTACTCCACCACAAAGCATACGCTCCTGCCCCTTTATTCCCGAATACTGGTTTCTGGGCGTTCCATCGTTGGAAAGAACAAGCACCTTGCACGCTGAGAAGTCGGACACACAAATATCCCCGTTATAGTTGATGCTGATTCGTCCAGGGTATGCGAATGTGGTCCTTCCATCTGCAAACTCTATACTGCGAATAATGTTCCCATTCCTCGACAATACAAGAACTCGATTAATTTCACATTGTTTTATTTCTTCGAAGCCGTTCGATTCAACGCTACATACATACAGCATACTATCAAATACAGCCATTCCGAGTGGTTTCTTCACGTATGCTAACGGAATAAAGTTTTGTTCGTTTTCAAAAATGCTGATTTTGTTATCGAATGGGAAAGACAAAACAATAGCACCGTCCTTAAACAATCCGAGACTGTTTACTGTTTTATTCAAAGCATGGACGATCAGAAGTTCTCCTGCCATGTTTATTTTCCACAAAACTGTCTTGCAATCGCTAGTCTTCAGTGATCTCAGTGCCAGCCACGCTTGATCATCACTGACAGGCAGCATCGCTTTAACGAACAAGCGTCTGTCTTTGTTTTGTAACTGAACATTGCAAACTTCTTTGAACTCTGACCGAAGTTTGGGTGCTGGCTTTTGCACGGCAACCTTGCCAAACACATATTCATGCAAGTTCTGACTGCCGGACATTTGTATTTCCATTCCAGTGTATAAACGGTTGACGTTTATATCGAATTTTGTTTCATCGATAGTTGACCTGGCGTCTCGAATAGCAACAAAAAGCTGCAATGGGTCGTTTAAAGTACTCTTCTCTATTATATTTTTGACAAACTGCGTAAAAGTTGCACCAGTACCCATCAGTTTTTCTTGAGCTCCTTTAATGCGAGAAACTATCAATTTAGTTTCATCGTTTAGAATCTTTAAATTACTTTTGGCAGAGTTCTGAACCATTTCATCTGTCTTGAGCTTCCAATTCATAATTTCTGTTTTGATGTTCGCGTTGTCCGTCTCCAATTCTTCAATTTTAGCTTTAATCTCGTTGTCGTATTGTTCAATCTTTTTTACTGTTTCTGTAAGTTCAGCGACCAGTTTCTCAGCCGTTGGAATAAGACGACTAAGCATATTGGACAGTTTCGTGGAGGGATGCCCATCGTGAGTTTCGATCTTGCAATCCCGACAACATGGGATTTTGCACAGTTTGCAGAACATGACAATATCTTCGCCAGGATGTACCACACACTTTGAGCCTGTCAAAGCATTGGCATCATTAAATCCTTTTGGTTTATGAGCAACGACCGTAGGCTGTTGTGTAATGTAGAAATTGGATTGAAATCCTTCGACTCCAGTAGCTGGTATCTCTGATTGATTTACGGCAAATTGGACACAAAAAGTTCCCATCCTTTTTAGTTCGCGTAATATAGTTTTGTATACAACTGCTACAAAACGTATGAAAACACGGAATAATTTTCGGATCTTTAAACTTGTCGACACAAATACTACATTCCAAACCGTCATCCGCCATCACTGTATCAAAACTGTGTTCTTACGCATTGTAAGCTGATGAAATCTATGTGTCAATATATGATTCGTCCTAGATAAAGACAAGGGTTGTTAAAAATGATCAATAAATTTTTATCATCTGTTTTGTTAAAATGGATAAGTTAACTTTAACTAACACAAGTTTAAAACATTGTAGTGATTATCAATACTATATGCTTCTGTATTATGGTAGCATTATATTGTCTTTACACACTGTTTGACCACGATTACAATTCTACATATATGTGTGCTATTTACGAGTACCACGGCGGTAAATCGTTCGTCTTATAAGCGGAATCACGCCTCTTCAATAAAGGATGCACTGTTAGTGCCATTGATATATTTCTATTACAATCGCTTAAAGTTGTTTGTTTTTCTCCCCAAAAATCCACAACAAACTAGCCATTGGAAACTTGAGAGAGCTTAAGTAGTATTCTATTGCTGAGCATCATCGAAGGGGCTATTCCTCATTTTATAGAAAAAAATATTCGTTCAAAACTGCTATTTAACATGTTTGTTACTGTCGGCGAACAGAAACAGTAAACTTGTAGCATTCCTCTCTTAATAAAACATTACGAAAATATAAAAAATATTCTTCATAAATAAAAATACCATAACCATTAAATCAAATTCTTTATTTGCACGTAGGTTCACGCGAGCAGCATAGTCATCCATTTACAAATTACAATATTAGCGTAACATAACGGCGACATGTAATAAATGTACATACATCCATAACTGCAGGAAACGGCTATGAAATAATTATAATATTAAATATTAACTGTTACTTGTAAATCTATTATGATAAGTAATCAAATACAACGGTATGGTAAATACATCAACAATTTGTGCGACGAGTTGTATGAGTGCCTGTCACATGTAGAATAATAACTAGCTTCTGAATATAGCGTAAACAGAAGTGTTACAGACTTATTGTCACCTACTTGTGTTCTGTATATAGCGTAAACAGAAGTGTAACTGACTTATTGTCAGACACTTGTGTTCTGTATATAGCGTAAACAGAAGTGTAACGGAATTATTGTCAGCTACTTGTGTTCTGTATATAGCGTAAACAGAAGTGTAACGGAATTATTGTCAGCTACTTATGTTCTGTATATAGCGCAAACAGAAGTGTTACAGACTTATTGTCACCTACTTGTGTTCTGTATATAGCGTAAACAGAAGTGTTACAGATTTATTGTCACCTACTTGTGTTCTGTATATAGCGTAAACAGAAGTGTAACGGACTTATTGTCAGCTACTTGTGTTCTGTATATAGCGTAAACAGAAGTGTTACAGACTTATTGTCACCTACTTGTGTTCTGTATATCGCGTAAACAGAAGTGTTACAGAATTATTGTCACCTACTTGTGTTCTGTATATAGCGTAAACAGAAGTGTTACAGAATTATTGTCACCTGCTTGTGTTCTGTATATAGCGTAAACAGAAGTGTAACGGACTTATTGTCAGCTACTTGTGTTCTGTATATAGCGTAAACAGAAGTGTTACAGAATTATTGTCACCTACTTGTGTTCTGAATATAGCGTAAACAGAAGTGTTACAGACTTATTGTCACCTACTTGTGTTCTGTATATAGCGTAAACAGAAGTGTTACAGAATTATTGTCACTTACTTGTGTTCTGTATATAGCGTAAACAGAAGTGTTACAGACTTATTGTCACCTACTTGTGTTCTGTATATCGTGTAAACAGAAGTGTTACAGACTTATTGTCACCTACTTGTGTTCTGAATATAGCGTAAACAGAAGTGTTACAGACTTATTGTCACCTACTTGTGTTCTGAATATAGCGTAAACAGAAGTGTTACAGACTTATTGTCACCTACTTGTGTTCTGAATATAGCGTAAACAGAAGTGTTACAGACTTATTGTCACCTACTTGTGTTTTGTATATCGTGTAAACAGAAGTGTTACAGACTTATTGTCAGCTACTTGTGTTCTGTATATAGCGTAAACAGAAGTGTAACGGACTTATTGTCAGCTACTTGTGTTCTGTATATAGCGTAAACAGAAGTTTAACGGACTTATTGTCAGCTACTTGTGTTCTGTATATAGCGTAAACAGAAGTGTTACAGAATTATTGTCACCTACTTGTGTTCTGAATATAGCGTAAACAGAAGTTTAACGGACTTATTGTCAGCTACTTGTGTTTTGAATATCTCGCAAACAGAAGTGTAACGGACTTATTGTCAGATACTTGTGTTCTGTATATCGCGTAAACAGAAGTGTAACGGACTTATTGTCAGCTATTTGTGTTCTGTATATAGCATAAACAGAAGTGTAACGGACTTATTGTCAGCTACTTGGTTCTGAATATCTGGCAAACAGAAGTGTAACGGACTTATTGTCAGCTACTTGTATTCTGTATATCGCGTAAACAGAATACAGACTAATTGTCAGCTACTTGTACTCTGTATATAGCGAAAACAGAAGTTTTAACAGTTCAATTATACATTTTTTTAATAAAATAAAATACGAAAATCATATAACACATACACATTAAATATTAAGAAACACACATGAAAGTGGACTACCCATAGCTCGAACATTTCCTGAGGTAATATATATGCATAATGTCAAACATTGATTTTTGTACTTTTGAAACTACCAAAATGCACCCGTTTATTGAAAAAGCACGGGATGCCATAGGTTTAATCTCTGTTTAGTGTATACCTTGTGAAACAATACTATACGTTTCTTTGTTCTTCTCCTTATAATTGTTATTCATTTTTATTATTATTAAGCTGTATTTATATCTGGATTGGAGATGAGTGCGTACATATCTGATCCATGCCGATACAACTACCTGCACATGGATGTTATAATGTATCCATCAATGTTATTGATGGACCCTTATATTTGTAGATACTTATCGATAAAATACTGTATCTCCTCATCCTAGCATGATAATAACATAATTACGTACATGCATTATCTCATACGCTCATTATTGTCTATGTACAATCAGAAATGCGCCCATGTTTTGAGATAGAAATTTTATATTGTTTATGCTGCAGGGTGTTAAAGTGACACACAGTAATGTTGATGAGGTTTCACTTTGCATAATTTCTGTAAATAATATATCTCCATCATGTGTTTCACCATCGCACATCATTTAACACATAACACACGATTTTCTATATACATTTATTTCTTACATTGTTACAACTGTCATTTTTAACTTTAATGAATTCTATTGAACACATGTACAGTTTCTAAAATATAGTTCAAATTAAGGTTCAAAGTACTCTCCCATTTTAGTTTCAGTTCCTACTTAAACACCAACTATTATCATAATCAACCTTGTAACTCAACTTGCATTTCTACAACACCCAAATATCTAAAACCCATCTTAACAGCTGAAATACCTAATGTTAACTGACTTAATTCTACATGACCGTCCACCTGGCCTAGTAAACTGACTAACTTTTTAAAAATTCGCAGCTTGCACCCGCTAATTACCGTGACAGCTCGCCAATCTCTCACATTTTGATGTATATATGTCCTGACTATTTTTACATTCTATTTCCTCAAAAATGCCCATAAACGCAGTTTATATTACTATCTTTAATCCCGTTACATTATTTTGTGACAGGGTAATTTATCATAAGTGACCTCTGAAGTATTCCCGCTTGCACTGCATATTTTGTAATCTCATCTTAGCCATGAAATATCCTACATAATTATATATTCGGTTTAAATTTTACAATATCAAACTAACAACATATAATAATTAATAAGTGAAGTGACTGACAATAACACATATGCCCCTATCAAATTAAAAGAATGTATCAATATACTTTCTTTTCAAAAAAAAAAAAATAAAGTCACGATAAAATTATTACATTTGAACAATTTCAAGTTTTCTGAATATATCTCATCTCTTAAGTCCACGTTTAATTTCCTCGTACTGTTTCTTATCACTCTTTATTAAAGTTAAAGTTCGATGTCATTTCAGAATATATTAACTAAGATACATTTGATTTATATACACAATATCTACAAAATTTCACTTTAATGTCTAAACTGAATTTTCTGCACGTTGTCGTATCCTTCAGCGTCGTACAATCTCCTTGGGAAATGTCGTCGTAACCATGGGTTCCATTTCTGTGTGTTTGTTCCATAACCATGTCGTTGTACCATCACTAAATCGTCGCCGTGCCATGTATCATCAGTAGTCGTACCATTAAACGTCGCTGCGCCATACGTATCATTAACCGTCGTAGTCTCGCAATATGTCGCAACACCATATGCTTATTGGGTCAGTTACGACAACTCATACCGTTGTCATCTTCGTGCCGTTTGTATCACTTTATATAGCCCATAATATAATTTATCATACTGGTTTTAACCAAGTCCGTTGCGTTGATATCACTCACCGTCGATATCAGATACACCGTTGATATCTGATTCACCATTTATATCGAACTTGACCGCCGATATCATACTCATCGTTGATATCGAATTCCACCGTCGATATCGAATTTCATTGCCGATACCATAATCACCGTTGATATCGAATTCCACCGCCGATATTGAATTCCATCGTTGATATCGAATTCCATCGTAAATATTGAATTTCATCGTCGATATTGTCGTAGCCTCCTGTATCAGCACCGACGAAGTCGCTGAATCGTCATGTTCCCTAACTCGGGTTTTGACTTGTGGTCGTGCTGCCATTTCTTCTGCTTCTGAACCGTTTCTACCATTCTCCATTACCGTTCACAGGCTTCTTGGAATCATGCTTTAATAAACATTCTCAATTTACAAGCTCTATAATAATACTTATTTCTTTCTTAATATAAACGTTCTATTAAATATAACACCCCTTTGTCTATAAAAAAACATGATTCAATTTGTGAGTATTGTTAAAAAACATTTTCAATCCCGCTAAGGTTGCAAGGTTATTTCTTTGGAATAATCAATTTATTATAATGTACATTACTTTTAGTAATTTCATAAATGGTCAGATGTGTTTCACACATTTCCTTACTGCGTCTTTATTACGTTATATTACATTAAATATATAACATTCATTTTAATATGCATCTTGCATTATTTCTTTATTCATAGTCATTTTGCTTTAAACTCGTCTAATTTCGAATTCATTACTTTTTTATTTGTTATAATTATTATCAGAGGTGTAACTTAGTGTAAATCGGAAAGCTTGCTATGAATATATTTTTTTTGTGGTTGTAATCTAATATATTTGAGAGAGCGCTAAATAAAACCTTCAGCTTCTTTTGAGATATCGATTCCTTACTGCTACCGCTACTACTACCACTGCTACTACTGAAACTTGTTTTCTTCGTAGACCAAATTTTCTTAGGTTTTTGAACATAATTAATGTCTGTTTCTACTTCCTTACTTGTAGACCCAATTTTCTTAGGTATTTGAACATAATTAATGTCCATTTCTACTTCCGGTTCAACCTCACTATCTACTTCCGGTTCTCTATATTCAGAGTTATTTACTTTTGATAACTCAGCTTCACTAGTACTACTCTCTTCTGGATCCGACATATTTGTTTGTTCCCGCCCTTTAAACGTTTTGAATGAACCTTCTGACTTCAGAGATACGTCAGTATCTGATTTACTACTACTGCTACCGTCACTGTCATTACTTCTATTTTCCTGCTTTATACGGTTATTTCGTTCCTTAAGCCTCTGGAAAGTCCCATAAGAGGAATGTTTTCTTAATCGGAAGAACCCTCTGTAACCTTTCTATATTTATCAGTCAATTTTGCTAGAGGTTCGTCATCAGAGTCGCTACTTGACTCAGTTTCACTACCCTCTGGGGATACAGCATACGCTACTTTACGTAATAGACGACCACGTGGGTCTTTTGGTATATCCCAGTTATCTAAATTTGCTGGTTTTATGTGCCTAGCATGAGTTTCTCTAGTCTTCCCATCAAGTTGATTTTTGATAATAAAAGTCAAAGGTAATTTCTGTTCAATTATCCTATAAAAGGGTATCCACCTTGAATCCAACTTACTTTTCCTTAAGTGATTTTTCAAGTATACTGCCTGTCCAACTTTAAATTCTACCTCACTGCTTGATTCATTTGCCTTATTAGCTCTTTTGCGGTTAAGACCCTTCATACGGTGATACATTCTTGTAAAAGCCTTATGCTGCTCTTGTAACGCTATTTCATGAGCATCAGTACCTAAATACTTGCGCCTTGGGGGTAAGTACTATGTCTATTGGAAATGTTGCGTCTCTGGCATATAAGAGATTAAACGGAGTTGTTTTGCTTGACTGATTAACTGTCATTGTAATTGCAGCTAAGGAATGATTTAGAAATAGATCCCAAGTAGTAGGGTCATCCTTAATTTTCTTTGATAACATATCTATCAAACTGGTGTGTGTTACTTCAACACGCCCGTTACCTTGTGGTGAGTAAAAGCTAGTTGTTATGCACTTAACATTCTAAAGTAGGTGAGTTTTTTTTTAAATTTCTTCGAGCAGCACGTGCAAAATCGAGTCACTCGTTTTATCTGGCAATGGATATGATTCAATCCAGTCTGAGTAAGTACATATAACTGTATATATATACCTGTTACCGGAAAGCGTTTTTGGGTATGGTCCACTAATGCAAGCAGCAATTTTACAAATGCATATGGATTCATTTCAGTTTCTCCCATGGTTGGCTTAATCCATGCAACCCGTCGCTGTTGACAAGGTACACATTTCTCTATGTACTCAATTACGCGTTTATACAGATTTGGGAAATAATACTTTTGTTTAATCGTATACACTGTCTTATCTATCCCAACATGCCCCAAATCATGATAACTTTTAAATACCACATCAGCCAGATGTGACGGAACGTACAATCTCAGAACAGCTTCACTGTCGGCATTTGCTACAAAATACAGAATCTCTTCACGCACTAGAAAGTTTCGATCGGTAGTTTCATTGGCACTATCATCATTCAATTTTGACAATCTCATCATCCTTTGACTGTTCTTCCTGCATATTAATATCTAGTAACTTTGGTTTCCCTTCGTCATACATTACAGGTGCTTGAGCGTGCAGGTACTTAAGTGGGTCAATATTTGACTTGTCTTAGTATTTACTAAGAAAGCTCTGTAGCCTACACCTATTTCTGATGACAGTTCCTCGGTTTCATTATCTTGAGAACTCCCTTCTGGTACTCGTTATAATAGATCACTGACAATGTTGTCTTTCTCTGGGATGTGTTTTATCTCTACATCATATGAACGAATAAGCAAACCCCACATTATTACCTTACGGTTGGTTATTAAATTGCTGTTTCTTAAGAATAAATTGTAATGGTTTGTGGTCAGTGTAAATTAGTACCTTAGAGCCATGTAAATAATGATGAAAGTGTGTCACAGCGTAAACTACTAAAACATCTCCTTTTCAATAATCGGTCACTTGATTTGTGTACGCGATTATTTGTGAGATAAAACATATAAGGGTTTTTCTACATCCTTTCCCGCTTCGTCTTTATCTTCTTGACATAACACACCTCCAGTCGATTTTTCACTAGCGTCCGTATACAAAATGAATCTCTTATTCATGTCCGGATAAACTATTAATGGAGCTTCTGCTTAACTTGATTTTAATGTTTCGAATGCTAATTGACAATTCTCATCCCATTTAAACCTAGCATTCTTTCTTGTCAGATTAATAAGTGGTTCTGCTATTTTGCTAAAGTTTAGTACAAATCGTCTATAATAGCCAAGCATAGCTACAAAACTACGGACTGCATTAACTGTATTGGGTGGAGCTAACCCTTTTATCGCTTGTACTTTTTGTACACCCTGTTTAATTCTATCTTTGCTAACAATAAACCCAAAGTGTTTAGTCTCAGGTTTCATAAACTGACATTTATTTAATTTCATTTTCAACATTTGTTCTTTTAACCTGTCTAGTACCATTTGCAAGTGTACTAAATGCTCTTCAAAAGTCTTACTAAAAATTATTATGTCGTCCACATATGGGATCGCACAATATTCTAATCCGTTCAACGCACGCGTCATAACTTCTGAGAAATAGCTCGCAGATGTTTTGAGACCAAATGGAGCCCGATTCCATTCCATAAGACCTTTAGGGGTACTAAATGCTGTTTTCTCTCTATCTCTTGGATGTATACCTACACAGAAAAAAACACTGCGTAAATCTATTGATGAGAATATGGTGTTATTACCTTATTTGACTAACACTGAATCACTTCTGGGTAACGGAAAAGCATAACCTTTTACTACCTTATTTAGACCACGAAAGTCAATACACATTCGTTTCTCATTACTATCCTTTTTGATTACCAGCAGAAGAGGAGGTGAGTACGGACTACGCGATCTACTTATGATACCTGCCGTTAGAAGTTCGTCTACTGCCTGATTTACATATTTTAAGTCATTTAACGGTATTCTATATGACCTTACTTTAACGGGATCACTAGTTCCTGTATCAATTCGCATTTGTAAACGATCTGTTTCTTCTACATCAGTCACTGATACTGATATGGTTTTTTGATTTCTATATAAAATTTCCGCTATTTTCTCTTTATGCTCTTCAGGGGCGCTTATTTTCGTAAAATGTCATTAATTGACTGTTTAGACTGATCACTTCTGATTTCATTTAAGCGTGTTATTATTGTACCCTTCTTTATACTCTGAGTTTGGTTTCCATCATTAACTATAACAATTGGTAATTGTTTTCTTTGTTTCGTTTAACTACTGAATCTATAATAACTGATTCTTGACGATTACTCATGTGACCTGTCTCGCACTTGTCAATGATATAACTTTTATTTTCTAAAATGCTTCAATTTTTCTTAATTCTACCTGTATATCTTAACACTGAATTCGGTTTTAAAGTAACCTTTCTATCTAATCTTACAACTGAGCCTATGTGAATATCATTTACTAGCGGAACCATTACTTTCCTTACACGTAAACATCCTAAATCATAATATAATCTAACTCCATTTTCATACAAAAAATCCTGCCCTAACATAACATTTCTATTCATGTCTGACACTTCATAAAACGGATGTTTAATTTTCTCTCCTTTCATTTCAAATTTCAAATTTATGTAAGTTTGCAAACTTGTTTTCTAATATCGGTTTATTCTTCATTTTTTTGTATTTTTTGTAATGAATTAAACTAACCATTGCACCTGTATCTACTGAACATCATAAACGATTCTTTCCTACATCAATTAAACAAGAATTCGCATTTCCGGATAATGAGATTTTGTAAGTGGGCGATTTTTTCATTTTTCTTTCCCGAGTCACCACCCCTAAATCTATGTCTCGGGATTTGCAGTTTCACTGTCTTTTATCAATTCTATGCCCATTATTTGTTCTGTAATTTCTGCGCGCACTATCCCTATTCGTATAATAACTCCTGTTATTGTTAAGAAGTCAATTTTTCCTAATGTATCGTATTTTATTGCAACCCCAACATACAACTTTATTTCTGTTATTTCGTGGTTTACTAATGACTGCATTTAACTTCCTCTACGCGACGCGTGCCCTACAAAATCTAGTCAGGTGACCATTTCTCCTGCATTTCTGACATTTCATTTGTGATCTATTATTTATCAGCATTTCTTTGTGACCTTCAATCTCCTTAATTCCTGATAGAAAATTAACACGTTTTCTAAAATTATGTTCCCGAAGAGCGATTTTTACTGCGTCATCTAAATTTCTCGGACTTTCTCTCAATGATCTGAGTTTTATAGATTTATCTAATATGCCTTTGGTGGATTAATCTACAAGCTGTCTCTTAATAAATTCACTAGCTTCTCCTCGATTTACACAAGCTTCCTCTGATAAGTTGATTATTCTTTCCGCAAATAATTGAAAATTTTCATCATGTTTTTGTTTGATATTACCTAATAGCATTAATGCGTGAGATGTATTTTGAACTTCGCCAAATCGTGACGCTAATTCTAATTTCAAATCTTCAAAAGTTTTATTTTCTTGATTATTCAGATATCTTCTAACAAACTGTGATAATAAACCGTCACTCTTCTGATACAATAGCAATATTTTCTTCACATTTCCATAATTATTTATATAACTAAATTTTTCTATCTCATTTACCCATTCTATAAATAATTTTGCATCTTTTCCATCAAATTTTGGCAAGTACTTCGCGTTATTTTCATCCGTGATATTAATTTCTGCCATTTTTATTAAATTTTAAGATTTTCACGCCCAGAAAATATATTAAATTATAAAGCTCGCTAGTTGAAACGTTTAAATCCGCAATTAACCACTTACTTGTTACGTTTGTACTTCGCTGCCGCGACACTCCTGGGTCATGGAAACCATTTTTCTTACCCCTCCATACATGTTTCACCATCGCACATCATTTAACACATAACACACGATTTTCTTATATACATTTATTTCTTACATTGTTACAACTGTCATTTTTAACTTTAATGAATTCTATTGAACACATGTACAGTTTCTAAAACATAGTTCAAATTAAGGTTCAAAGTACTATCCAATTTTAGTTTCAGTTCCTACTTAAACACCAACTATTATCATAATCAACCTTGTAACTCAACTTGCATTTCTACAACACCCAAATATCTTAAACCCATCTTAACAGCTGGAATACCTAATGTTAACTGACTTAATTCTACATGACCGTCCACCTGGCCTAGTAAACTGACTAACTTTTTAAAAATTCGCAGCTTGCACCCGCTAATTACCGTGACAGCTCGTCAATCTTTCACATTTTGATGCATATATGTCCTGACTATTTTTACATTCTATTTCCTCAAAAATGCCCATAAACGCAGTTTATATTATTATTTTTAATCCCGTATCATTATTTTGTGACAGGGTAATTCCTCTGAAGTATTCCCGCTTTGCACTGCATATTTTGTAATCTCATCTTAACCATGAAATATCCTACATAATTATATATTCGGTTTAAATTTTACAATATCAAATTAACAACATATAATAATTAGTAAGTGAAGTGACTGACAATAACACACATGGGCTTAGAGCGTTTCAGTTATTTGGGGGGGGGGGGAGGGGTGTCAACCTGAGGCGAGAGTAAAATATTGGTGTGTGTGTGTTGGGGGGGGGGGGGGGGGGGAGTTGGCAAAGTATATGCTCACCCCTCCAACCTAAACATTGGGACATTTGTGGGGTGGGGGTTCCCCATGGCCCCTGGCTCCTACGCCTATGTCCATGATGCATACATGAAACTAAAATACCCGTATGCATGTACACACAGTTTCGTTTCTTGTATGGAAAGTTGCATAACTCTTTCCCCCTACCCAGCCGGGACATAACCGGGACTTGGTTAAATCTGGTCAAGGTTCTTCAGTATTGGTCAAAACCAATCTGTAAAATCATATTAACAATAGGGGGCTCGGAACAACATCAAAGGTATTGACAATATAGTAAACATGTGCTGACTGGTCTTGGCTTTCACTGCCTGTCAATATAAACTGAACAGATTTTCCTTGAAATGTGGCATCATTTCATGTTGCACAGGTTTGTAATGCAATGCGTTAAAATCATGAAAATGAACTGATCAGAGATGTGGTGACGTAGGAGTGTCGTAAAATAATGGCCATCTAATCTTAAAACCTACAATTCTAAAGGTTCATGCTACTTTAGGGGTGTTTCCCTTGAATGCTGCATCTACTGTTGGTTGTATATTTCCAAAGGTTCAAGCTGCTTAAGAGATGTTACCCTTGAGGGCTGCATCTACTGTTGGTTGTATATTGCCAAAGATTCATGATGCTTTAGGGGTGTTTCCCTTGAATGCTGCATCTACTGTTGTTTGTATATTTCCAAAGGTTCGTGTTGCTGAAGGGATGTTACCCTTGAAGGCTGCATATACTGTTGGTTGTATATTTCCAAAGGTTCATGCTACTTTAGGGATATTAGCCTTGAGGGCTGCATCTACTGTTTGTTGTATATTTCCAAAGGTTCATGCTACTTTAGGAGTGTTTCCATTGAATGCTGCATCTACTGTTGGTTGTATATTTCCAAAGGTTCATGCTACTTTAGGGATGTTACCCTTGTGGGCTGCATCTACTGTTGGTTGTATATTTCCAAAGGTTCATGCTACTTTAGGGATATTTCCATTTAGGGCTGCATCTACTGTTGGTTGTATATTTCCAAAGGTTCATGCTACTTTAGGGATGTTACCCTTGAGGGCTGCATCTGCTGTTGGTTGTATATTTCCAAAGGTTCAAGCTACTTAAGAGATGTTACCCTTGAGGGCTGCATCTACTATTGGTTGTATATTTCCAAAGGTTCATGCTGCTTTAGGGTGTTTCCCTTGAATGCTGCATCTACTGTTGGTTGTATATTTCCAAAGGTTCAAGTTGCTTAAGAGATGTTACCCTTGAGGGCTGCATCTACTTTTAGTTGTATATTCCCAACTGTTCATGCTGCTATAGGGGTTTTTCCCTTGAATGCTGCATTTACTGTTGGTTGTATATTTCCAAAGGTTCATGCTGCTTAAGGGATGTTACCCTTGTGGGCTGCATCTACTGTTGGTTGTATATTTCGAAAGGTTCATGCGACTTTAGGGATGTTACCCTTGACGGCTGCATGTACTGTTGTTTGTATATTTCGAAAGGTTCATGCGACTTTAGAGATGTTACCCTTGAGGGTTGCATGTACTGTTGGTTGTATATTTCGAAAGGTTCATGCGACTTTAGGGATGTTACCCTTGAGGGCTGCTTGTACTGTTGGTTGTATATTTCGAAAGGTTCATGCGACTTTAGGGATGTTACCCTTGAGGGTTGCATGTACTCTTGGTTGTATATTTCCAAAGGTTCATGCTACTTAAGGGATGTTACCGTTGTGGGCTGCATCTACTGTTGGTTGTATATTTCCAAATGTTCAAACTACATTAGGGATGTTTCCCTTGAGGGCTGCATCTACTGTTTGTTGTATATTTCCAAATGTTCATACTACTTCAGGGATGTTTCCCTTGAGGGCTGCATCTACTGTTGGTTGTATATTTCCAAATGTTCATGCTACTTAAAGGATGTTACCCTTGAGGGCTGCATCTACTGTTGGTTGTATTTTTCTAAAGGTTCATGCTACTTAAGAGATGTTACCCTTGAGGGATGCATCTATTGTTGGTTGTATATTTCCAAAGGTTCATGCTACTTTAGGGATATTTCCATTTAGGGCTGCATCTACTGTTTGTTGTATATTTACAAATGTTCATACTACATTAGGAATGTTTCCCTTAAAGGCTGCATCTACTGAAGGTTGTATATTTCCAAATGTTCATACTACATTAGGGATGTTTCCCTTGAGGGCTGCATCTACTGTTTGTTGTATATTTCCAAATGTTCATACTACATTAGGGATGTTTCCCTTGAGGGCTGTATCTACTGTTTGTTGTATATTTCCAAATGTTCATGCTACTTAAACGATGTTACCCTTAAATGCTGCATCTACTGAAGGTTGTTTATTTCCACAGGTTCATGCTACTTTTGAGATGTTTCCCTTGAAGGCGGCATCTACTGTTGGTTGTATATTTCAGGGTTAGGGTACGGGTTAAATTTCAAACACAACAATCCATTTTGCTCAGTATTATTATCATTATTATTATTATTATTATTATGATGATGATGATGATGATAATGATGATGATAATAATAATGTTGATACGGATTTTATGATGAAATAAATGTCTTTGACTTATTAATTAGATGATTTTTTTCAATTAATGTTCGATGAGAACGTATGCCATGATGATATATACTGATACGAAATGGTTCAGCCTGAAACTAGCTATAAGAATTTGGGTGGGCACAATATTGCGGATGTTAAGGAGCGTATTGTATTGATAGGTTAGTATAATTTTGTCACTGAATAAAGGTCATGGTGTGTATTGTCTACCCGTTGGTCATAGTTCAAAACAAACCATGTTCACCCTTGCACCGCGATGAGGTCGGAAGACATAACTAATCACACGAGCTAATCAAACGAAATAGAAACAGGAAGAACAATGACATACCTAAAAACAAGCCCTCAAACACTGTCTGCCGTTCCATCAGGTGACCCACGCGGTCCTGGACTTTCTGGCGACGGAGATTGAGGAATTGGGGTTGTCAGCTGGGTAGCATCTGTAATGGCTTCATCCTCCATCCCGAAACCGAAACCCAAGTGACCATCAATCTCAAAGTCTACAACATCTATCACTTTCGCAGACACAAAAGCCTCCAAACGTGCAAAGTCGTTAAAGTCCAGACTATCACTACTGATGTTCGAGCGTCTATCTCCGTATACGAAATGACACATCACCTTTATTACTTTGACCCTTTACCCGTAACCTTTTGCCCGTCATCCGTAATCCCTTAGATCTTACCCTCTACCAATAACCCTTAAGCCTCTACCCATCACCGTTATACCTGTGACCTCTATCTGTTATCCGTAACCTTAAATCCCTGCACCTGTGACCCGTCATCCTTACACCTACGACCATGTATCCGTAACTTTTAACCCATGTACTTGTAACCCGCCTGCCTTATTCCAGTGACCCTGAACGGTTAGGATTACACTTTATCCTTTGTACCATTACCCCTTACACCATCACCCTTTATACCCTAACCCCTTATACCGTTACCCTTGTACCATTACCCCTTAAACCATTACCCCTTGTACCGCTTCCGCTTGTACCGTAACCCTTGTATCATTACCCCTTATACCATTACCCCTTGTAATGATTCCCCTTGAACCGTTATCCCTTGTACCGTTACTCCTTATACCATTACCCCTTGTACCGTTACCCATTATACCATTACCCCTTGTACAATTACCCCTTATACCATTACCCGTTGTACCATTACCCCTTGTACCGTTAACCCCTATACCATTACTCCTTGTACCATTACCCCTTATACCATTACCTCTTGTACCGCTTCCCCTTACAGCTTATACCATTACCTCTTGTACCGCTTCCCCTTACACCGTTACCCCTTGTACTATTACCCCTTATACCATTACCCCTTGTACCGCTTCCCCTTGTACCGTTACCCCTTGTACCGTTACCCCTTATACCATTACCCCTTGTACAATTACCCCTTATACCATTACCCGTTGTACCATTACCCCTTGTACCGTTAACCATATACCATTACTCCTTGTACCATTACCCCTTATACCATAACCCATTATAACATTACCCCTTATACTATTACCCCTTATACCATTACCCCTTGTACCATTACCCCTTATACCGTTACCCCTTATACCATTATCCCTTGTACCGTTTCCCCTTATACCATTACCCCTTGTACCATTACCCCTTATACCGTTACCCCTTATACCATTACCCCTTGTACCATTACCCCTTATACCGTTACCCCTTATACCATTACCCCTTGTACCATTACCCCTTATACCGTTACCCCTTATACCATTACCCCTTGTACCATTACCCTTGTACCGTTACCCCTTATACCATTATTCCTTGTACCATTACCATTATACCACTACCCCTTATACAATTATCCCTTGTACCATTACCCCTTGTACCAATTCCCCTTATACCATTACCCCTTGTCCCATTACCCCTTATACCGTTACACCTTATACCATTACCCTTTGTTACATTACCCCTTGTACCAATACCCCTTATACCATTACCCCTTGTACCGCTTCCCCTTGTACCGTTACCCCTGATGCCCTTACCCTTATACCATTACCCCTTATACCATTACCCCTTATACCATTACCCCTTGTACCGCTTCCCCTTGTACCGTTACCCCTTATACCATTACCCCTTGCACCATTACCCTTATACCATTACATCTTGTACCGCTTCCCCTTACACCGTTACCCCTTGTACTATTACCCCTTATACCATTACCCCTTGTACCGCTTCCCCTTGTACCTTTACCCCTTGTACCGTTAGCCATTATACCATTACCACTGGTACAATTAGCCCTTATACCATTACCCCTTGTACCATTACCCCTTGTACCGTTAACCCCTATACCGTTATTCCTTGTACCATTACCCCTTATACCATTACCCATTATAACATTACCCCTTATACCATTACCCCTTGTACCATTACCCCTTATACCATTACATATTGTACCGTTACCCCTTATACCATTAGCCTTGAACCGCTTCCCCTTGTAACATTACACCTTATACCATTACATATTGTACCGTTACCCCTTATACCATTACCCCTTGTACCGCTTCCTCTGGTACTATTACCCCTAATACCATTATCCCTTCTACCGCTCACCCTTGTACCGCTACCCCTTGTATCGTTACCCCTTATACACTTACCCTTGTACCGCTTTCCCTTGTACCATTACCCCTTGTACCATTACCCTTGTACCATTATCCCTTATACCATTACCCCTTGTATCGCTTCTTCTTGTACCGTTACCCCTTGTACCATTACCCCTTATACCATTACCCCTTGTACCGCTTCCCCTTGTACCATTACCCCTTATACCATTACCCCTTATACCATTACCCCTTGTACCGCTTCCCCTTGTACCGTTACCCCTTATACCATTACCCCTTGCACCATTACCCTTACACCATTACATCTTGTACCACATCCCCTTACACCGTTACCCCTTGTACTATTACCCCTTATACCATTACCCCTTGTACCGCTTCCCCTTGTACCGTTACCCCTTGTACCGTTACCCCTTATACCATTACCCCTTGTACAATTACCCCTTATACCATTACCCCTTGTACCATTACCCCTTGTACCGTTAACCCCTATACCATTACTCCTTGTACCATTACCCCTTATACCATTACCATTATAACATTACCCCTTATACCATTACCCCTTATACCATTACCCCTTGTACCATTACCCCTTATACCGTTACCCCTTGTACCATTATCCCTTGTACCGTTCCCCCTTATACAATTACCCCTTGTACCATTACCCCTTATACCGTTACCCCTTATACCATTACCCCTTGTACCATTACCCCTTATACCGTTTCCCCTTATACCATTACCCCTTGTACTATTACCCCTTATACCGTTACCCCTTATACCATTACCCCTTGTACCATTACCATTATACCGTTACCCCTTATACAATTACCCCTTGTACCATTACCCATTGTACCATTTCCCCTAATACCATTACCCCTTGTCCCATTACCCCTTATACCGTTATACCTTATACCATTACCCTTTGTTACATTACCCCTTGTACCAATATCCCTTATACCATCACCCCTTGTACCGTTTCCCCTTGTACCGTTACCCCTTATACCCTTACCCTTGTACCATTACCCCTTATACCATTAACCCTTATACCATTACATCTTGTACTGTTACCCCTTATACCATTACCCTTTGTACCGATTCCTCTTGTATAATTACCCCTAATACCATTATCCCTTCTACCGCTCACCCTTGTACCGCTACCCCTTGTATCGTTACCCCTTATACACTTACCCTTGTACCGCTTTCCCTTGTACCATTACCCCTTGTACCATTACCCTTGTACCATTATCCCTTATACCATTACCCCTTGTATCGCTTCTTCTTGTACCGTTACCCCTTGTACCATTACCCCTTATACCATTACCCCTTGTACCGCTTCCCCTTGTACCATTACCCCTTGCACCATTACCCTTACACCATTACATCTTGTACCACTTCCCCTTACACCGTTACCCCTTGTACTATTACCCCTTATACCATTACCCCTTGTACCGCTTCCCCTTGTACCGTTACCCCTTGTACCGTTACCCCTTATACCATTACCCCTTGTACAATTACCCCTTATACCATTACCCCTTGTACCATTACCCCTTGTACCGTTAACCCCTATACCATTACTCCTTGTACCATTACCCCTTATACCATTACCATTATAACATTACCCCTTATACCATTACCCCTTATACCATTACCCCTTGTACCATTACCCCTTATACCGTTACCCCTTGTACCATTATCCCTTGTACCGTTTCCCCTTATACAATTACCCCTTGTACCATTACCCCTTATACCGTTACCCTTTATACCATTACCCCTTGTACCATTACCCCTTATACCGTTACCCCTTATACCATTACCCCTTGTACCATTACCATTATACCGTTACCCCTTATACAATTACCCCTTGTACCATTACCCCTTGTCCGATTACCCCTTATACCGTTATACCTTATACCATTACCCTTTGTTACATTACCCCTTGTACCAATATCCCTTATACCATCACCCCTTGTACCGTTTCCCCTTGTACCGTTACCCCTTATACCCTTACCCTTGTACCATTACCCCTTATACCATTAACCCTTATACCATTACATCTTGTACCGTTACCCCTTATACCATTACCCTTGAACCGCTTCCCCTTGTACCATTACCTCTTATACCATTACATCTTGTACCGTTACCCCTTATACCATTACCCCTTGTACCATTACCCTTGTACCATTATCCCTTATACCATTACCCCTTGTATCGCTTCTTCTTGTACCGTTACCACTTGTACCATTACCCCTTATACCATTACCCCTTGTACCGCTTCCCTTTGTACCATTACCCCTTATACCATTACCCCTTATACCATTACCCTTGTACCGTTACCCCTTATACCATTACCCCTTGTATCATGACCCTTATACCATTACATCTTGTACCGCTTCCCCTTACACCGTTACCCCTTGTACTATTACCCCTTATACCATTACTCCTTGTACCGCTTCCCCTTGTACCGTTACCCCTTGTACCGTTACCACTTATACCATTACCACTTTTACAATTACCCCTTATAACATTACCCCTTGTACCATTACCCCTTGTACCGTTAACCCCTATACCATTACTCCTTGTACCATTACCCCTTAAACCATGACCCATTATAACATTACCCCTTATACCATTACCCCTTATACCATTACCCCTTGTACCATTACCCCTTATACCGTTACCCCTTATACCATTATCCATTGTACCGTTTCCCCTTATACCATTACCCTTGTACCACTACCACTTATACCGTTACGCCTTATACCATTACCCCTTGTACCATTACCCCTTATACTGTTACCCCTTATACCATTACCCCTTGTACCATTACCTTTGTACCGTTACCCCTTATACCATTATTCCTTGTACCATTACCATTATACCGTCACCCCTTATACAATTACCCCTTGAACCATTACCCCTTGTACCATTTCCCCTTATACCATTACCCCTTGTTCCATTACCCCTTATACCGTTACACCTTATACCATTACCCTTTGTTACATTACCCCTTGTACCAATACCCCTTATACCATTACCCCTTGTACCGCTTCCCCTTGTACCGTTACCCCTTATACCCTTACCCTTGTACCATTACCCCTTATACCATTAACCCTTATACCATTACATCTTGTACTGTTACCCCTTATACCATTACCCTTTGTACCGATTCCTCTTGTATAATTACTCCTTATACCATTACCCCTTATACCATTACATCTTGTACCGTTACTCCTTATATCATTACCCTTGAACCGCTTCCCCTTGTACCATTACCCCTTATACCATTACATCTTGTACTGTTACCCCTTATACCATTACCCCTTGTACCGCTTCCTCTTGTACCATTACCCATTATACCATTATCCCTTGTACCGCTTCCCCTTGTATCATTACCCCTTCTACCGTTACCCCTGATACACTTACCCTTGTACCGCTTCCCCATGTACCATTACCCTTGTACCATTATCCCTTATACCATTACCCCTTGTATCGCTTCTTCTTGTACCGTTACCCCTTGTACCATTACCCCTTATACCATTACCCCTTGTACCGCTTCCCCTTGTACCGTTACCCCTTGTACCATTACCCCTTGTACCATTACCCCTTATACCATTACCCCTTGTACCATTACCCCTTATACCATTACATCTTGTACCGTTACCCCTTATACCATTATCCCTTGTACCGCTTCCCCTTATACCGTTACCCCTTTTACCGTTACCCCTTATACACTTACCCTTGTACCATTACCCCTTATACCATTACCCCTTGTACCGCTTTCCCTTGTACCATTACCCCTTGTACCATTACCCTTGTACCATTATCCCTTATACCATTATCCCTTGTATCGCTTCCTCTTGTACCATTACCCCTTATACCATTACCCCTTGTACCGCTTCCCCTTGTACCATTACCCCTTACACTGTTATCCTTTATACCATTAGCCCTTGTACCATTACCCTTGTACCGTTACCCCTTGTACCGTTACCCCTTACACACTTACCCTTGTATCATTACCACTTATACCATTACCCTTGTACCATTACTCCTTGTACCATTACCCTTGTACCATTACCCCTTATACCATTACCCCTTGTACCGCTTCCCCTTGTATCGTTTCCCCTTATACCCTTACCCTTGTTCCATTACCCCTTATACCATTACCCCTTTTACCACTTCCCCTTGTACCGTTACCCCTTGTACTATTACCCCTTATACATTACCCCTTGTACAACTCCCCTTTGTACCGTTACCCCATGTACCGTTACCTCTTATACAATTACCCCTTGTATCATTATTCCTTGTACCGTTACCCCCTATACCATAACTCCTTGTACCATTACCCCTTATACCATTACCCCTTATAACATTACTCCTTGTACCATTACCCCTTGTACCGTTACCCCTTGTACCATTACCCCTTAGCACTGTTATCCTTTATACCATTAGCCCTTGTACCATTACCCTTGTACTGTTACCCCTTATACCATTACTCCTTGTACCATTACTCCTTATACCATTATCCCTTATACAATTACCCCTTGTACCATTACCCCTTGTACTATTTCCCCTTATACCATTACCCCTTGTACCATTACCCCTTATACCGTTACCCCTTGTAACATTAACCATTGTACCGTTACCCTTTATATCATTATCCCTTGTACCGCTTCCCCTTGTACCGTTACCCTTTGTACCGTTACTCCTTATACCCTTACCCTTGTACCATTACCCCTTGTACCATTACCCCTTGTACCGCTTCCCCTTGTACCATTACCCCTTATACCATTACCCTTGTACCATTACCCCTTATACCATTACCATTTGTACCGCTTCATCTTGTACCATTACCCCTTATACCATTATCCCTTGTACCGTTTTCCCTTGTACCGTTACCCCTTGTACCGTTACCCCTTATACCCTTATTCTTGTACCATTACCCCTTGTACTGCTTTCCATTGTACCGTTACCCCTTGTACCATTACCCCTTATACCATAACCCCTTGTATCGCTTCCCCTTGTACCGTTACCCCATGTACCATTACCCCTTATACCATTACCCCTTGTACCGCTTTCCCTTGTACCGTAACCCCTTGTACCATTACACTTGTACCATTACCCCTTATACCATTACCCCTTGTACCGCTTTCCCTTGTACCGTAACCCCTTGTACCATTACACTTGTACCATTACCCCTTATACCATTACCCCTTGTACCGCTTCGCTTGTACCATTACCCCTTGTACCATTACCCCTTATACCATTACCCCTTCTATCGTTTCCCCTTGTACCGTTACCCCATGTAACGTTAACCCTTATACCATTACCTCTTGTACCATTACCCTTGTACCATTACCCCTTATACCATTACATCTTGTACCTTACCCCTTATACCATTACCTCTTGTATCGTTTCCCCTTGTACCGTTACCCCTTTTACCATTACCTCTTGTACCATTACCCCTTGTACTATTACCCCTTGTTCCATTGCCCCTTATACTGTTACCCTTATAACATTTCCCCTTGTACCGCTTCCCCCTGTACCATTACCCATTGTATCGTTACCCCTTATACCATTACCCCTTGTACCATTACCCCTTATACCATTACCCATTGTACCGTTATCCTTTGTACCGTTACCCCTTGTACCATTACCCCTTATACACAAACCCCTGATACCATTACCCTTTGTACCGTTACCTCTTATACCCCAACCCCTGATACCATTACTTTTTACCATTACCCTTACCCCAACCCCTGATACAATTACCATTTACCATTACCTTACCCCAACCCCTGATACCATTATGTTTTACCATTACCCTTACCCCAACCCCTGATACCTTACCTTTTACCATTACCCTTATCTAAACCCCTGGTACCATTACCTTTTACCATTACCCCTTACCCCAACCCCTGATACCATTACCTTTTACTATTGCTCTTACCCCAACCCTGATACCATTACCCTTAACCATTACCCTTACCTCTGATACCATTACCCTTACCCCCAACCCCTGATACCATTACCTTTTACCATTACCCCTTACCCCAACCCCTGATACCATAACCCGTTAACATTACCCTTACCCCAACCCCTGATACCATTACCGTTTACCATTACCCCTTACCCCAACCCCTGATACCATTACCTTTTACCATTACCCTTACCCGAACCCCTGATACCATTACCCTTTATCATTACCTCTTACCCCTGATACCATAACCCGTTAACATTACCCTTACCCCAACCCCTGATACCATTACCGTTTACCATTACCCCTTACCCCAACCCCTGATACCATTACCTTTTACCATTACCCTTACCCGAACCCCTGATACCATTACCCTTTATCATTACCTCTTACCCCTGATACTATTACCCTTTACCATTACCCTTACCCTAACACCTGATACCATTACCTTTTACCATTACCCCTTACCCCAACCCCTGATATCAGTACCCTACACCAATACCCCTTACCCCAACCCCTTATACCATTACCCTTCACCATTACCCCAACCCCTGATACCATAACCTTTTACCATAACCCCTTACCCCAATCCTTGATACCATTACCTTTTACCATTACCCCTTACCCCAACCCCTGATACCATAACCCTCACCCCAACCCCTTATACCGTTACCCCTTATACCCGAACTCCTGATACCATTACCCTTTACCATTACCCCTTACCCCAACCTCTGATACCATTACCCTTTACCATTACCCCTTACCCCAACCCCTTATACCTTTACCCCTTATACCCCAATCCCTGATACCATTACCCCTGATACCGTTACCCTTTATACCCTTACCGTAACCCTAACGATGGATCACATGGCAGATGCTCTAAAAGCAGTTATTGTTGTTTCTCTTGACACTTTGCC
Source organism: Panopea generosa (assembly GCA_029582155.1). Taxonomy (NCBI): domain Eukaryota; kingdom Metazoa; phylum Mollusca; class Bivalvia; order Adapedonta; family Hiatellidae; genus Panopea; species Panopea generosa. The sequence goes on from CM055895.1 coordinate 87,606,318, forward strand.
TGCTCTGCAGCCTTTTGTTGGTATCAGGAACTTGCAAGTTTCATCTAAGTCGTAAGCTTTTCTGCCTGTCAATCAAGGGTTCGTGAGTGCGAGTACCTGCTCGGTCACAATTTCTGTGATGTTTGATATACGACATGGTGTCTCATTATCATTCATCTTTCAACGCTGATTCAAGTGGGGAAGTTATCAGTTACTTGCGGAGATATGCTGTGCTCGAGTACTGGGTAACCTAGAGGGTCACATGTATATGAGTGACGGGTTAGGGTACGGGTTAGGGTACGGGTAAGGGTGTGGGTTGTTTGGTGATATTGTTCCCGCATTTGATGATATTGTCCCTGCCATTTTGATGATAATGTCCCTGTTAATGATATTGTCCCTAAGGTGTTTGACGAATTTGCACCTTTGAATTGCACCTCTTGTCCGTTGATTGTCTGAAATTGTCATGTGATCTTTGAATTGATTGGTCGATATTTTTAGTAACAATCTTTACTCTGCACTAACCTTAATATGTGATAGTGAATGGAAGGATATTTGTAGGAAATTATTTAAATTTAAAATGTAAGACGTGTAAAATGATACATGTTTATGAAATAATTATAAATAATTTTAAAATATTATATTATTTATATTATCAGCTATTATATATTTATAAATTCTGTATTTTTGTTGCACCATTATCAATGGTTCTAAAAGTGCATTGTGTCCATAGATAGCCCTCTGTTGGGTTAACTATGCAGAAAAAAACAACTTGACGTTGACCAGTTTGCCTTTTCACAATTTCGATGGTTTTACCAAACAGTTCCAGATGTCATCCAAACTTGACAGAAATAATAAAAATGTTCCAATGTTCCCATATTCATAAAGAAATGACGTTTTAAGTATCTAAACCAAAAAAATGCCAAACAGCTTTACACAGCTCTAATTTCTTTGGCGTAAAAACCTTGCTACCGTCATGAAAGGGAGTTATTTCTTAAGTGAGAACTGTATACAGGAAATGTATATAGAGAAGAGGTTGCTACCAACACTTACAAAATAAAACAAAACAAACTGAAACAGTACACTGGGATACTTTAATAGAAAATAAATTGAGAAAAAAAATCACCATAAACAAGGCTCGAACTCGCGACATTTGGGTTGACAGTTAAAACCAATAGCACCACGCTATCGAAACAGACAGTAGTAAACCACACTTTATATTGATATCTAGTTTATTTTATAGTTTAGGTAACAGATAAATATGCTATCGTACTACAAACACCCCTAATACGGAAAGTTCCATCTAAAAATAGAATGACGTAGTTTCAAAATAGCTGAATCGGTTTATACCAACAATATGTTGTAGATCAATTGTTTTTAAACAATTTTTGTTCTCAAATACATGAGCGATCTCTCTCCGTTTACTCAGAAAAAAAATCCCGTGCAAACACGGACAGTTTAGGGAATGTACACATTTATGGTGGTGTCATGTTCGAGAGGCCATTTCATGTCCGATTTTGTTGATCTTGGTGTCGTTCGGTAGGTATTGAATAGATCTAAAGATAGCCATACAGTACTGGCCGGAATTTGCTCGTTAAAATGTCATTAGGTTAGAAAGAGTTTATGTGGTCATTGTGGCACGTGCACGATTCTGGGAAGCACGTGCACTGAGTCCATCTTCTAACATGTTGTAGAGCAAACCCTCCTGAGCAACTTTTGTATAGAAATTCTTGGGCTAACGTTAACCGTTAAGTCAGAAAAAAAAATCCCATACAATACCCTACCGAAATACCAAGATTCGAACGAGTGCATAGAGGCCACTTCCGGTTTGATTTTTTTAAAGTTTGGTCTTGTTCAAAAGGTCTAGACATACTGGAAACACTGACGTCGCGTTTTTGAAGTAGAAATAAAATGGGTGCACGTGGCACGTGCACGAATGAAAAAATCAAGCGAATTTCCTAAGCCTGTTTTTATTGTTTTTTTTTCATTTTTTTCTTTTTATTTTCCTCATTTTTTTTTCAACATAGGTCTCTGCGGAACGTGTGGCTCGAGTTCGGCTTTTGAGGTTGAAGCTTTTGGTTTCATAAGGGTCCTTTAGAGCATTAAATTTTCTAAACACTCATGTAGATGTCGATAGAATGGGTCCATCCTGAGGCCCTCATTTCAGTGGTTGGAGGTCACCCCAAAACGGGTTAAAACGGTCAAAATAGGGATCTGATGTGGTCTGCGGAACGGTCACTACGGCTTAACCAGAAGAGATACGAACATGTTTTTATGGTTGTTTCGACAATTGATGGCACTCATCAATGACATAAAAAACATTAAAATAGCTTTATCAATAAATTCACACTGTGAGGTTATAGGTCATGCCAAACCCAGATTTTGCAATTTTTTCGATTTTTTGTTGAATATTGTGTCAACTTCAAAACACTGTCCAAGACTCATTCTTTGAGCTGGGCTTATGCTTTTTTTATGTTTCATTGTAGATAATTATATGTAAAATAATCTAAAAACGAGTTTTGTGAGTAAGTATGGGGTTTAAGCTCTTTTATTTGGGATCCCACTGACCCTACCCTTATTCCCGAAAATGGCCAAAAATGATTACTCTTTAGTCAAGATTACCCACTTTGATTACTGTCTACTGTTTACTCATGATTACCCACCTTGATAACCCACTTTGATTACCTACTTTGATAACTTACTTTGATAACCCACTTTGATTACCTACTTTGATAACTTACTTTGATTACCCACTTGCTTACCTACTTTGATTACCCATTACTCTTTTCTCATGATTACCCACTTTGATTACCCACTTTGATAACTCTTTACACTTTAGTCATGACAACCCACTTTGATTACTCTTTACTGTTTACTTATGACTACCCACTTTGATTTCCAACTTTGATTACTCTTTTCTCATGATTACCCGCTTTGATTACCCACTTTGATTACCCTCTTTGATTACCCACTTTGATTACTCTTTACTCTTTATCTATGATTCCCCACTTTTATTAATGTTTAACCCCACTTTGATTACTCACTTGATTCACACTTTATTCTTTACTCATGACTACCCACTTTGACTACCAATTTTGATTACTCTTTACTCCTACTCATGATTACCCACTTTGATTACCAACTTTGATTACTCTTTACTCCTACTCATGATTACCCACTTTGATTACCAACTTTAATTACCCACTTTCATTATCTACTTTGATTACCCACTTTGATAACTCACTTTGATTACCCATTTTGATTACTCTTAACTCTTTACTCATTACTACCCACTTTGATTGCTACTTTGATTACTTACTTTGATTACTCACTTTGATTACCTACTTTGATTACCCACTTTGATTACTGTTTACTCATGATAACCCACTTTGATGTCTCTTTAATCACATTGATTACTCTTTACTCATGATTACCCACTTTGATTAATAGGGTTAGGGGTTAGGATTAGGGCCTGAGGTTCGAATAGAAAAGTCCGTTCCGAGGAACCGTAAAGCCATTAATGATTGTTTTTCTTGCATACCGAAAACATTGACTAAAATTAATCTATTATTAAATTTTACCATTATCACTTTTAAGACGTCGCTTTATATAATTTACGACATCTATTTTAATACGTAAAATCATAAATGATTCTTATGTCATAGCGCGAGAGGCAGGGTCGGAAAAGCGCGTGAAGGGGGTGTAGTATTAAGCCGTGAATTTTCTTGTCGTTATTATAACGCTGGTTGTCCGTGAGTAGACAAGAAGATGCGGTGAGTAAGTGTTTTCTAATCTGAAGTAATGTTATGATGATGAAGTTGAAGATTGATGAAGCTGAAGACACAGAAAGCAAATACGACGACACTTGTCAATTTCTATCAGTTTTAATTTGGTGTTAAAGTCACACAGTTTATTACAAAAAAAAAGTTTCAAATATATATATTATTGATTAATTAAAGTCACAGTGTAACAGTAACATCTATCTAAGCAATACTATTAAATCCACTCAAATCACACTTTAAAAGCGGTGTCCATTAAAATAGTATATACGTTAACACAGTTTATAAAATAATGGTTGGATACCAAATTTATGTTGAAAACAAAAGTTATTAAAGTAAATTTCACAATGTCCTTACGGTAATTCCGATCTGACTGGTAAATTATCCAGCCAACGACGCCGTCCAAAAGTATTACACTATATCTGTATCCGATCTTCTGTTATTTATATCCTTGAATAATTAACAGTCCTCTCTTGAAAACTAAACAGGTGCTAGCTTTACACAATGCACAGGATATGTTAGGACAAACAATTAGTCATCAAAGGAAAACGTAAGTGTAAACAGTCAAGAAAATATGTTAGGTTTTAAAATGAACAGTAGGTAATAGAATATATACAATCAACAATATGTTTTCACACTCTAAACTGTTACAATCACTTAATCTTTGAAGGTATCAACATAAAAGGGAAGTAAGAAATATTTAACTATTAACACTTAATTATCAATCATTTTCATTTCACAAGTTTTTACAATGCTAATTAAGATTATAATGAACTCAGGGTATAGTTGACATTTGACATCTGTGAGAACATGTGCTATAATTATTGGCATGTTGTCAGTATTGTTAATGATTGATTTGAATCCTGTTTATATTCATAGAACAAATAATAATAAAACAAATTAAAATTTTAAAAAAAAGTTCATAAAAACATGCTGCATAAAAGTAGAATGAAAAATCAGTACAAAAAAAACGCAGAAATCCTTGTCTGGTATGCAAGAAATTTCTATCTCACCCTATGGCTGGGATTAAATTCACGCGCGTTATGACGTTAGTATCATTTATGACGTTGCGTATTAAATAGATGACGTAAATTATATAAAAATATAAAAAATTGAAACCGAATTGAGACGTATCATCGTGACACTAGTACAGGTGATCAATCATTACCACTGCAACGAAACAATGACGTCTTAAAAGCGATAATGGTAAAGTAAAATGATGGATTAAATTAAATAATTTTAGTCAATGTTTTTGGTATACAAAAAAAAGACGGTTCGGAAAGAAAATTCCGTCCTTTCGGATAACTGTTTTCGCGGGAACGAGGCTTATTCCTCGGGACGGGATTTTCTATCCGAACCTCAGACCCATAGTTAGATTCTTATAGTCTTCCTCCATCATATATAACCTGAACTTGAACATGTTTTAAACCCCATTAAAAAAAGAAAAGAGTTTAGGTTTAGTTGTTTATAACTGCATTACTGTCAGTTTTGTAATATGATACTTATTATTATATTTTTATATTATTATCATCCAACAGAGTTATCTGATGGAATATCTATTGCCTTTCTTTCTGTCCATCTGAATAATGTGTTTTCCTCTCTATATTCCGGAATTACAAAACTTGGTCAGAGTGTTTATTCAAAAAAATGTCTAGGTCGGGTTCGATAACCAACTCAATAGCAGAGGTCATTTTTAGATAACTTTTTCAGAAGTTTGTTGGCTGACATGCCGCCCTGACTGTACTGCCCCCAGATGCCGAATATCCTGCCCTCGATCTGGCATGTTAACGTCTTTTGCTCCTCCGAGAGTTGGTCGGAAGATACCAGATACACATTTGTCTTAACGAAGGCAGCCTCACAGTATAATAGTGTAACCAATACGTAGAACGGTTGTGGATCATGATCATGGTGCCAATCTGAAAATACATAAAAGAAAATATTTTATTGAATTTAAAAATATAAGCAACTACAAAGAATGGTTAATAAAATCATTTTGTCTTTTATCATAGGATTTCGTTTATTGTATCATATATTCTATCGGTGTTACATCTTTAGTGACATACTGTTAAATTATTATTTATAATATTATTGTTTTTAACTTTTTACATACCTTTGCAGTCATTGCTTGTCCGGATCGGCTGACCATAGACGGACAAGTTTTCCGGTGTCCAGATGGCGCTCTCTATCCATGTGTCCTTAACGTATTGAAATACCTCTGCCAGTTGCTCGTTGTCCGCTGCCTTTTGTTGCTGTTTCTGAAACACGACAGAAATGTGCTCAGCTGGCAGCAGGGGTAGCGCTAGTAGACGCGCCAACTTCTTCCGTACTCCACCACCTGCGTTGTGATCGGCAGCGAGTCCACAGGCCTTTAAAAGAATAAAAAGTAAATGTTTTTACAAAATGACAAATATAAAAGTATATTATTATGGTAATATTATCCGCATGCGTCCAGCGGACCGTAAAAAAATAAGTACATGTACTTTATTATCATCAAGTTATTGGCATAATTACCTGAGCTCTTTGCCGGACTGCCTGCTTCCAGTGGAATGCGCATCCTGTTATCCTTGTGCCTGGAAACACGCCGGTGATAGCCGTCCACACTGCAGTATCGAAGTCGAGGACAAACACTTGCACTCTTGGTTCAGCCAACAACGTCTTGATATTCTGAAAAATAAATATTAACATTGTAGAACTGTGTTACAAAAGCAGTACATTTGCGATTAGTAAAAACGTATATTTTGTTAAAATAATTATTTCAATAAATAAATACGTTTCCAGATTTTTTTAAAGTTAAGTTATTTCAAACACAACACAATGGATTTCTGGGAAAACATTATGAACATTTATGTTATAAACTTAATACTTTTGGACAAGTATAACTGTCATTAAGTTAAATTCAAAATTACAGCTCAAAAAGTTCGTAAAATACTGAGATAAATGGAATTAAAGTAGTAAAAAACACCCTGTCCAATTGGAATTCTTATATTCCAATTGGCGTTAGTTTCCAACGGGAAAAAACGATTTTCAAGCGGTCAATTTCAATTGGAAACACAATGGGAAGGTAAAGGGTCCAACTGGAAGATTCTATTTATAGATTCTATAAATAGAATCGTCCAATTGGATTGTTTACATTCAATTATTCAATTACTTTGTGTACGAGTAGCGTTGGAGCGTGTGTATGTGTGTGAATGAATGTGGGCATGCGCTTGTTAGTGAGTGCAGCGTTGGTGCTTTTGTAAGTGCGTTTGTGTCTGTCAGTGTGAGTACAGCGTACGTGCGTTTGAACGATTCTATATGCAGCATGCGCGTGAATGTATGTGCGTGCATACAAGTACATTAAAACAAGAAGTAGTAGTGAAAGTAACAAACACAAAAGAAGAATTTATATATGTGCGTGTAGTGTACACAGTGGCAGTAATAACAATAGCAACAGTAACATCAGCAGCAGCAGCAGTAGTAGTAGTCGTAGTAATAGTAGCAGCAGTAGTAGTAGTAGTAGTAGTAGGAGTAGTGGTAGTAGTAGCAGCAGTTGTTGTAGTAATAGTAACTGTAGTAGTCGTAGTAACAGTGGTGGTGTAGGTAGTGGTTATAGTAGTAGAAGTAGTAGCGATGGTGGTAATGGTGGTAGTAGTAATAGTGGTGGTAGTAGTACGAGAAGTAGTAGTAGTAGTGACTTTAGTGATGGTAGTAGTAGTGGAAGTGGTAGTACGAGTAGTAGTAGTGACGTTGGTGATGGGAGTAGAAGTAGTAGTAGCGGTGGTGGTAGTATAAGTAGTATTAGTAGTAGTGACGGTGATGATGGAAGAAGTAGTAGTAGTGGTGGTGGTGGTGTTAGAAATAGTGGTAGTGGAAGTGGAAGTAGTAGTGGCAGTGGTAGTGGTAGAAGAAGTAGTAAAAGAAGTATTAACAGCTGCAGCAGCAGCAGTAGTAGTAGGAGGAGAAATAGTAGTATTAACAGCAGCAGCAGCAGCAGCAGCAGCAGCAGAGTAATAGTAGTAGTAGTTGTAATAGTAGAAGTAATATAAACAGCAGCAGCAGCAGAGCAGTAATA